>BSBK01005997.1:0-600000 GCA_027943335.1 Chamaecyparis obtusa
GGGTGTTGTTGTTTGTGTATATATACATGTATACATATATATATACATATATATATATATATACATATATAGTATATATATATATACATATATATATATATATGTTATTATATTATATATATACATAATACATGTATAACATGTATATATACATATATACATCTATATATATATATATATATTATACATGTATACATGTATACATGTATACATGTATATATATATATACATATATATGTATGTACATACATATATATGTATGTACATACATAATATGTATATATAATATATATATATATATATAGATATATATCTATCTATATACATATATATGTATGTATATACATATATATGTATGTATATACATATATATGCACACACACACACACACACATATATATATATGGGGGACTCTACCCTAAGAAACAAACCTAGAGATACTCAAGAAAATTCATTAATGGGTTGGGAGAAGGATCCATTGTGAGAAATGAATGCATACCCATAAAGCAACTGAGACATAGAACTACTATGCAAACTAAATGGGAAACTCCCAAAAATAATGAATCATGGTGAAATTAATCATGACCAAAGAGTCACCTTTCATCATACGCTTCTGGAGGAAGCAAGAGAGTATCCATATCATAATGCATGGGTTGAAAGGAATATGTATAAATAAAGTCATTATTTGCATCATCATGCACATGCTTGTGAGAAGAAAATATTGTCTTGAATGGGATGCCCCTTATATAGACCGTGATAATGGCCAATATCAATTTTATCCACTACAACTATCAGCTCATCCATCATCATAGTATTCTCTTCTTCACAAGGCAAACTCTTGACCAAAGTCAAAAAGGAATGACAAAACTTGCATATCTTCACTTTTAGAAAGAGGAGACTTCAAAACTAAAACATCACTTACCTTTCCCATGCACAACACGTCTCCATATATTTCCTCAAGACTTTCCAACCATTCTTGTTGTAGATATTCTACACCGTTTATTTCCTCCATTATGACATAAAAAAAGGGTTATCTCAATATGAGTCACAACGTCTATTGAATATTTGTCCAACAAACAATGAATTGGTTCTAATTCAAGTATGTCACACTCCTTACCATACTCCTTTTGTAGGTCCTCCTCCTTGTGCTCACTATTATTTTTCTTCAAGATCACAATCAGCTACTTCAGGTTCAGGATCATGACAATCTTCATCTTTGAACCTAAGAGGTGAAAGAGAGACACCCCTCTCTACATAAGAAGTCATCTTTTGAACCCTCCAGATGCTATTTTGGAGTGAAAACAACATTAGAATCTTCTATTGGTGTCTCTTTGTCATTTTTTTTCAAGAGAATATGATGATTTCTCTTTCATGAATGTCTGCATGCATTCCAATAAAGGTTTTCACTTTTTTATTTTCAATAGGACTCTTATCTAGAGACAAACTTTCTAGACATTCTTCATTTTTTTACTAAGGTCATCTAACATTTAAATTGTATAAATGACAGACGCTTAACAACTTCACCATTATGTCTTTGATTTGACACTTGATTATCTATGTTGATGCAAGATCGTTCATTTGCTCTAGTATTTGGTATTAGGTCACCCTTGTATGCAAAGACATCTTCTTTGGGAACATTAAGATCTTGAGTAAGAAAGAGATTATCACCATTGGCACTTTGTTCGATATGTTGCAAAACTCAAAGCAAGGAAGGATGAACTTTGCGAGGCTAGAACTACATACCACCATAGAAGCTCTTCGAGGAATCCACATCTACCAAATTCTTCTTAACTACATCACAAGAGGAATCTTCTTCATCTTCATCACTTTAATAATCATCTATAGAAGCATGACATATGATTTTCATTATTGCATTCAAGCCATGATTCAAGATTTAAATCAAACAGAGTCACCAACCTTCATTCTAGGGTAGGTGCCTCTAAATTTTAGAGGAAATGCAACACTAACACTTCAATTCAATCTCCCTAGAAAATTTGCCAAAAATTTGTTGGCTAATAGATTGGTCCTTTCAAAATAAATAATAAATTTCCCATATTCAAAGACAAACTCCTAGAGAACAGTTGGAGAAATTGCTATTGAATTAGAAAATCTCCTCTAAATTTTAGAGGTACAACTCCCCTCTTATAATATAATGAGGTTTTTGGGGTATTCTTTTTAATCATAAAGCAAAAAGGGAAAACTAACACTTTCCCATCACTATGAAACAAGTGTGAGAACTCAATTAATAATTTAAGGGAAACAAATAAATAACTAAAAAGTTGTTCGATGAGAACTCACAAAGGATGATCAGAAAATAAGAAATAATTTATTTAGATGATATGAACAAATTAAGACTTAAAGACCATGAGATGAGCATATTCACGATGCAATATAATAGGTAATAATCATCAAGAAGTAATTGTAATATATAAAGGAAACAACAATCAAAAGGAAGTACAAATGAATACAAAGATTCAAATAGCTCCCTTAATTCCTTGTAAAAAATTAGACAGTTCAAGGGCTCTCCTCCCCTGTATAATAAAACATGCCTAAACAAAATCAATTTTGTTTTTTTCCCTTCCACAAAACTGAAATAAGATGTCCTGGACTCTAACCAAGTCCCACTTATGCCTCAAAGGATAAGAGAGATCATAAAAGTCTAGACCCTCTTGTAATAATTTCCTTATAACAATAACCCAAGATCCAGACACTAATGAGAGAGAGAGAGAGAGAGAGAGAGAGTTGTATTCTTATCAATATGAAAAATATTGAATCAACTAGATTACAAAAAAACAAGAGATACATACAATGTAGATGTTCCTACTTATATAGGCAAGGCAATATGAGACCCATGATAAGGAGAAGATAAATTATCACCCACATAAGGTGGAATCACATGTCCACAAAAAGGTGGATCATCTTCCATTGTGCAATGAAGCATATGCAACAAAATGGAGGATAATAAAGTGATAAGTGCACTAAAGGTGGAGACAACACATAAAGTGAAATGTGATATCTATTATCACAATCTAAAATAGACTTTCCTCCTACACCATATGCAACTAAATGTGAAAACTCCTAAGTGTCTCAAATGCAAACTACTATGTTATGAATTATCCTAAGTAAGCTTAAGTAAGGTTTAATTAGGTGAATAATTAATTATAGCAACACCCACCTAAAGTACAAATTAGGGGAATGCACACTTAAGTTGACAATGTAAGATGGGTCCTGGCTACTAGGCCATGTTAGGCATCGATGTATAATATGCAATGCTATCTCTCACAAATGGAGAAAACCTAGTGGTATAAAACTCTCCCACACCCCCCCCCCCCAAAAAAAAAAAGAAGAAAAAAAAAAGGAAAAAGAAAAGAAAAAGAAAGAAAAAATAAAAAAATAAAACAAAAGAGTAATGAATACATAAAATAAATTACAAATAAGAAAGAGAAGGATAAAACCCCATGCGACAAAAAATTCTCCCCATAAGAGAGAAGAAGAAGATTGAAGAGATACCAAGTAGCCTTCCCCCTAAATATAGAATGTACACCAATGGTAGATGCTCCAAGTACGATGTAGAAGTTGGTACATGAATGTCGAACACCATTCCTCATCTTAGGAAGAAACAAAACCAAAGGTGTATGAATATTGTCTCCCAAATCCAAAAAGGCAGATGTAGAAGAAACCTCAAGATATGAGAATTCTTCAAAAACTGATCAAGTGTCTCCATGTTGATGCTGAAGGTTGCCCTTCTAATTCAAGTGTACTATTCCACACTATTAAAAAAGACAAGCTAGGATATAATGAGAATACCCAAGTTTAAGTATCCAAACTTCTCCTCAATATCTAAATTCACACTAGATGTGTGATTAAGAACTAGAGGATCACTGCCACCAGGAACAAAATTTGCAAATGAGTAAAATTGAGATGCATGATCAACACCCCACTAGAAATGATAGCTCCACTCTCCAAGTCTCTAATAATAATAGAATTAGGAGTGAACTCTATATTCTTCCTTATTGCATCATTGGTGATTTGATGGATGGAAAGAAGGTTATTGGTTAAGTAATGTACACACAACACATCATTGAAGGTTCCCTCCCAAATATCAATGGACCCTTTCTAAATCACCATTCATATATGTATGATTTTCCATTAAAATCAGTAGCATGTGACAAGGCTCAAATGAAGAAAACCTGGACTGTGAAGATGCCATACGATGAGAAGCCCCTAAATCTAGAAGCTATATCCTTGAATCATGACCTTAAGTAGCACAAAGATCTTTTCCTTTACCCTTATCTATCCCAAAAGTGTGACTCTTTCCCTTATCAAAATCTTCTTGTTGTGAAGAAGAAGCTGAATTGGACAATCTTGAAGGTAAACGTATTCTATTTTTCTTAAGAATATGCTTCAGTTCATCAAAATCCTTCTTCTAACAATGACATTGATCATGTCCATTCTTCTTGCAATATGAACAAGTAAGCAACTCATTCTTGGACATTCAAATAACTGAAAATATAATTTGCATGTAATCTAAACAATAAATCATTCATGAAAATTCAAACTCATAACACAAATATTTTGGTATCGCAGAAACCCTTGTAAGAAGGTAAAAAATGTGATGGGGATGACACCCACAAATCTTCACTACTGCAGTAACAAAGTATGTCGGTTAACACTACAAATTTGTGATCACTTCTGATGATCTTAACCTATTAGGAGTAACAATTAGATCAACTACATCTACCTGGTTAGAGGATTTTAACAACATAATACATGTGTGTACTCGGTTAAGAGATTTAAACAAGAACTGTTAAGTCCACTTTGTTAAGAGATTTTAGATCTGCTATAATGGTTAAAAGGTAACAATAAATATATATGTAGATAGCAACTTCATATTGCCTGATTTAGATCTATGAAATATCAAATAAATATCATGATTTTGTGATGTATGTGTCCTTCTGATCTGCTTGGTAGCCTTGTGTTTGTTCTGAAAACTGAATCCTTCTTTCAAACCTTCTGTCAAAACCCTTTGTCTGATATTCTGACATCCTTAGTGCAGCTACTCCTTCATGATACAAGATCATAATGACATCTTTACAATTTTATATCAAACTAACTTGACCTAATTAGGGTTTACAATATCTTAGAAAACCTAAGATCAATGGTGTAACAAAATAACCTAGATCTAACATTACATAAGAATCATCAACAAATTAATGATTACATCCATATTTAATTTTATCTCAATCTTGGTAAACCATTTTATGATCGGTGTGAACTATTTCCATAGATTTTTGTGCCATTTCAGATTACTATGTCCTTTCTTGGTTTACTTGGTAATCACTACATTCTCCATTTAGTAAATTACTTATTGGAAATATTTATCCAAAGGGAGAGAGAAGCCAATGAAATATTATAAGAAAGAGAAGAAACACAAGGAGAAGAAGAAGATCAAATCCGCAGGGAGAGTCTGCATGATAATGTTGTGTAGTGATTAAACATATTAAATGAACAAGCTAGGGAGAGCTTATCGAGCTACAACATTTGTTTATATAGTTGTAGAATAGATGTTTGGTATTCTATGGCATATTTCATGTTGTGTTGCCATCAATGCCAAAGGGAGAGATTGATAACCTACAACTGATTGAATATCTTGATGGAATGAATGGACAAGTGAAAGACAATGATTGATGGTCACCAAGATACTAAAGCGATATGTAAGGCAATTAAATCAGTCAATGTATTATCATTGATGTCAACTAGTTTTGACTGTACTTATCATGATGGTTACAAACATTTGAAGAAGGGAAATGATAAAGGAATGAGATATTTACATGAAGATGAGATGGATATGAAAGATATGGCTATGGTATACATTGGTTAAATTATTGATGAGTCTACGGCATCATGTTTTTGACTTGATTGTATTACATGATTTTGTTATGTATTGAAGATTACAACTGAACAAGTTTATGTGGTTGGTAAATGAAGATTTCTATATACACCGAGCTAGTGTAGTGTATACCGAGTATAGTATTATCTAAGCAGGTAATCACTGACACATTTTGTATTGACCGAGTGAAAGAAACAAATAAAGTTTTATAACAACTGACTGAATTGATGAGCTGGACAATTGCTTATGATTCTGAGGTAGAAGATAAAGTTTGTTGTGATGATCCAACTGCTGACAAAATTTCAAGATTGATCAGATGAAGAATATTGAAACGTGTTAATGATACAGCTGCTGAGGAAGGTCAAAGCGGCAAAATGAATGATGAAGATTAAAAGACAAATTATAATGGATGAAAAGAAAATGGTTTATGTTGTCTATTTAAATAGACATAACATTCATTATTGAGTCTGGGATTATTGATACTAGAGGAGAATTCACGTGAAAAGGAATGTTTCATGCACCGCTAATCAAACTAGTTGAAGATAGAACTAAGTTGAACTTCAGACATTGCCGAGCGTCAGAGAATTATTCACCGAGTGGAATGAAGTTGGAAGATTTGAAGGATTGAATTGATTATTGATCAGAGGAGGTATTTTGAGGTTAGCTTGGAATCTAAAAATCTACAAATCTTAGTTGTATTTGAATCATATCATTATTGTATCAGTTTAACTATTGTTACAGCAAAAGCTCTTAACCGAGTGAACTTAACAGTCTTTTTGTATTTCAATATGATATTCAATGAATCTTGATTATTTTCTTGTTGACCCCATAGTGAATGCTAGTCAAGAGAGAACTATTAGTGATAAATCCTCTAACCAGGTCATACCTTACAGTGTGTTTTGTAACCTTTGACAAGGTTGGCTCCTAACCGAGCTCACTTTAGAAGAGAGAATTGTTTTGGGTTACCAGCCCTAGGTGGTTTTTCCCCTAACAAGGTTTCCACATTAAAATTCTACGTGTTATGTGTATTTGATGTGATGAATTGTTATTTTACTTTATACATTTCATAACTAGTCAGATCGGTAAACACAATGGTTAATTTACTGTCAATTAGTAGATGAAGAGAAAGATATTGTTGATAGCTTAACGAGTTGATTATTTGATTGAAAAGTTTGAATATATACATCTGGGAGATTGGGACTATAGGATAATTGGAATTAACTAATTCACCCCCAGTCACCCCCCCCCCCCCCCCCCCCTTAGTTATCTTATAATTTCCCCTTAGGAGAGGATGAAAAATTACTTTTTGTGGAGAGCATGATTGTGCTCTATCTTTATGTGACTTTGTCTTGGATGACTATTGGTTCTTGCCTTTCCCTTAATTCCGCTAATTCTCTTGTTGAGCCATCAAGGCATGTGGCTTAGAAGACTTGAGAACCCCCATGGTGATCAATTTCTCTTGTTCAAGCAACAATATTCTTGTGAATGTATCAAAGGATGGTTGAGTGTATGAACTACTAGTTCATTGATTTTGGAAACTAGAGACAAAGGTTTTATACTCTGGTGGAAGCTTATTCGATAAATTAAAAACCAATTGTGCATCCTTCTTATCAATGCTACAATCCTTTAGCCATGCTCTAAGCTCATTTGCTTTGGTTACATGGCCTTAGATAGTGTCAAAGTTCTTAGGATATAAGCTTCTGATATCATTGTCTAATTTGTAGCCTCTAACCTCATCAACCTTGCTATACAAATTAGAAAGTTTGTCCCAAGCCTCTTTGACTATTATACACTTATCAATGTGAAAAATAAGATCAACTAAAATATATTTAATGAACATTCCAAGGGCCATAGTATTTTTAGCAAGTCATTCAACTTGAGCATCTGGATCAACTTTAGGATCATTAGATGGTATCACAATAGTTTCATCAATGTAACAAGTGAGTCATGTTTCCATAAGTTTACACCAAGTATGTATTTTCCATGATGCATAATTATATGGAGTTAAAGGAGGAAACTTAGGAGAATCCATATTGCAAAATAAAAGATCAGAAAGAAAGGCATAATCACACAAGACACCCCCCCCAAAAAAAAAAAATAAAAAAAATAAAAAAATAAATTCAATCAATTAAAGACCCCCCCAAAAAAAAATAAAAAATAAAAAATAAAAAATAAAAAATAAAAAATAAAATAAAATAATAACAATAATTAAAAATAAATAAATAAATGATGATTTGACACTTTATACTTAGTGCGTGTACAATTGCCACTTTCAAAAAAGGCAAAATGGACTTATAATTTTAGTGATTACTTCTGCCACAAATAGGCTATAACAAACTCAAATAAATAATGGATAAGACCCATCAAAGATCCTAACAATTACAAGTGCCAAAATAGACCAAATGCTAAAAGTGATATTTCCAGTCACAATGGCTACAATCTGATAGAAAAATATTAACACCAGTGGTCGTGATTTGTCAGTGTTGTACCCTGCTTTAAATACCTTGCCTACACAAATAGATATAACAGTGGGGGGGGTCTATAGATCCCCCACAAATTTTTTATTTTTTTTTGTTTGATAACAAACTTTACAATAAAAAAACTATAAATAATTTTCAAAGACACGAAACAAAATAGAAAAAAATTGTATCATCATAGGTAGGGCCTTATGACTCATCTGTTGAAAAAATTTGCCTTGAAATAGCTTTCACCTAATATAGGTGGATTTATAGTCAATTTTCACTAAAATAGCCTCCAAACGTGATGGTGAGGCCACAAAATAGATCTGACAATGGGGGGTATGCGGAGCCCCCACAAAATTTTGATTTTTCTTGTTTGATAACAAACTTTACAATAAAAAATAGTAAATAATTTTCATAGACACAAAACATAATTAAATGGTATTTTTAAAAATTGTCCCATCACAGGTAAGGCCGTACGACTCATCTATTGAAAAAATTTGCCTTGGAAATAGCTTTCACCTAATATAGGTGGATTTATAGTCAGTTTTTACCAAAATAACCTCCAAATGTGATTGTGAGGTTAGATCTAACCCAAGATGTTCTCACAAAATGCTACTCCTTGTATATGCAAATGTGGCCTCCTTTGCATGCATCAAGATCTCTACAAATAGACTATTCAATGACACTCCAAAAGCTCTGATACTATGTAAGAATTTTCTTATAGAAATAATCAAAGGTATAGAGGCTAGAGAGAGAGATAGAGAGAGAGAGAGAGAGAGAGAGAGAGAGAGAGAGTATTCTTATCAATATGCAAAATATTGAATCAATTGGATTACAAAAAATAAGAGTTGCATACAATGTAGATGTGTCTTCTTATATAGGGAAGGCAATATGAGACCATGATAAGGAGAAGAAAACTTATCACCCACACAAGGTGGAATCACATGTCCACAAAAGGTGGATCATCCTCTATTATGCAATGAAGTATGTGCAAGAATGTGGAGGATGTTAAAATGATAGGTGCAATAAAGGTGGAGACAACACATAAAGTGAAATGTGATAACTATTATGACCACCTAAATTGGAATTTCTCCTATACCATGTGTAACTAAATGTGCAAATTCCTAAGTGTCTCAAATGCAAACTATTATGTTATGCATTATCTTAAGTAAGATTGAGTAAAATGTAATTAGGTGAATAATTAATTACATGAACACCTCTTAATGTCATTGGATTACATATTTATAAATTTCCTCCAATAGGTCTTTCAATTTTTGTAATTGAAACTTTAAATACATTACAAAAATTAAATTAAATGCATCTTCCTAAAATGGTTCCTCTCTTCAAATTATTTCCAACAAATGTTTTAAATGACTTGTACTTATAGTAATAATATTGCCATGTTCATGCCATCTAGAAATAACTGCCATTTGTTGATTTGGCAGAAGTTAAAGAGTCTCTAATGATGAATCTTTCTTGCCACTGTGTCATGGAAATGTCCATTGTAGATGAAAATCTTGATATTTATTTCCCTTTTACCTTTCCCTAATGGGGTAATGACTTGGCATTACATTATTTCCATCATGGGAAATATCTTTGCATTGCAATTCAGATGATAGAGCATTAAATTTTTCCCCTTTTTGAACTTTATAAGAAGGTACAGTTTTGAACTTCTTCAACTAATGCTTTTCATCATCTTTTACTTTTCTCTTCTTTTTTCTCTACTTAAAGCTTTGAAAGTGGTGCTTCTACTTTTCTTATTGGGCCTCGTGATCAATTTAGGAACTAATATAAATTTTCAACATTTTGGGCTGAGGGGTGGTTCTTGGAACCATCTTGGGTCTCGAATCTTGTTCTAGAATTGTCACCAAACACCAATGTTTGAAGCCTCCACTTTATTTTATCTATTTATTTAGTTCAAAGCATGTTGTTAGAACCCGATGAACATTTTGAAACACCTTCATGTGTCATTTATTTTGTGTTTATTATACCACTTTATGTATTTGTCCTTATCGATGTCTCAAACTAAAGTTAACATATTGCTTGTCCTTTTATCATCTTTGTGTTAAATTATTGGTATTGTGTCAGGATCCACTACCCAATCTATAACTGCCACCAAGTGCTAAATTGCTTTCCTTAACTTTGCAATGAGCTCCAAACATTGTGTTAGAAATTGGTGGTTGTTCCAAAATTGCCTTAAGAGTCAGCCATTAGTTTTTGAATTGTTTCACAAACATGGTGCCCTTTTAGTTCAATTTGTATAGTTGGGGCCTAAAAACAAAAATGAAACTCAAGAGGACTTTAATAAACTTAATACTTTACAAATATGAACCAATTAAAGGAGTTGCACATGGCTTGTTGGAGTCTAATGAGTGTTTAGGAACTAACCAAAAGCTCTAACTAGCATGAAGAAATATTTTTTTTAAAATCATTTAAGCTCAAAAATGATAAGGAATTGGCAAATTTCTAATAGGGGAGGGAATTTGAAAATAACTAGCTTTGGATGGGGACATGGAGTGTAAAGGACATGGAGTGTAAAGGACAATGCAAGGAACCTAGAGTTTCATATAAAGATCAATATTTAAGTCCATTGGTTAATAGAGTTAGAAGGCATAGAAATAATACAAGGCATTGCTTTGCATACCGGAGGAGGGGAACTGGACACATACCCAAAAATGAGCAAACTAAAATTGGAAAGCCAAAACCACCTAAGCTTATAGCACAAAAAAAATTATTTACACATATATACATGGTAAAAGGACCCCACCCTAAGAAACAAACCCATAGATACTCAAGCAAAGCCATTAATTAATAGGTTGTGTGAAGTAGGATCCACTACAAGAAAGGAATGCATACCCATTAAGAAAATGTAGATATAAAATCGGTATGCAAACTAAATGAAAAATCACAAAAATAAATAAATCATGGTGCAAGGACTCATGACCAAAGATCCACCTTTAATCATGCGCTTCTCGATATAGTGAGAGAGTATCCCGCATATCATATTGCACAAGCTAAAAATAATTTGCATAAAGAAAGTCATTGTTTGCATTGTCTTGCACATGCTTATGAGAAGAATGAAACTTCCCAAATGGTACACCCCTTATATATCATGTGATGATGTCCAATATCATTTTTTTCTACCGCAACTATCAAATCATCCACCATCATAGTGTTCTCTTCTTTAGAAGGCAATTCTTGACAAAAGTTGGGAAGGAAAGAAAAAAAAAATTATATCTTCACTTTCAGAAAGAGGAGACTTCAAATATGAAACATCGTTTACCTTTCCCAGGCACAACATGTCTCATATCTTTCCTCAAACTTTCCAAGCATTCTTGTTGTGGACATTTTTCACCATTTTCTTCCTCCATGATGACATCCACAAAAGGGTTTATCTCAATATGAGTCACAGCTTCCAACAAATATTCTTCCAATAAATAATGAGTCAGTTGTGGTTCAACAATGTCACACTCCTTTCCATACTCCTCTTGTATCTCCCCCCTTTGTGCTCATTCTTATGCTCTTAAAGATCGTAATAAGCTACCTTAAGTTCAATACTATGGAAATCTTCATCTTTGAACATGAGAGGTGAAAGAGAGACACCCTCTTCAAACAATAAGTCATCTTTTCAACCCTCTAGACACATTTTTTGAATGAAAAAACATTAAAATCTTCTATTGGTATCTCTTTATTGTATTCTTTGAGAGAAGAGGATGATTTATCTTTCATGAATATTTTCACACACTTCAAGAAAGAATCTAGATTTTTATCTTTAGTAGGACTCTTATCGGGAAACAACCTTTTTATACATTCTTTATTTTTTCCTAAGACAACCTAAAATTTTGATTGCACCTAAAATTTTGATTGCACAAGTGATAGAAACTTAAGAAGTTCATCATCATATCTCTAATCTAGTACTTGATTATCTAAATTGACATAAGATTGTTTAGTTTCTCTAGTATCTGGTATCAACCCAACCATGCATGCAAATTCTTCTTTGGGAACATTCAGATCTTCAACAAGCAAGCGATTCTCACCACTGGTCCTTTGTTCAATATCTTACAAAACTTGAAGCAAGGAAGGATGAAATTTGTGACATTGGAACTACATACTACCATAAACACTCTCAAAGAAATCTACATCTATCAATTCTTCTTACTTGTACCACAAGATGAATCTTCTTCATCTTTATTATTGTCTGATGAACTAAAATTGATCGAGAACATGATTGAAGAACTAAAAGTGATTAGAGATCATCAAGCATTGAACTGTTATGTAAGATAATTGAATCAGTCTGTATGTTTTCATTGATGTCAACTAGTTTTGACATTACTTATCATGGAGTTGCAAACATCTACACATCTATAGAAGAGAAGACAAAAGATAAAGAACCAAGATATCTACATGGAGGAAGATGGTTATGACAAATGAGAATAAGGAATACTCTTGGTAACTTATTGATGAGTCTATGACTTCATATTGTTGACTTTATTATGTTGCATTAATCTGCTATGAAGTTGGAAGCAAAATGTTACAAAGTAGTGTGGTCAGTTAACGAAGCATTACAGTATACACTGAGCAGTGTAGTGTATACCGAGCACAGTATAAACTGAGCTTGTGTTCACCAATGCATTTCTTTGTTAACCGAGAATGGACAAAAGAACTAAATGATTAGTTTAGCTGACAAAATTGATGAGCTGGAAAGCACCTCGTGATCAGAGTGGAAAGATAAATTTTGTTATGAGATCAACGACTAGGAAAATTCAAGGAAGATCTAAAGGACAAAATTGAAATGTGTTACTGACACATCAACCGAGGAAGGTTTAAGCGGCAAAATCAATGAAGGAGATTAAGCGGAAAAATCTGATGGATGAAAAGAAAATGGTTTACTTATCTATTTAAGAGACTAGGGTTTCATTATGAAACTCATGCTGGAGGAAAGAATATTGTAGAGATACCACGTGAACAAGCTTCATGCATGCCTGATCAAACTGGTTAAGGAGAATCGAACTACAGAGATTACCGAGCATCATAAAGCTATAACTGAGAGGCAGTAAGTTACTGAATATTGTTGAACATAATTGATATATTGATCAGAGGATTGGAATGAGCATAATATAGATCTGTACATCTGCAAAAGAAGTTTTATTGTAATCAGATCACCTACTGTTACAATTTAACCATTTTAATCAGATAAATCTCTTAACCGAGTAGACTAGAAAGTCTTGTAAGTCATTCATAGAATGCACATTTGTTATCCTGTCAACCCCATAGTGAATGCTGGTTGGACGATAATGGTTAGTGTTAAATCCTCTAACAAGGTCACACCTTACAATGTGTTTTGTAACCTTTAACAGGGTTGGCTCTTCACCGAGCTCACTTCAAAAGAGTGAACAATATTTTGGGTTGCCGGTCCCAGGTGGTTTTTCCCTTTACAGGGTTTCCACATTAAATATTTTGTGTTATGTGTTGATTGTGATGATTGTTGGATATCATACTTTACATGTTGCATATTTGATTTGATCAGTAGTTACTATAAGTTATTAACCAGTAATGGGTAAAAGCACAAACAGTTTACTATTCTATGTTACCGAGCTGCAAAAATTTGTTTAAATTGTTTTTGGATATACATTTTGTATTTGGGACCGTGGATAACTGATTCACCCCCCTCTTAGTTATTCTAACATTGTCATCATTATCTATGAAGTGACATATGATTTCTTTGTTAGAGCTAGGCCATGATTCAAGATTCAAATCAAACAAAGTTACCAAACTCTATTCTAGGGGAAGCACCTTTTGATTTATATGACAATAGAACACCAATACTTTGATTTAACCTCCCCAATAAAGTCTCCAAAACATTGTTGGGTAACAAATTAGTCCATTCAAAAAAACAATAAATTGAATCTCTTTTCCCATATTCAAAGACAAGCTGCTAGAAAATTATAGGAGAAATTGGTATCGAATTAGCAATTTTCCTCTAAATTTTAGAGGTAAAACTCCCTCTTATGATATAATTAGGTTTTTGCGGGTATGTTTTTAATTAAAAATTAGAAAAGGAAAACTAACACTTTCCCATAACTATGAAACATAACTAAATTGACAATTCAAGGGAAACAAATAAACAACTCAAAGGCCATTCACTCAGAACCCACAAAAGATGATCAATAAATAAGCAATAATTTATTTAGGTGATGCAAATAGATTAAGACTCAAAGACCATAAGATGAACACATTCATGATTCAATATATCAAGTAATAATCATCAAGGAGTAATTATAAGTCACATAGGAAATGATAATCAAAATGAAGTACAAATGAACATAGATTCAAAGAACTCATTAATTTATTTCGTTAACAAAAATAGAGAGTTCAAAGGCTCTCCTCCCCTATACAGTAGAACACATGCTTGAATAAAATCACTATTATTTCTCCCTTCCATAAAACTAAAACAAGATGTCTTGGACTTTGATTGAGTCTCACCCAAGCCTCAAAGAACAAAGGGGATCAAAAAAGTCTGGACCCTCTTAATGTCATTGGAGGATTACATATTTATAGATTTCACTTGGTAGGCCTTTCAATTTTTTTAATTGAATATTTAAATACACTGCAAGAATTAAATTAAATACATATTCCTAAAATGGCTCCTCTCTTTGAATTCTTTCCAATTTCTAGGGAACATGCATTGGTGCTTCTAGAACATTCAAATGATCTATCATTCTGGCAATGATATTGTCATGTTCATGTCATCTTGAAATAATTGCCATCTGTTGAGCTGGCATAAGTCAAAGAGTCTCTAATGAGAAATCTTTTTTGTCACCATATTATGGACACGTTTATAGTAGCTCTCAATCTTTATTTCCCTTTCAGCTTCTACCAATGGGGTTGATGATGTGGCATTACATTCATTTCCACCATGGACAATATCTTTATGTTGCACTTCAAATTATAGAGCATTACGTTTTCCCTCTTTTTGAACTTCATGAGAAGGTTCAATTTTCCTTGTTAATCCCCAATGTTACTTCTTGAACTACACTTTTGACCACCTTTTAAATTTTCTTCTTTTTCTCCATTTAAAGCTTTGCAAGTGGTGATTCTACTTTTCTTATCGGGCCATGTGATCAATCTAGGAAATAATGTAAAATATGCAATATGTTGGGCTGAGGGGTGGTTCTTGAAATCGTGTTGGGTCCCAAAGCTTGCTCCAAAACTATCACCAAATGCTGAAATATTTGAAGTCTCGACTTTATTTTAGATTTATATTGAGTTCAAATCATGTTGTCAAAATATAATGAACATTTTGGAACACCCTCATGTGTTATCTCTTTTGTGTTCTTTTTTACCACCTTCTGTCGTCATCTTATCAACATCTCAAAATAAATTTAACATTTTGCTTGTCCTTTTATCGACTTTATGGTAAATTGTTAGTACTGTGTCAAGAGCCACTACCTAAACCATAATTCCCACCAAGTGTCAAACCACTTTTATTAACTTTGTAGTGAGTTCCAAAGATAGTGTCAAAACCCAATGGTAGTTCTAGAGCTACCTTCAGAGCTCGTCGGTAGTTGGTTAAGTTCATCACAAAGCCAATGCCTTTTTAGTTCAAGTTGGGTTGTTGAGGTCCAAAAACATAAATGGAACTCAAACATACTTTAATAAACTCAATACTTTACAAATATGGACCAACTAAAGGGAATCAACATGGCTTATCAAATTCTAATAGGTTTTTAGGAACTCACCATAAACTCCAACCAGCATGAAGAAAGACTTCAATAAAAAAAAATTAAGCTCTAGGGTGGAAAGATGAAATGATAGCTAGATGGATCGATCATGCAAACCAATAGTTTCAAAGTGATTAGTGCATATGACTCTATAATAGTGACTAATCACTTTGGAACTATTGGTTTGGGATCAACTACTTATGAAAGGTTAACAACTAGAACTTCAATTATATATGCTGGTGTATTTTCCTCTCGTACTAGATTTGTAGAGGACTTTTAACTAAATATCAATATCAATCTTAAGGGAAGGATGCCACTTTGTGAGATCTTGATGGTGAATCTTATGCTAGCTAAGGATCTAGAACTGGGTCTATACCTTTGATAAATAGGTAACCCAAAACACCGAGCTGTGGTTCTCATATTAGTTATGGACTAAGCTATTGAACAAGGAGATCTAAGTGGATATTTTAGATACATGCCACCATCATTGCATAAATTGAAAAAATTCTAATGTGTGGAGGAAATTTAGCAAATTTTTTTTTGTAGATTTCACTCAGTTGGCCAACACCCTTTGTATTATATCAAAAAACCGATCACATTGTAGGAAATTTAACAATATTGAGGCATTATAAATTTTACCAAATAGTTTATATTGCTTCCATATTTTTCATGCACAACATAGTGTTTTTCATTCATCCATATGTGACACATGATTCAATGATTAGTAAGGTATTTTGAACAAATCCATTTTAAACATATCATGTAATGATAGTGTTTCATTAGAGCATGTATCATTGAGACATTTTAATTTTTACCAAATAGTTTGTATTGCTTCCACATTTTGCATACACATCTACCAAGGCCCTATTCCAAAGCTTCCATTTCGGTGCAAGTAGGAAGAGGTTTTGAAAGGTTTGGGAATTTGGCTTTACACCTACCAATTTTAGTTGATTGAAGACTCTTTCCATAACTGATCATATTTCATTGATATGTCTAGAATGTTACACTTGGAAATAAATTGAATATATTAGTGTTAATTTTTTTTCCTTACATTTCATAATAATGAATACAATAGTTATGGTTAAATCCATTAATTAAATAGATATATTTTGAGTCATTTAGATGACTCCCATTTCTTGTTTCAAAAAAACAAAATTCAAATATACCTATCACTTTTGTTTAGTGCAGAGCTATGTGACTTAGGAATTGTCCCTTGGTTCATTTGTCACTTAGAACAATAATTAGTAGATGCACACACATTAATTTTAACCACCTCATTATTGTACATTATGTCATAATTTTCATATAACCCAATATGTGGTTAGAAATTTTTAGAATAGTTATTCTACTATTGTAAATTGTAAGCACCTAAGTGGTGTATAATTTCATGATTGTTTAGCACCTAATTTTATATTATTTCATTATAGTTTGCATAATAGGACTTCATAATTGCACTTAATGTATCCATAAATTAAAATATGGGTACTTTATCCCTACAATATTGTTTAAAATTGAGGCAATCCCTTATTTCTAAGTGTGCTCCTCTATTTTTCTTTCAATAAAATAATTAATTGCATATCCTAGGCCCTACGACACCATTTGCATCCTCGACATTCTATCCTAATCTCCAAACTAATTATCTGATCTTTTTCCGCATCTACCAAGCGCCTGGGACACATAGTTTTAGTTTGGGCCTAAAATAGGAGGTATAGGTCGACTTAGTCGATCTATACCCTACATTTAAAGGAAAATTTTGAATTGGGTCCCCATCTTAGTGAACTAACTAAGGATTAATATCTACAATTGACTATCTCAATTTTATCTCTCAATTTTTTATAAAAGCAAGCCTCACACTTTATTTTGGTAAGATATAAGAAATTGCAAGATTGGAGCCCCAAATTTAAGACATCCCATAAAGTGAGGACTTGTGAATCAAGGCTACATCAATCTTCTATCAATCATTCAATCATTCAAATAATTTTCAACATCATGATGGAGCTATAAAGGAATTATGATGATGACTAGGAGATTACCATATATTGATTGGCTTGTATCCTTCCTATTTAGATTTGGGTATGATTTATTTTTATCTACAGATCTACATATTTGTGCTTCACATTTATACTTTTCACATGCTTTCAATCACACATTGATTTCTTTTTCATACAGGCTTTTCTCTATCACATTAGGGTAGATCTTTACATTACATTTCTTAGACTTCTGAATTAGATCATTAACTAGGCTAGAAAACTTCAGCCAATGGATTGTACATCCATGATAAGTAGCTATCTTTCTTATGGTGAAGGCTCATTTACTTGTCAACCCAGGAATGTTTAATTGAAATGGGCCAACACTATATGCACACTAAGTCCTAACTAAAGCCATGTTATCCTACAACTTGAAAGGAAATAATACTGGAAAGGAAATGCATGGAAATGAAGTAACTTAAATGCTTTAACAAAACCCACCACTAGAGCTAAACTCATGCAAATAACAACAACAATGTTTAGGAAAGATGAAAAGGAAACTACTATGTCTTCTTTGGCTATAGTAATAGTCATAGGAAATTATCTCTAGTGGCTATAGGAACAGTCAAACTCTAAAATAACCACTACTATTGAAAGTAAATTAACTCTTAAATGAAAAGCGATTACTCACCAAGTGGGCCCCCTTGGATGATTATATCCAAATCTAAAATAAACTTTATAAACTCATAACATCATCATTTTATTCATTCAAAAGTGTTGTCACACATCATAAGATTGAAACTAAACTTACTATTCTTTAATAAAAAATTGGAATCCTACATTATTTTGAATTCTTCTTCTGTCTAAACTCCAAGGAAGTTTCATAACTTTATTTATAACAAAATACTACTAACTAACTAACAACTAACTAGTCCACACCCAAAGGAATATGCGAACACAAGTTATTACAAAGCAAGAAAGAAGGAAAACTATCCAACAAATAAGGAATATCTAACTGTTTGGTTACATAGAGAGAAAATATCGCTTACCCACTCCTTTCCTAGATTTATTCCACATTAGGAATGACCATTAAGTTCCATAACTTACTCCATATGAGTTGTAATCAATTTACTATTAATTGTTTCAATGTTGTTCCTTGCTCAACTATCTTGACCTGATCTTCATGGCATGATCCTTCTTGAGCACCAACTTGACTATGTTGCTTGATTAATTACCCCTACATCATGATATTAGTATACATGAAGATATACAATGCATGTATTTATTTATTGCCAGAATGACATTCATCTAACCATAATTAAGATTAATATAGATATATTTCATAGTGTAACCATAGAAGAGTTTTCATCATCCAATAGGAAAATTCTTGATCCAGGCATGAATTATGAAATCACCAATAGTACTCTATCCTTCTCCTCCTGATTCTAGGTTGCAATACAATCCTTTCATATTCCCCAGCCTTGTCCATCTAGATCTCTTTTCTCTTTCAATGTAGTTGTCTCCATTTTCTCTACAACTCATCAGTGTCCATAGAAGTATGGGTGGTTGAAAAATAAGGGGAAACCAATCCTTTTTTTTGTCCTCCCCAATTGTATATATTTGGGATCCCTCAAAAAAATTGCATGATAATTTGGAAATGAATGAGGCATAGCTTGTTTCAGCTCATTAGTCAGGTTGTTTCACAGTTGTACTAGATGTTCAATTATAGTTTGTCCTTCAACCTTGGCCATTTTTTCATGTTCCTAGAATGCTTCCTCTCTTAAAGGTAGAATTATCCATCTGTAGCCATCATTCCATATATTTTTTTCCCAATCATAATACATCGTCCTAGATTTCAACCCTTAATGGTTATGGAATGTTAATTTCTTTTTATTTGTATACTCTAGATTTCTCACCCCAGCTAATTTCATTATTGATCCAAGACATGAGATCCCTAAAATGTATGGCCCTAATGTAGGGTAGGGGGTTCCACTCAGTATCCTATGGAACAACATAGTTTTGAAGATAAAATTCACAAAGAAAATTTGTAATAGTTGCAGGAGAAGATTGATATGCTTGGTAAAACCCTTGGGGTGTCTCCAAGGAAGGACTCAAATATCTAGCAATCCTTATCAACTTAAAGAGATATTTTGTTCCTTCAAATACAGAGAATAAACCCAAGGTTGTGCTCTACACTCCATAAATTGAGGAACCATAGTTACTATTGTGTCAACCTTATTCTTTAGCTCATCAATCTCTTATTTTGTTCATCAATGATTTTTTGCATCCTTTCTTTATTTAACTCTCATTCACACTGCTTATACAACATGTCTTTGTAAAAATCCAAAGCTACAACATGACATGTGAGGGAATAAGGAGGTTTGTGCTCTAATATCCTTTTTCTCTCACCTTACCTACTTGTTTTTGGTACTTGTTCTCCTAGTTGCTCTGCAGTAGTAATAAGTTCAACAAGGCCCTACAAACTCTTTTCTTACTATGGACATTCCTCCTCCATAGATAAATTTACTTGTTCTTGAGTAAATGCATCTCTTACTTCTTCCTCTTTCAAATCACTCTCATTTACAGGTTTGTCTATCTTCTCAGTAGGTGTGGATGGTGGTGAATTTTCCCTTGGATTGTTAAGAGTCTGAGTTTCTTCTTGAGAAGTGGTATGCAAGGAATCAGATTACTCAATGTGGATATTGGAACTAGGATCCCTTGATTGTGCTACCCTTCTAGGATCTCCTCTAATCCAATGACTTCTTCTATGAGGTGTTTCTTCAATGGCTTTAAGAGATTTAGCTTTATTTGGTTTCTTAGGGTTTTTTTTTGTTAATGCAATGGCTTCAGGAGAATATTTTTCCTCCATCCTTCTCTTTTTAGAACTAGGGGTGACATGTTCAATTCATGTTACTAAATTGTCTCTTTCCTAACATCGACTTCTTTTGCTTTTTTTTTTTTTTTGAGTCGCAACCCTAGTTCTCAATGAGGGTTGAGATGAAGTCTCAATACTAGGGTTCATTAATGAACCATTTTCTATATTAGCATATGAGGGTTCAGGTAAGTTTGTCTTGGCTATAGGAGGATCTGCAATAGGCGATATCCTAGATAATGAGGCTTACCCAATGACTTTAACAACCCCTTCAAGTGTGTTAACCCTATGGGTAAGTGGTTGATTCCTTGGTATGACATTTTCAATCTTAAACCTTTTAACTCTAACAATTTCACCTCAATTCATTTGGGAATATTCATTAAAATACCTCTCAACTAATAACTTGATAAGACAATGATGGGACACATAATGAGGCCTACATTTTTGGGTTTCTACAACATTGATGGATAGAAAATTGTAGATAATATTTGTTATGTTTATTCTCATCCCATGTTGTATATGGCTCAAAAGCTTGAAATGGACTAAGTGCAAATAGGATTGTCTCCCCTCGCATGTTAGATATTTGATGATATATACAACCACCTCTTTCCATTTAGGATGCAAAGAAACACTTATGGTTCCTTTCTTATCCACAAAAAGATTAGGATCATTAGGATGGGTGAATTGAGCCCTTACACTTTGAGCCTCTTTATTTTTAGGGTATTCTTCTCTAGCTGTAGGAAACCTTGTCACTTGTGCAATTCATTCTTTGGTAGAAATTAATTTTAAATCTTTCACTCAGGGCTCTCCATTACAAAAAGTTTGAGCAAAATCCATGGCAATCACCTCATTGAATCAATTTAAGCTAAGGAAATAGTCTAACCAACCACAATTTCAGAATTCTGGCTCACAAATTGGATCCTAAAGAAGAGCATCATGAACTTTAGGTTCATGACAAACAAGTTGACCTCCCATAATGGTAGTAATCTTTCTCACTTGGAATTCTATAAATAATTCTTCAAAATTTGTTAAAATGACCTTGAATTCATCTAAAACCATTTAAAATCTTTCTCCAATTAACCCTCCTATAACTTATGCCTCCTACGGCCTCCAGATTGTTGGATATTGCTAATGCATTGGGGAGATTGTTGGATACATTTAATATGTTTAATCACTACGTTGAGTAATGTTGGAATTACTGTTGTTGTCATTCATGTTTTGTCATTGATGTCAACATATGTTTCTATGAAGAGAACATGTTGGTTATTACAATGTACAGATACTGTACATATGTTTTAGAATGTGTGAAGTCAATTGTGTGTACAGGAAGGTGTTGTGATCTTATATCTAAGATCACATGATATAATATTACATATTGGTTGAGTTACAAAAGAATTAGTCACTATTATAGATTCCTATGAATAATCACTTTGGAACTATTGGTTCGGGATCAACTACTTATGAAAGGTTAACAACTAGAACTTCAATTATATATGCTTGTGTATTTGCCTCTCGTACTAGATTTGTAGAGGAATTTTAACTAAATATCAATATCAATCTTAAGGGAATGATGCCACTTTGTGAGATCCCAATGGTGAATCTTATGCTAGCTAAGGATCTGGAACTGGGTCTATACCTTTGATAAATGGGTAACCCAAAACACTGAGCTTTGGTTCTCATATTAGTTATGGAATAAGCTATTGAACAAGGAGGTCTAAGTGGATATTTTAGATACATGCCACCATCACTGCATAAATTGGAAAATTTCTAATGGGTGGAGGAAATTTAGCATTTTTTTTTTGTAGATTAATCACTAGGTTGGCCAACACCCTTTGTATTATATCAAAAAATCGGTTACATTGTAGGAAATTTAACAATATTGAGGCATTATAAATTTTACCAAATAGTTTATATTGCTTCCATATTTTTCATGCACAACATAGTTGAATAGGTGGAAAAATGGAGCTTTGACAATGCATCTAACATTCCTCACTATTCATTTGTATGCTTGAGTTGGAATTGAATAAGTAATGTAAATCTGGAAATGCTTGAAATTAGATAAGATAAGATATATACCTCATAATGGAATTAATCTGGAAATACCTATTTTCTGATGCCTATGTACAGTCTCAAGAAATTTTGCAATCAGATCTGGGACTAGAAAACCACAATAGAGAAAACCTAGAAAACTTTTATCTTTCTGGAAGCAGGTCAACTTTGACCCAAATAGCGGGGCAAGGTCTTACCTCGGGGCACAATCCTACCCCCCACTACAGGTCATCCTTGACCCAAAATAGCTCTAATAGAAATTTTGTTCGTGGATCTTGAAAGTTCATCGAAAATGGTACTCAGATCTACACTTTAATTCTCGAAACAACGACTGTAGATATCTGAAAATGGTGTTTTTGGGTGGCTATATAGGGTTTTGCCTTAGTCAAACCCCCATTTTGGTGATCTCCACCTCCACGAATAGCCAGTTGTAATAAAATGTGTGTGTGTATTGAATGTGTAATGCCAAGATCTAATCATCTAGATTGAAACCCTAGCATGAATATGTATGAGAAATCAATGCATAGATTTGAATAAGATAAGAAAGCATACCAAGCCCCCAAGGCTAAAGTACTCCTACCAAAATCACAATCTACAATTTATACCCCATGATTGTATCTTTAAATGCTTGAATATTGATAATGGTGGATCAAGGAAGAAATGATCTCTCTTGCTCCAAATAGATGTTCACAATGGTGTTCTCACAAAAATGCTTGAAATCAACAATGGCTTGATCTTCTATATCATCCTCTTGCAATCTTTCATCTTCACTTCACCATCACTTGCTTGCTCAATTGTGCTTTCACTTGATATCTTGTGTGTAAATGAAGGCAAATGAGAGTCTTTATATAGAGGTTTCAAGGTGAGGCTCCTAGAGTAATGTGAGGACCCATAATTCAAATTTTACCTTGAATTAAGGTCCAATCACAATAACCAACTAAGGAGGGAAAATAATTAAATGAATTTCAAATTAAAACCTTTCTGCACTTGGATCTAAAAGCCCGACACTGATTTCGGGGCCCTTCGGGACCAAATTTGAAAAGGGGGGATCAAATCCCGAAGGAGGTCAAGGACTACCTCATCTCTGACCTAGGTCAGGTATGACCTAGTCTCTGACCTAGGTTAGGGTCTACCTCGTCTTTGACCCAGGGGTCCAGATCCAGCTAGAATGAGAAATAGGAGGTCCCAGGGGTGCCCAAAGACCTAAAAATGATGTTAGAATAGGGTAGAGTGCCAAGAAGAGGCACAAAATCCTATAATTAATATAATGAAGGCCAAGAGGACCTATTCCTAAGTCCTACCTATAAAATAGAGCCATAAAGGAGGGAAATTAAGGAGAATCCTTGGGATCCTAACTCTAATTTCACCTAGAATGAAGGAATCAAGTGCAGAATGCATCCTAAATGCAAGTCTATCATGATAAATACACTAAAAGAGGGTGCTAAACCTATCAAGATGGAAGTGCTTCCATTTTAAGATGATACATTTATCCCCCACTTTATCTTAGATATGACACTACGTGAATATGCAAGCTAAAGTAAGAAAACATCATAGTAAATAAAAAGGATATAGCCAAGTCCTCAATGTAGAGATCCTGCAAAAAAACTTTTAGAACCTGCAATACACAAGGTTAATGAAAATCCATAAATCACCTAGAGCTTATGTGTGTGAGTGTTTACACCTTCACAAAATTAGGACAATTAGCTACAATTCTATAAAAATACAATGGAAATTTAATCTAAAGAATTGCATTTAACATCCATATCATCTCATGGTTTTCTATCTAAGCTTGGTAAGTAGATCTCTCAGCCTTATTCTCTACTAGTGACAATCCTAGAATGAGAAAATTATGATAATATGCCTAATCTAGCTCTCAATTCTCAAATTGATACAAAGATTAATTCAAATGCTCATGATATTGCTCTCAAATCTCACTATTTGCTCTCAAAATGCTCAAGATATTGCTCAATTGCTCTCAATTGCTCTCAAATTGCCTATAGTGATGATGCTATGCACTTGAATTTTCTAAGATGTCTTATGCTCTCAAAATGACTTCTATTTATAGTAAAATCCCAAGGATAGGGGGTAGAGTTACATGATCATGATTTAGCCTTGGTTGAGTCAAAAACTTTGAAATGTTTTTAAATGGGGGGACAATTTAAATGATTGTCTCAAATGTTTGGACAAGTAGACAAATTTGAGTGATTGAGATTCAAAGTTGAAAATGTGTGATTGAGATTCAACAATTTGGAGTGATCCATGTGCATTGTGTTCTCAATTCTTATTGGTTGCTCAAATTATGCTGAACGATATTAGGATTAATTAAATTCCATCAATTAATTAAATTAGCCATGTAAGGGAATAGGTTCAATTTGATTTTTGATTTAAAACTATACAATTAATTGATTAAAATCAATTATATAGTGTGATTGATCCCTTTAAGCTTGTATTTGATTATTTGATGTCATGATTTGATTTTTCCTTTGATTTAAATGATTTTGTCCAATTTTGATTAATAAATGTCCATTTAAAATTGATTTGATCCATTTTGATAAAAATTAGAGCATTTAGCTAAGATTTTATAATTTGAATGATTCTAAAACACCTGTCCAGTTTTGGGTGTCTACAAATGCCCCTCTTTGAATTGATGTGTGTAGCACATTAATTCAAAGAAAATTTCATGTCTTGATCACTGATTCGATACTTGATTGATTGAAAAAACTTGATTTGAAAATGATGCCACATGCCCCACTGATAATAGTTCAAAAGTTTAATACCCTAGATTCAATATTGATGTAGTTTTGATACTCTGATGATGTCCCCTCATAAATGAAAACAAATTGATCACCGGATATAAAAATATGATGAAATTGATTGAAAATAGATCCAATATGTTTTCATTTCTGAAAAACATTCATGATATTTCAAGGCCTCAACAAATGCCCCAGTTTGGTAGAAGAATTTGATGTTTGAGATAATTTGATGTTAGTCATAATCACTTGGTTGATGTTGTATTAATGTCAATCGGATAGGATAGAAAACTAATAGGATAGATATTTTTCTCTCATGATCTAGAGAGACAAAACAATGATTTTCCTTCCTCACGATATAGAGTTAGGAGATTTGGTATGCTCAAGAAGAGCAAATGGATGATAGGATTGATTGACATTAGATGATCAATTGGATGATTTGACTGATTGATATTGGATTGGATTGGATTTGATTTTTTGATGATACAAAGTTAATAGGATGTTCTCATGATGCAAAATTAAGGATTGATAGAAGGGTCATATGTTGGTGTAGGTGCAGGTGTAGATACAGGCAATGAAGAGAATTAGGTTGCCCCTAATTAATCAAAATGATTGATTATTGATGATTTCCTTGATGATGATTTTGTATCATGTTATATTTATTGATCAGGATTTTGATGTATCATTTTGTCGATGATATTGTATCTTTGATATATAGATTTGATGGATCTTTGATGTTATGGACATTTATATGATTATGGACTTTCCTTGATTCTTGTGATGTGTTTATGTGAGATGATCTTTATATGGATCTCTATATGATGTTTATGATGCATTTACTTTTGATTGTGATATGGTTGCAATGTATCTTATATATGATATAGATAAATGAATGCAAATGATAATGTAACTTTGATATGTTTTTTTAATTTTCAATGTATGGATGGAAATGTTTTATTATGGAAATATGGATATATAATGAATGCAACTATGTTTTTGATGTATGCAAATCTTAAAATGCAATTCTTAACTAAATGTATGCAAATGATTAATGATTAATGAATCTTTTTATTTTTCTTTTTCTTTTCCGATATAAGGATAATGACTAATGAGTAATGCTATGAATGAATGCAAAAGATAATCTCACATTATTTATTTGAACCAAGGATAAGGTGTTTAATTGAACCCCCCTTAATGATTGATCAAGATAATAAATGAACCCCCTTTCACTTGGAAAAATACTACAAACCATATGCACTTAATCTAACATGAAAATGCAATGCAACTAATTGTCACTAGCTTTTTGTGAAAGAACTGCAAAAGAGAAATATTTTCATCATTGAGCATTGTGGGACCGTAAAGCAAGTACAACCATCACTGACCACATCATGATGATATGAATACCAATTTTTATCACATTTGGTAACCTTTAGAAAACTAGTACAACCCTCACTAGTTGAATAACCAACTATAGGAGTATGAATATCAGTTTCAATGGATTCAATGTTGCAATTGAATTTTGGTATTAAGATATGGAAGATCTACATAGCCAAGGTATCTGTTTGCGTAAACAAACAAAGGTCAACCCTCCACCCTATATAAAAGTCCTCGATGGCTCTTTGATGACCATGTCGTTAGACAAATTCACATAAGTTGTTGGATCTTCCTCAAGACAGTCACTCAAAGGCAAGAAAAAGTATCATGTCTCCATCATTGATTAGCTAAAAAGACACGATAAAAATAAATTCAATAAAGATCATCAAAAAGCTTCAAGTGTTTTGCAATGTACCAAGATTTTCCAAAAAGAATTTCCAAACATTCGGATCATTTAAGTGATGTCAATTTTTAATCCTGAATAATAAAGTCAATGAAGGTTCAAGGATCAAGTTGTAGGATCAAAATACTTGGTTGTGAAAAATGATATCCATCAAAGGCTCAACAAAATCTCTCTCTTCTAAAGCTCTAATAATTCCCTCTGATGTGTGATCGAAAGTAGCACTATTGAATCCATTTTTACCAAAAATCCAATCCTTTTCCTACCCCCAAGTGATAAATGTGATCTTGTGACAAAAACTTAGGGCAATAGGAATTATAAAATGCAACAATGTAGCTGAAAGGTTTTATTATGACTATGCACAAATGATTGTGCTACTACTAATGATGGGGTTGCTAAAAGAGGAGCATGTGATGAAGATTTACAAGTGAGATGATGGAAATGCAATATGTACACATGCAACTAGGAAAGACTTAGGGGAACAAAAGGCGCTTGATTGC
Organism: Chamaecyparis obtusa; assembly: GCA_027943335.1. Classification (NCBI taxonomy): domain Eukaryota; kingdom Viridiplantae; phylum Streptophyta; class Pinopsida; order Cupressales; family Cupressaceae; genus Chamaecyparis; species Chamaecyparis obtusa. The sequence goes on from BSBK01005997.1 coordinate 27,986, forward strand.
CAAGTTTTCACCTTTTGGGTTTATTGCTCTTTTTTATTTTTTTCATTTTTTATACTACCAAGGTGCCTATTGCTAGGTTTTCACCAAGGCACTTTTTCCTCTTTTTCATTTTTTTTTGTTTTTTTCAATTTTTTTGATCTTTTTAATTTTCTCATGTACAAAAGTGATGCTTGAGTCATCAAATACACACTCATCTGATACTCTTTCTTCTAATACTCTCTCATCTGATTAGGTATGAAACCTCTTTAAATGGATGCTATTAATGGGCTCTTGTAATTCTTCCCCATCACAATTGGCTAATTTGTAAGTCCCCATTCCAAAAGAAGAAACAATGATGAAAGGACCAAGCCAATTTGCTTCCCATTTACCCTTCTTTTTCCTTTTTGCTTGATTTTTAGGGTACTCCCTTAGCACTAAATCAGCCACTTGAAAGACTCTTGGTTTAATGTGTTTGTTATAATTCCTTGAAATCCTGTTCTGGTAAACTTTCAAATGTTCATAGGCTTGTGCTTGATGTTCCTCTAACAATTCCAATTGTTGAAGTCAGGAAACCTTATAATTCTCATATGTTATTAATCCTTGCAATGATACTCTTAGGGATGGGATTTCAACCTCCAAAGGTAGAACAACTTTGGCTCCATAAACCAATGAATATGGTGTAGCTCTTGTAGGTGTCTGGATACTAGTTCTATAAGCCCACAAATCTGGGTTAATTTGTACATGCCAATCTCTTCCTGATATGTTCACTGATCTCTTCAATATTTTAAGGATATTCTTATTAGTAGCCTTGGCTTGTCCATTTCCTTGTGGATGGTAAATGGAAGAAGAGTGATGGGTAATATGAAAAGTATCACAAAGCTCATCCACATCTTTGTTCTTAAATTGTTTTCCATTGTCGATAAGTATGGCATGAGGAATACCATATCTACAAATGATGTGATTAAGGATGAACATAGAGATTTGTTTTCCTATAGCAGTGATCAAAGGAATGACCTCTACCCATTTAGTGAAGTATTCTGTAGCCGTGATAATGTATTTGTGCCCATTAGATGAAGGTGGATAAATCACGCTAATCAAGTCAAACCCCCATTGATAAAATGGCCAAGGTGTAACAAAAGGATGTAGTTCTTGAGCTGGTACATGTATCATATCACCATGATATTGACATTTTGTGCATATCTTAACAAAGTGACAAGCGTCCTTTTCTAAGGTTTTCCAAAAATACCCCATGCGAAGGATCTTCTTAGCTAAGTTTAACCCGTTTGAGTGTGACCCACAAATGCCCTCGTGGACCTCACGTAAAGCTGCCTTAGACTCTTCTTCCTCTATACATCTAAGTAAAGTTCTGTCAAGACCCTTATGATACAATGTGTCAGAAAGGATAATATAACGAGCTGATTGTTTGATGAAGTGTCATTTTTGGGCTCAGGATTGGTTTTCAGGTAATACTTGGTCTTTAAGGTATGTGTAAATAGGACCATACCAAGTTGAGTCATGTCCATTAAGTAAAGCAATAAATTGGGTATTAGGAAGGTCAAATGCCAGTTTTTCCAACTCTTCCACCAAGAATTCGTACCTGTCATTTTGATCATGCTTTTGGAGTAATGAAGCCAAGGTAGCCATTACATCGGCAACTCTATTCTTCTCTCTTGGAATTTGCTCAAAAGTTATCAATACAAAGTATTTTTTTCCAAGCATCAATCATTGTCTTGTAAGGCATTAACTTTTCATCTTTTGTGTTGTACTCATCATTGACTTGATTGATCACTAATTGAGAATCACCATACACTTGTAACTTGGTAATATTCCATTCTAAAGCCATCTTGATACCAATGACTAAAGCTTCATACTCAGCTATGTTGTTGGTACATGGGAATAAGAGCTTGTATGATGTAGGAATAGTATACCCTTGAGGGGTAATCAACAATATGCTAGCTCCAGAACCTCCTTGTGTGTATGATCCATCAAAGTACAATTTCCATGTCTTAGCTTCTATATTGACAATTGTTGCATTAGGAAACTCCACTTAAATAGGATGTGTAGAAACCAATGAATTTTTAGTTAAGTGATCTGCTATCACTTGTCCTTTAATGGCCTTTTTATCTACATATTCAATATCAAACTCACTTAACACCATGACCCATTTTGCTATTCTTCCCGTTAAGGCAGTTTTGCTAAGCAAGTATTTCAAAGGGTCAATCTTTGCAATGAGCTTCACTTTGTGCATCAACATGTAGTGTCTCAATTTTTGAGAACAAAAGACAATAGCTAGGCATGCTCTTTCTATGAAGGTGCAGTTTAATTCATACTTAATCAATGTTCAGCTCAAATAATAGATAGCTCTCTCTTTTCCTTGATCATCTTCTTGTGCCAAAAGAACTCCTAAAGACCTTTATGTTGCTGATATGTACAATAGAAATGGTTTTACTTTGATATGAGGCACTAGAATTGGTGGATTGATTAAGTAAGTCTTCAACAAAGTAAAGGCCTTGTCACATTCTTCATCCCATGTAAAAATGGTGTCTTTGTGGAGCAATCTAGTGAATGAGTGACACTTTTCAGCTAGTTGAGAAATGAATCTCCTTATTGATTGAAGTTTTCCTTGAAGAGACCTCATTTGGCTAATGTTTCTAGGAATTTCCATGTCCATGATTGCTTGAACCTTTTCAGGATCCACTTCAATGCCTTTTGCTGAAACTATGTATCCTAGTAATTTCTCGGATTGAACACCAAAGACACACTTTTTTGGATTAAGCCTTCCTTTGAATTATTCCAAGCGTGTAAATATCTTCTCAAGAATTTGTAAATGATCCTCTATTTGATGTGACTTAGCCAATATTTCATCTACATAATCTTCTAAGGTGTACATCATATTATGAAAAATAGTAGTCATTTCCCTTTGGTAAGTAGCTCCGGCATTTTTAAGGCCGAAAGGCATTACATTCCAACAAAAAGTTCCCCAAGGGCATGTGAAGGCTGTCTTTTCCTGATCTTAAGGTGAAATCTTAATTTGGTTTTAGCCACTAAAACCATCCATCAATGAAAACATGGAGTGATTAGCTATTAAGTCCACTATTGCATCTATACTTGGAAGTGGAAAGTCATCTTTCGGACATGCAAGATTAAGATCTCGAAAGTCAGTACATATGTGAATGGATTTGTCATACTTGGTAACTGGTACAATATTTGATATCCATTTCTCATAAGCAATTTCTCTTATGAACCCTACCTTCAACAATTTATCTAATTCTGCTTTAACTAGAAGAGCTATGTGTGGATGCATTTTCCTCAATTTCTGCTTGACAGGTTTAACTCCTGGTTTGACATTCAAGTGATGCATGATGAAGTTTGGATCTAATCCCAACATGTTAGCATAGGACCATGCAAAATTCACTTGCTTTTCTTGGAAAAATTCAATGAAATCCTTTCTCTCTCTAAAAGTGTAAGTGAAGTTGCGAAATGTATGAATTTGGGATCCAATTCGGTTCCAATATTGACTTTCTCCGTTGGCTCTATAAGAATTGGTGATCTTTCTTCCTCATGTGCTGGTAGGGTATCCAACCTCTCTTCCTTAGGTGCCACAGCTAGGTTTTCACTGTTGGAAACATCCTTTCTTTTTACTTTTCTTGGTTCTAGTACTGCCACATGGTGGTTTTCACCACTAGAACTCTTCAATTTTTTACTTTTTTTCATTTTTTATTTTGGATTAAGAGGTTGGACCCCTACCTTTCTCATCATGTTTGGATTAAATTCATTGGTGGAAGAGGGCTCAACTACATTTAGGTATTTTGTCATTGCTTGGTCATTGGGAAAGTATAGTAAATCATTTGGTTCAGTTAAGTCCCAATCAATAAGCTCAGGATGCATTAAGGATAAATATTCAATTGGAAAGTTGTCATTGGTTGGGGTTAAGGACATGAACTCATTACATGGTTCATACATTGTATCGTTAAGGTCAATAACATGAGCTTTCTCAAGATGATCCATGGAAGAAGGATCAAAGTTTTCTTCACTTGAGTCCTCTAAGACTTCTACGAGAAAGAAGACATGTGGGTTAAACCTACCATTCGAATCATCCAACCACGAAGGTACCCAAGGTTCACCTATCCATGAATAATTATGTGCTTTCCCTATGTTAGATTCATGTGGATCAATTTGCATGTATGTAGGAAGTATCTCTGGATCTTCACTATCTTGAATTTGTTCTTTAGGAACATTAGTATAAGAATTAATTATGAAAATCTCTTTGTCATGGCAAGAGTCTTTGGATAAAAAATCCCACTCATATTCCCTGGAATCATCACTATCAATATCAGACTCTACCACCTTCACTTGTTCATAAAAATCATGCATAGGGCTAGAACTTTATCCTTTGTGTTGATAACCTATTCCCGATTTTTCTTCCTTTGATCTCCAAGAAGGTTCAATAGGTTCAAGCAAACCTCTATTTCTCATACCTAAGGATCATCTTCCCTTATACCCCATTTTTTGCATAATTTTGAACCCCTTTCCATATTGGTCAATTTGGATATTGATGTGTTGAATTCTTTCCACGGGGTTGTTTGAAGTATCACTTTCATCTTTGTAAAGCCATTGTAGAACCTCATCGTCTTCTTTCTCAAGTGCTAACTTGTCACTCTCTCTTATAAAATGAGAGTTGTATTTGTGAGGAGGATGTGCCTTGGAAGGTTTTCCATGTGTTTTTGGGGAAGTAGGTAAATCAAATAGGGAAACAGAATATTCCCCTACTCCTTTAGAATTGATTCTACATTCTTTTTTGAACTTGTGCATCATCTCACTCATTTGGTTATAGTGGTCTTCCTTGGCTTTGTCTCTCTCCTCTTTGGTAGGTTTAGAACATTTCACCTCTAGTGTGGATGTTTTACCTGAATTCTCATTTGAACTTGGACCCTCATAACTCACTTTTTCTTTTCCCTTAGCCGATGTAGTTGAGTTAGTTTGAATAAGGTTTGAGGTAGAGGTAACATTTGATGTTAACTTAGAATCATAACCTTTAGTTTCTTCAATGGTAGTATTTGGAAAAATCCCTTCTCTATTATGAGGAATAAATAATTCATGAAGAGGCTTCAATGTGTTACAATATTGAAAAGGATTTGAATCCCCTCCAATTGTGATTTCTTCTCCCATGTGTGGAAATTTGATACATTGATGGTATGTAGAAGCAACCTCTTGCATCTCATGTATCCATGGCCTCTCCAATAAGATGTTATAAGTTAACTTCATGTCTAGGACTTGACATATGGTGTCCTTTTTGATAGGCCCAACTTGAATAGGTAAGATAATCATGCCTTTTGAAGATCTCTCCTCCTCATCATAAGCTTTAATGGTAATTTGATTCTTAGGATCAATAGAAGACTCAGATAAACCTAAGGACTTGACAAGATTTAAAGTGCAAATATTTAGACCAGCTCCCCCATCCATGAGAACTCTCTTAACCCTATGTCTTTGAATGAGGACTTCTATATGCAAAGGCATATTTTGAGGATGAGTGATGGATATATCATCTTGTTTTGAAAATGAAAGACAATGTGGTGCAATGAGGTGTCCCACCATGTTTTGAAATTTTTCTTCCTCCAAGTTAATAGGAACATTCATCTCCAATAAGGCTTTTTGCAAGATCTCCTTCTGATTTGGAGATAATTTTAACAACTCCAAAATAGAAATTTGAGCCGGAGTCTTTTGTAATTAGTCCACCAAATTATATGGCTTTGTTGTTGTAGATGGTTTTTTAGCCAAAATACTTGATTGTGTAGGACCAATAGGTTTAGGATCAACCCCTTGTAGGATAATCCTTGAAGTTTTCCCCCTACTGATAGCATAAGATGTTTCCTTTTTGGGTTGTTCCTTGATTACAACAACATTGACAACATGCTCCTGTTTGGATAATGTGTTGACAATATTATCATAATGATGAGAAAAATTGACATTATTGTTGCCTTGTTTATTCGAATTGGAAGGTTCACCCTTATCATGGTTATAAAAAGGTTGCTTAAATGTTGTGTGATCTTCATTGTTTTGAGGTCCTTCTATCTGGATCACACCATTTTCAATCAAATCTTGTACCACATTTTTCAACTGCAAGAAATCATTTGTTTTATGTCCTCTATTTCTGTGGTATTCACAATGACTAGACTCCTTCCACCAAGTGGGCTTGTTTTGTGGTTCATACGGTTGAGCTCTAGGTAAATAAATAATCTTATTAGCAATGAGAGTTCTCAATGCATTCTTAAGGGGTTCACCCAAAGGTGTGAATGTCCTTTTGGGAGATGGTGCAAGGAATGGATTAGGCTTGTTAGCCCTTTGATTGTTCCTAAAGTTGTTATTATTGGTATTGTTGTTAAAAGGTACTTTGGGAGCTTGATCTGCATTATTCACTTGAGTAGGTGTTCTCGTGAGAGTAAAAGGAGTGGGTTTCAAATTATTAGCATCAACAACCCCATCATTAACCACACCTTTTTTGTTGTTCCTCAACCCAAATCAATTATAGTTGTTAGGAGGATTCTTATTTAGATTACTATTGTTGTTGTAATTCTTTTTATCCTTGTACAACTTTAGTTCTCCACTTTTAACCAATACCTCCTCTGTAATCACTCCATTTTCAATAAGATCTTGAAAAGACCTAGGACATTGCAGCTTCAACCGATAATTCATTTCATTACTCAAGCTATTTATTAAGATGTTCATCTTTTCCTTTTCTAGTACACTTCAAGGGTATCTAGCAAATACTGCTCTCCATCTTTATAAGAAAAGTAAGAATCCTTCTCCCTCTCTTTGCCTGGTGTTGCATAAGGTAATCATTGTAACCTCATGTTTGATATTATATGAATAATGTGTTGCAAATTTAGCAGCTAACTCTTCAAAAGTTTGGATGCCCGAAGGTAAATTTGAAAACCATTCCATGGCCATGCCTCCCAAACTTCTAGGAAACAACCTCATTAAGTAAGTAGTGTCATGTATGAACTCCAAGCTCAATGCACAAAATTCCCTTAAATGATCTTAGGGATCAGATGCTCCTTCATATTTGTCATACTTAGGAAAGACCACATTACTAGGGAATGGTATCATGATTAAACTCTTGTCAAATGGGAAAGGACACAATGCCTCTATTGAAAATGTTTTTGGAGCCCCACTTTGCTTCATTGTGTCCAATTGCATTTGGAATAATTTAAATTGCTTGTTCATGATATCAATCGGACTATCTTCAACTTCCTTTTCCTTAAGTTGATTAACATCGTAGTCATGAGGGAGTTTAAGACCTGCTCGGGCTAGGTCTAGAAAATAGTTCTCCTTATCTCTTGCTAACATTTTTTCCATGAGCTTCATGAAGTATGGGCTTTTTATGGCTTCATTAACCTTTTCATCAGTTGCATCTTCAGCAGTTGGTTCACCATTGCCTCCATTGTCAGTGTTGTTAATTCCTTGATTGTTAGGGTCTATTCCTGCTCCTCCATTATTTTTATTTGACCCTAGATTGTTTGGGTCAATGCCTCCTCCATTGTTATTGGTTTGATCTGAATTCAAGTTGCCAAAAGGAAAAGTCATGTTGGTTTCTACCCCTTGGACGAGTTCTTGTGGTATTCTTGAGGAGGTAAATGTGTCACTCGAAAAAGGAAGTTCTTGCCTTAGATACGTTTCATCTGATTACAAGGTTTTCTTTACATAGTAAGATCGAGTGAAAGTCATCATGAGCATAAATCTCTTGAAAATAAGCTTTATCTCACTTGCTTGTGGCCAAATCCTTACAAAATTTTAAAAAATGTTTAAAACTAGGATTTTTGACCAGGTGGAATATTGGAACAGATAGAACATCCAAAAGGGTATTCAAATATGAAATCCAAATTTTTTGAAAACCTTGAGAAATATCCACTATTTTCCCTTCTTTGTTTTTGGGTGTCACTTGCCAGTGTGTAGGCGTGACTTAAAACTTATTACGCTGTTACTAGAATTTGCCTAGGCGGTGCTCTGTAGAGAACAACTGTCTTTTTTCTGTTGATAGGCATTTCTTAACTTTTTCCAAGCATTTCTTAAAATATCATAGGTGTGACTTCATCATTTACATGCATTTCTTGAATAACCATAGGCGTAACTTTACTATGTATAAGCGGTTTTTCTCTGTGTGTAGGCGGCACTTTGCAGATCAGGGTGTAAATTCTAATTTTTAAAAGTGATTTGATTAGATCTGTAGAATATTTTTGCTTGAAAATAAAGTACAAACACAACACACATCAAATTTGTACCATATCCCTAAAACCACACTAAAAGTGTATGTTCTCGATCATTTTTTACAAGTATAAACAAGAATGTCTTCCAAGCAATCTACCTAGAGTCAGATTTCATTTTAAACACGTTTGGCTCTAAAAGGCAGATTACTATTTAATAGGATTTTTAATGAACACCTTCGTTCTAGATCATGTCAAGTTCTTTTACTCACTTGCAGGCTTCCCACATGCACGAAAGCATGATTTGGCGCAATCCAAAGGACTACTAGAGGAAGTGAAGAATACTTGCACACAACCTAGTCACTCTCCTATTAAGGAAAGGTGTATTTGTTTATAGTGGGTCAGATAGTATCACGGCTAAAGTGATTGTCTCCCACTTTGGGTTGTTCCCTCTCACCATCCTCGTAAGGCAATTCTTGGGAGGCAGGCCCTCTAAAGATCTAATTTATCTAGCATATATGGAAAAACAAGAAATCAAACTTGGTTCAATAAGTTTGGGAGTTTGGTTCACTTAGAAAGTGAAAAGCATATCCCTATTGTTGTTCCTTGTTCCAAACACTTCAAGAAAAATTTGTTCTTTTTCAACCTCTTGACAAAGAGATTCTTATAAATGAAATGTTTGGTTAATTCCTCATCCCTTTCTTTCTACCAATTTGAACTCACACGTTTGGCTTTTTGATCCACTTCGCAAAATGGAGAGCATATGCCTAATGTTTGTTCAATTGGACAATAGTAAGATTCTTCCTATTAAACTAGATCCAAAGAAAAGCCATGATTTAAGCAAAGCAAGCTTGATGATGAGTCCAATTATTGCCTTAATTTTGTTATGATCTTTATATTTTGTTGATACTCTGACAAACATTTCCAAGACATTTTATGACTTATACTTATGTGAACCTATGCCAAGTACAACTAAAGCCACAAAATCTATGGGTAGCTTGAGTAATATGTTTTGTTGATCGTTATAAATATAATCTAGTACTTCATATAATTATTTCAAGCTATGTTCTAACGTTTAAGTAGGAGTTGAACATGTTTACTTGCATATGTGTACCGAATGTTACTAACCTTTCAGGTAAACATGGAGCAGTATGAAGAGTGACACATCTGCATTAAAGAAGGAGCATTAGAAGACCAACCATGGCGGGAGAATCTAGCATGATTTTGATGCATATGTCGAGCTTTGAAGGAGCTATTGTTCTAGAGAATATAGGGAATTAGTCCTGCTATATTTCCTCAGAATTGTTATTCTATTGTCAATAGTAATTGTATTATGTCGTGGTTGTTTTATCTCCTCCATATTTGGCGAGGTTTAATGAGACTTTTCTGTTATATTTTCAATAAGTGTCAATCCTTGATATAAAGGGATTTTGACTGATTTAGTAGGTAATGAGAAAAGATAGAATTATGTATTTAGTATAGTGGAAGTTGCTCTATTTTGTTCTTCATGAGTTATTCAGTTGTTATGTAACCAATTAAGAAGGATTTAATGGAAGAGTGATTTTGGATTATTTCTTGTGTTGAGTAGTTAGTAGAAGCCAACCAAGGGGGCCCACTTGGAAGGTGGATTAGATTAAGTTAGAATAGATTTGCTTCATGTACTTTTCCTTTTTTCAAATAGAGTTATTGTTTTACTCTTGCAACATTACCACTATGGTTGTTACTGCAACATTTACAGAGATGGGTATAGTGAATGTTTTAAGTTGTTAGACAGGCTTAGATTCATTTCATAAGTTTTTTGTAGTAATTCCATTCAATAGTCAAGTGTGTTTAATTTCCTGCAACAATAGCATATATTCCTTTTATGCATTTTATCTTCCTGCAGCATAGGTTTTATGACTCCTAAAGGAACTTAGTGCACAAACTGTGTTGTCCCATTTCAAGTCTACGTCCCTGGGTTGACAATCTAAATGCATTTCATGATGGGGATAGGTAATTCGTAGCATAGATATATTACCCTTAAGAGAGACAATGGCATGATTATCTCTACCTATTGTGAGATTGTTTATTTTTGGCGCCGTTGCCGAGGATGGTGTCAAACTAGGAACCTTAATGAGTTATTTATTTTTTAGATTAGTTTGCTATTTTTAGTCAATACCAAGAAGTTGTGAGCTTGCTTCACAAGTCATCAACTTACTTGCATGCATCAAAGAAGGCGAGATGTTCATGGCATATTTCTTCCAAAAGAACCTGTTAAACTTAAAGAAGAGTTTGAAGAACTTGAGTTACAATTTATTGACACCGTCCTAAGTTTGTTGCATCATCTTCAACAAAAGAAGACACCCAAGAAACATTTGACCTCTGTCATTTTGCAAAAATATTATCCAGTTTTCAAATAATCCTACTCCAAGACCGCTTATTTCTCAAAACCCTCCAGTCAATAATACTTTCTAGCCATAGTTTCAATATCCAACTCCTCTAGTAATGGCAACTCCTACATTTCCATTTCCAATTCCAAGTCTTATTAATAATCCTAACCTCAAGAACATATCTGCTTCAACACTTCCAAAGTTCTATGGCCTTGTTACGAAGGATCCTGACACCTTTTTGTTTGAGTTTGACATACTATGTCAAAGTTTTGACTATAATACTGATAGTCATAAGCTTAAGTTGTTTCCAACAACACTGGAGGAGTTAGCCCTCAGATGGTTCAGGGGCTTAGGAGAAAATGCACTAGCTAATTGGGATGGAATGAGAGATTTGTTTCTAAGAAAGTATAAAGAATACTACAAGGGAAGTGATTCAAAAGGAGATGACATCTTCCGTATGTCACAAAGGGAAGATGAGACATTAGAGGACTACATATCATGATTCTTATTTAGCTTACAAAAGAACCTGCAACATGCATTGCAGGAGGATTTACAGAAGCTAATTTTTTCTAAGAGGAGTGAATGAAAATTATCTTGAAGCTCTGGACCTCATGGCTGGAGGTGATATATCTCAGTCTTCTTGGGATGACCTTCAGAAGATTTGTATGAACTATTCTAGAGCAGCGGTCAAGAAAGGAAGGGGATTTCGCTCAAGGTTGACCAAAGGAAGTGGCTCTGGTATTTCAAAGATGGAGATTTAAACCTGTTACCAGACTTCAAGAAAGATATCATCAATGATGTTGCTACACACCTGGATATGATGACCACCAAGAAGATACATGTAGACGCAGCTGGCTGAATACTGCCCTCATTGCCACAAACAAAAGAAGGATTGTCAGTGCAAATTAGTCACAAACTTGGAGGACCAACATCTTCCAATTGAATACTTGAAGATAGAAGGAGAGGACGAGCAAGTATTCTTTGTTGCTCAATGCCGGCCATGGGCCACGAGACAAGGTATGCCTCAAGACCCATTACAAACTTCAAGTCCATATAATAGTCAGTGGAAAAACCAGAATGTCCAAAGTCCTCCACAGTATAATCAACCCACTTGGAATAATTCTTGGCCAAATAATCAATAGAATCAATGGTATCCTCCACAACAATCCCAATGGCCATAATTTCCAAACCATTGGCAACAACAACACGGGAATTGGTAGCCCACTAACCAGTGGAGAGGACCTCAACAATGGCCAAATCCAAATCCTAGATATCCACCTCTACCACCTCCAAAAAATATGCCTGCAATAATGCCGCCACCTGCAAATACAAATCCTCAAAAGTAGATGTAATTACCTGCCCAACCTCAACTGAATCCCAACAATCAACAACCACAATAACAAATATATGCTATTGATGCTCAGCAGTACCCTTCCTATGCACTTAATATAGCTGATATACACCTAAGATCAGGTAATACCTTGCCAGCACCTGAACCACCCCTTATCACTGAAGTGCCAGACCTTCCTGCAGCAGCAATACTGATTCCAGAGAATGATTTGCCAAAAACTGTTGCATCAGAAAATGTTTCCAACTCAGCTAATGTTCATACATTAGTTAAACCACCTTTTCCCAAAGGCTCAGCATGGAGAAGCCCATACCAAAATAAGAAGATCAACCATTTGATATCATTGACCAGTTAAAGAACATGCATGTCCAGATTCCCTTGTTTCAAGCAATAAAAGATGTTCTAGTTTATGGAAAGGCAATTAAAGAAGCTTGTCTTAAAAAGCCTAGGAGAAAGAAAAAGGATCCTACAATAGTTCATGTTATAGGACAATTGGCTAATATCATGCTAGGAAAATTGGTAATTCCAAAATATTTAGATCCAGGGAGTCAAGTTATGAATATCATCATTAATGGCCAGTCTGTTAAAAATGCATTAATAGACTTAGGTGCTGCCATTAATGTAATGACTAAGGATACTATAAATAAACTAAGCATTGAAGGGTTGAGAGCTACTCCAACAATATTTCAACAAGAAGATAGCTCTACTGTTACCCTTGATGGAATGATAGAAGACATAATAGTTTCCTAAGATTCTTGGGAGTACCCTGCTGATTTCATGATCCTTTCACCAAAATTCAACCTTGTTGGTTACCCTGTTATTCTAGGACGTCCATGGTTAGCAACAACTGATGCAAACATAGGTTGTAGATTAGGGAACATGACAATTTCAGATGGGCAAGCCACTAAGAAACTAGCATTGTATCCTCCAGCTCAACCGCAACCAAATTTGAGTACACCTATATGGCCAGACTTAGGAGATGGGGAAGAAGAACTGAATTCTATGGTTCAGCTCATGATGTTACATAGGTAATCCTTTCTAAAGCTGCAAGAGGAAAATGAATTCATTCAGAGTATTCTTAATAATGATTGTGTTGTAATCAAAGATGTATCTGAGAGTTCTGTGTTAGAGTTAAGTACACATGAAGATAATTTTGAGGATTGTGTATTACCTTTAGAATCCAATATTATCCACCAGTTTCTACCTAGTGAAGTAAACAAAAGTCCTATCCCTGAAGTATCCATGCTTGACCTTACAACTACTATTGAGCTTTCTAAAGGTCATAATCTCCATGTGAATAATAAGTTGCCTCCACAACAAATGGAGAAACTAACTAAACTGCTACAAATAGATGAGAAATCCTTTGCATGGGCCTATGGGGACATGAAGGGATTAAGCCCAACACTATGTACTCATAGGATATATATCAATGAAGGAAGCCTACCCCTTCGTCAACCTCAAAGAAGGATTAACCCAACATTAAGGGAGATAGTCAAAACTGAACTTCAAAAACTATTAGATGTTGGCTTTATATATCCTATATTTGATAGTAAGTGGGTATCAGCTTTGGTCATAGTACCCAAAAGGGGGGGAAAATGGAGGATTTGTGTGGATTACAGGGATTTAAACAAAGCTACCAAGAAAGATCACTTCCCATTACCATTTATAGACCAAGTACTTGATACTTTGGCTAGTAAGAAGTATTTTTCCTTTCTTGATGGATATAGTGGATACAATTAGATAACTATTGCTCCAGAGGACCAGGAGAAGACTACATTCACATGTCCATGGGGGACATATGCATATTCAATTCTACCTTTGGGTTGTGTAATGCTCCGGCAACATTTCAAAGAGTTGTGATTAGTATTTTTGCTGACATTTCACATGATTGTATGGAGATATATATGATGACTTTACAACATTTGGAGTGACATTTGAAGAGGCTTTGAAGAGTCTTGAAAAGGTTCTAATCCGGTGTAAGGAGAAAATCTATCCCTTAATAGTGAGAAATTCATTATGATGATGCAGGAAGGAGTGGTACTTGGGCATTTCATTTCAGCAGTAGGAATTCAAGTGGACCCAACTAAAGTTGAGGTAATACTTACACTACCTACTCCTACTAAACAAAAAGATGTAAGATCTTTTCTAGGACATGCTAGATACTATAGACATTTTATTCAAAATTTTAGTCAAATTGCAAGTCCTCTGTACACATTACTTACAAAAGGAGCTGAATTTATCTGGACACAAGCACGTGATGAGTCCTTCCTGCAGCTAAAGAAACTCCTAACAACTGCACTAGTCCTAAAAGGACCAGATTGATCTATTCCATTCCACATCCATATAGAGGAATCATATTATGCCATAGGTGTTGTGCTAGGGAAGAAGCCTAATAACATTGAGAATGCAATTTACTATATCAGTAAAAGCCTCCATAGACCTGAACTGAACTATACATTTACTGAAAAGGAACTCCTAGCTGTAGTTTATGCATTGAACAATTCTGACACTATATAACAGGCTATCCCATTTTTGTTCACACTGATCACTCAACCGTAAAATACCTGATGAACAAACCTGCTATAACATGCAGATTGGAAAGATGGCTCTTACTATTGTAGGAATTTGATATAACAATTTTTGATAAGCCAGGGAAGGCCAATGTAGTTGCTGACTACTTGTCTAGACTACAAAATGTTGATGAAGACACTACTCAGGTTGAAGATACATTTCTAGATGAACACCTATTCCATATAGCAATAAAAAACCCATGGTATGCAGACATAGCCAATTATCTTGCAACAAATAAGATGCCCCCACATTTTTCTCAGAAAGACAAGAAAAAGCTTGCAGAGAAAAGCTTTCAGTTTTCATGGATAGATAACAATCTATTTTACACTGGTCCAGATTAGATTATGAGAAGGTGTGTGAGAGAAGATGAAGTATATGATATACTCCATGCTTGTCATGATGAGCCTTGTGGAGGTCACTTTGCAGCAAAGCAAACAACCCTGAAAATTTTAACAATAGGATATTATTGGCCTCAATTACACAAAGATGCAGCCAGTTATACAAAAAAATGTGATAAATGTCAGAGGATGGGTCGACCAATGAAATCAGATGAGATGCCACTTAATCCACAAGTAGTAATGACACCCTTTGATAAGTGGGGTATGGATTTCATTGGACCAATAGATCCACCATCAAATAGAAAATCCTACATCTTGGTTTGTACAGATTACCTGAAAAAGTGGGTGGAAGTGAAAGCAATGCAAAATGTCAAAGATCATAAAGTAGCAAAATTATTGTATGAGGAAATTTTTACCAGGTATGGAGTCCCCAGAGAGCTTGTAATGGATCAAGGAGCATAGTTCACATCAAATATTATCAATGAGCTAATGAAGGAGTATAATATAAGGCATCAAAAGTCTAGTCCATATCATCCACAAGCAAATGGACAGGCAGAGGTGACAAATAGAGAAATAGAGGCCATATTAACAAAGACAATACAGTTGCATCGCAAGGATTGGAGAAGTAGATTAACAGAAGCATTATGGGCTTACCGTACCACATAGAAGACAACAACAAGGTTCACACCATTTGAAGTGGTGTATGGAAAAGCAGCAATGTTGCCCATAGAATTTGAACACAAAACATTACGCACAGCTCTGGAGTTGAACATCAATCTTCTTGCAACACAAATAGAACTTCTCCTCCATCTCAACTCATTAGATGAAATGCGCAAGTTAGCATTAGAGAGAATAGAAATAATCTAGAACCAAAGGAAGGGATGGCATGATTCACATATCAAGAATAAGCAATTTCAAGTAGGAGATTGGGCTCTATTATATGATTCAAGATTCAAGGAGATCCTAGGAAAGATGCAAACCAGATGGCTAGGACCATATGAAATTCAATATGTCTTTGATAATGGACTAGTTTAGCTGACCACACTTGATCCAGTACAATTTAAGCTCCTTGTCAATGGACACCGCTTGCACCTGTATCACAAGCCTCAAACCAAAGAAGAATTCTTGCAACAGTTCAACATGCATAGTTTAATAGCCCCTTAGGAAATAGTTCCTGCAACAGAAGATGAAAGCCTTACTCCTACAACATCACCATGACATGCTTTCACCAGCATTCATAATAAAAATTCATTTACTGAGGTATATTTCTTCATTCACTTTTCTCTTTTCTTCTCACCAACTCATCTCATTCCTATTTCTACCACCCACTAAAATTCCATGTCACCCACAATTTCTATTTTCAAATGCTTTCAATAAAATGCCACGTCAGCAATCTTATGCGGCTACTAGAATTGACATTTTCATCAGCTCACATTTGTGTATGGTAACTAATCACCAGGTACAACTTTCTAACTCCTTACTTACTTTTATTGCACATGTTTAATTAATTATATCTAGTACTGCATTAAATGTATAATATATGTATTAAGCCAGTTTTCCAACCTCGTGCTAAATTTAACAAGTGAGGACACTTGTTCAACTTTTGTAGGGGGTAGGGGAAGTGTACTAAATTCCAAGTGTCATTCCTAAACTACCCTTGTCATACCCCTGTCACATCAGTGTTGTACTTAGGTTATGTTCCATTAATTCTTTTAATCCTTCACACATTTCTCGTACTTTCAAATTTCAATTTTCTGAACTTGACATGACTTCAAAAGGATCATAATTAATTTGTGAGGTAACTCATACTTAAGGTATTGATGTCCTCTAAAATCAATGCCATTATTATAGTTCATGTCAAGTAAAACAAAGGTAATGCAAGTGAAAATATCGATATTTTCAAGAATCACAATTGCATTTCAAAAAGAGGGAATTTGCAGAGAAACCAAAAGCTTAGTAGTGGGTTGGAGAGCTCAAAAATTAGAGATTGGGCATTATTAAGATGGGTGGAAAATTATAGAGACATGAACCAGTCATTCATGGTATTTTGCTAGCGGATGTTGAGGCAGTTTGCAGGTTCAATGCATGCGGCTGGCTTGGCTATTTTCTTCAGCTAACAGAGTTTAATGAGGAGGTTGCAGTAGAATTCATGAGTACATTTGAAGGACAAGAAACTATATGGGGATTGATAGTTGATGCTACTAAAGAGAGAATTGTGGAAGTTACAGGGTTACCAGTTGTGGGAGAACATTATCCAAATGAGCATGACGCTAGGTTATCTCAAGCTCAGTTCTCCAGGCTGGGTGATCCTCCGCTTGAAATTACTAAGTAGGGGTGCAGTAGATTGTCCCTTCCATAGCCATTTCCAAAACTAGCTACGCACATCATCAAGTATTTAACTTGTGAAGGAAGATTTTCAAACCTGCATGCTCATCATTTGAAACTACTTAGTTGTATCAGGCGTAATCTTCGGGTTAATATTCCCAATTTTCTTTATAATATGCTAAGTATCAATGTTGAGGAAACTCAAAAGGGAAATCCAAACTCCATTATTCACCATGCCCTAATCAATCTTTTAGTTGAAAAATCTCGTAGGGATGTTTCCCCCATGTCATGGGCAGAATTTGTGCAATTTAAAACTTTGCAACCCCAAGTAAATCCTATGGCCCAACCTCTAGAAGATGCAGTAGAATCTTTTGGCCCTACTAAAGAAGGAGCTATGAAAGAAAAAGAACTATAATTACCCCCAGAAAACCAACCTCCTGAACCTACTCCAGAGAGTAATGTACCCACTTCTTCCTCAAGAAAAGGAAAGCAGAAAGTTAGAAAGGAAATCCCTAACTTAGAAGGAGAAATTTCAAACCCTGCAATTCAAATAAATAAAAGAAAATGGTCGAGTCCTATAGTAACTACTCCTACAATATCTACTCCTATAGCACATAAACCAAAAAGGTCTCACCAACCTAAAACTATAGTGGTTGAAGAGGCAACTATACATAGAAGCCCTCACATGAGAGGACTGGTGTCTACACCTTCTCCTCAACACCCAAATGTTCTAGCACCAAAACTGGCTGTAGAACCCTCTATTGAAGTTATTCCTTATGACTCTCCTATGCAAGAAAAACCCCAACATATGGAGGAAACTCCTAATGAGCAAGAACCTAGCAGTAGCATGCCACAGAATGATCAAGGAATGCCTGAGCTGAACCCTGAAGTAATGCAAGAGAGCATTCCTATGAATGTTCAATATACTCCTCGTCAGCATCTTGCATATTCTAACATATCCATTATAGCTTACCAATCAACGCGGTTCACTAACTTCTTCCAGCAGACTTCTAAGGAGAAGAAAAAGAAAGCTCAAATGCAAGAGTTCTCTTCATCAACAATTCAGTCTGTCCTCTTTCATCTATACAACCATTTTATCTTTCAGAAAACATGGTGGAAGAAGGAAAGAAATAAAATGCAAAGGGAGATGTTTGAGAAGGATGAGGAAATTGAATCTCTCAAAGAGCAGCTAAGGAAATAGAAAGAGAAAATGGACAAGGCCTTAAAACTAGTTGACCAGGTGATAGCTTGTAGACCACCACCTAGGGTATATGCTATTTGCTTAAAGGAGAAATTTATTTTGTTCCAACTTATGATGACAATTAAGGACATTGATTATGAACTCAAGTTGGCCCAAGAATTCTATGGTTTGTATCAGACTCTGCCATCATGGCAACAAAATTTGGTATGTGAGCTTTATTTGCACAATTTTATTATCCCACATGAAATAGAGTGGAATCCTCTACTTTATATAGGGGACATTCACTTAAGGGCCTTGATGTCATGGATGCATAATGAGACAAACTATGATAGACAATTGAATACTTACAGGGATATGGAGAAATCTAAGCCTTTTCCATTAAGGGCCGAGTCACATAAGCCTAATGTTATTTTGAGGGATTGGCTCAATTTGACTTATGGGAGACCGAAGCCAAAATCAAGGAGAAAGTATTTGCATTAAGGGATAAAGTTTATAGAATATCAGACATTGTCCAATTTTACAGTCCAAAGAGATCTTTTAGGGGTTAGAAGTAGGTGGAACAAATTGCCAGAAGCTTTCAAAAAAGTAGAGCCACATAGCCCAATTAACTATGAAGCAGTTGTCCACAAAGTGACTAAATACACGCAGTTGGGGAGACAGCCTAGAAGGGAATTATGGATTCCCTTATCCTTCTAGCCACCTACATGCTTTTGGCCTTTATACGACATCAATGCTTCTAGATTGGATTAGTTGGTTGAGGAGCATCAAGGAAATCACTGGGAGTGCACAAGGGGGTTTTACTACACTTATAGAAGTGGAAAGAAGGGGAAGATGACCATTGGATGGGGGCAGATGATGAGTCCAATTATTGCCTCAATTTTGTTATGATCTTTATATTTTGTTGATACTCTGACAAACATTTAAGTATGAGTTGAAAATGTTGACTTGCATATGTGTACCGAATGTTACTAACATTTTAGGTAAACACGGAGCGGTATGAAGAGTGGCACATCTACATTAAAGGAGCGTTAGAAGACCAACCATGGTGGGAGAATCCAACATGATTCTGATGGATATGCCAAGCTTTGAAGGAGCTATTGTTCTAGAGAATATAGGGAATTATTCTTGCTATATTTCCTCAGAACTGTTATTCTATTGTCAATAGTAATTGTATTATGTCGTGGTTGTTTTATCTCCTCCATATTTGGCGATGTTTAATGAGACTTTTATGTTATGTTTTCAATAAGCATCAATCCTTGATATAAAGGGATTTTGACTGATTTAGTAGGTAATGAGAAAAGATAGAATTATGTATTTAGTGTAGTGGAAGTTGCTCTGTTTTGTTCTTCATGAGTTATTCAGTTGTTATGTAACCAGTTAAGAAGGATTTAATGGAAGAGTGATTTTGGATTATTTCTTGTGTTGAGTAATTAGCAGAAGCCAACCAAGGGGGCCCACTTGGAAGGTGGATTAGATTAAGTTAGAATAGATTTGCTTCCTGTACTTTTCCTATTTTCAAATAGAGTTACTGTTTTACTCGTGCAGTAATGCCACTGTGGTTGTACTGCAGCATTTGCAGAGACAGGTATAGTGAATGTTTTAAGTTGTTAGACATGCTTAGATTCATTTCATAAGTTTTCTATAGTAATTCCATTCAATATTCAAGTGTGTTTACTTTCCTGTAGCAATAGCATAGATTCCTTTTATGCATTTTATCTTCCTACAACATAGGTGTTATGACTCCTAAAGAAACTTAGTGCACAAACTATGTTGTCCTATTTCAAGTCTATGTCCCTGGGTTGACAATCTAAAAGCATTTCATGATGGGGATAGGTAATTTGTAGCATAGATATATTACCATTAAGAGAGACAATTGCATGATTATCTCTACCTATTGTGAGACTGTTCACTTGATATGAAAAATACATCTTTTGTAGCTAGCAAAGGCTAGGCACTTTTTTGAAGTTTTTGACATTTATTTGCTTACTTACCTAGTGGCTATCGTTCCCATTCTGACTCCTCCAACAAATTAGTCAACACAACAATACAAAGTGAAGGAAACCAAAAGGAACAAATTGAAATGCAATTAAGTGTTCTTAACAAGATTTTGCAAAGAAGATTTTAACAACTTAATGCAAGCAATTTAGTTCAAGGTAGGAAATTTCTTTTTATAAGCATCCAACACCTTTATGTAATGCTTGTAAAGCTTTTCTTCTAATTCCAAACTATCTAGAATTGAAGCAGTATGGATTTCCTTTAGATGTTTTTTTTGAATTCTTACCTCTTTACTTTCTTGAGTAACTTTGCTCTCTAGTTTCTATACTTTCCTGTGTCTGCTCATCTACAGGAAAAACATAGATAGAGAGTTAGAAAACATAATTTAATGATATGACAACAAAATTAAATAGAAAATGCTAGGTGGCATTTATCAGCTAATAAGCGTCAGTTAAAAGCTAGTAAGCATTATTTTAAAGCTCATAGGCATCACTTTCCAGTGACTCAAGTGACTTTTCAAAATTACTAAGTGTAAACCTTTAGCTGCGAAGCGTTATAAATAACTGCAAATTGTGGAAGATAAAGTATCATAAGCAGAAAAGAACAACTAATAGGCATCAATTAAAAGCTAGTAGGCATTATTTTAAAGTTCATAGGTGTCACTTTCCACTGACTCAAGCGACTTTTAAAAATCACTAAGCGTAAAACTTAAGCTATTAAGCGTGACAAATAACTATAAATTGTGTAAGATAAAGTATCACAGGCGGCAAAGGAAAACTAATAGGTGTCATTTCTCATATTTTAGGTGACGCTTTATGCTCTCAGGTGTAATACTTTATTTCACAGGCATCAGAAGAAGAAAAGACATAATAGAAAGAATCTTGTAGGTGTCAATCAACTTCTTCTAGGCATCATCAGAATGCTCATGAGTGTCATTAGATCCTTCGTAAGTGGCATTTCTCCTATTTTTTACAAAATTCACATAAAAGTGAAGCAAAAAACACACAAAATTTGATAGAAATGAGGCTCAAAGCCCCATGGTGGGTGCCATTTGTGTGTGAGTGTTTACACCTTCATGAAACTAGGACAATTAGCTACAATTATATGAAAATACAATGCAAATTTAATCTAAAGAATTGCATTTAACATCCATATCATCTCATGGTTCTCTATCTAAGCTTGGTAAGTAGAGCTCTTAGCCTTATTCTCTACTAGTGACAATCCTAGAATGAGAAAATTATGATAATATGCCTAATCTAGCTCTCAATTCTCAAATTGATACAAAGATTAATTCAAATGCTCATGATATTGTTCTCAAATCTCACTATTTGCTCTCAAAATGCTCAATATATTGCTCAATTTCTCTCAATTGCTCTCAAATTGCCTATAGTGATGATGTTATGCACTTGAATTTTCTAAGATGTCTTATGCTCTCAAAATGACTTCTATTTATAGTAAAATCCCAAGGGTAGGGGGTAGAGTTACTTGATCATGATTTAGCCTTGGTTGAGTCAAAAACTTTGAAAGATTTTTAAATGGGGGGACAATTTGAATGATTGTCTCAAATGTTTGGACAAGTAGACAAATTTGAGTGATTGAGATTCAAAGTTGAAAATGTGTGATTGAGATTCAACAATTTGGAGTGATCCATGTGCATTGTGTTCTCAATTCTTATTGGTTGCTCAAATTATGTTGAACGATATTAGGATTAATTAAATTCCATCAATTAATTAAATTAGCCATGTAAGGGAATAGGTTCAATTTGATTTTTGATTTAAAGCTATACAATTAATTGATTAAAATCAATTATATAGTGCGATTGATCCCTTTAAGCTTGTATTTGATTATTTGATGTCATGATTTGATTTTTCCTTTGATTTAAATTATTTTGTCCAATTTTGATTAATACATGTCCATTTAAAATTGATTTGATCCATTTTGATAAAAATTAGAGCATTTAGCCAAGATTTTGCAATTTGAATGATTCTAAAACACCTGTCCAGTTTTGGGTGTCTACAGCTTACTATATGATAATTTGAGAAGTGCATAAAGCCCCTTATGCCCCCCCTATTTTGACTTTCTACTTTTGAAGGGTTAAACAGGGTGATAAGGAAAACTCTATATACCAGATATGAAGCTTGTTGAAAAGTTCTTTCCTAAACCAATTAGAAGGATTCCTACCCTTCCTAAACTGATTCAAGGAGTTAAGTATCTGAATCATGATTCCAACACCACTAACGACACTGAAAATGGAGTTACCAAACTCAAGTTATGATGAAAAGAGTGAATGTCTATATAAATGCATAAGGAAGGAAATCTGAGTTTACCATGAGTAAAACCCTAAAAAAACCCTAATTTTAACTATAAATAAGGAAAATGAAGATATACTTACTCATTCTTACCATTTGCAGATTTGAAAATAGGAAGTAAGATGCCAAGGAGAGAAGAACTTCGAGCGACACACATGGAGCTTCTGAGACAGAACCTGGCTACCGGACGGTCACTTCCTAAGGTGAGTTTGTTGTTGTTTGTTCCTGTACTTTCCAAATTCCTGATTTCTATAGGCAAGGTCAACCCTGAACCTTAAAGGTTGACCCTGAACTAGCTATGTCAACCTTGACCCAAGAAGGTTGACATTGACTGGAAGGTCTCCACCTATTCTAGGATGAGGTCATCCTTGACCCAACAAGGTCGACCCTGACCCAGGAAAGTTGACCCTGACCTAATTGAGGTCGACCTTGACCTAGTCAAGTTGGATTTGCACATTTGATGATGTAGATTGCTAATATGATGTTTGTTTATGCTTGTAGGACTTGGTCCATCTCTAAGAGCATCCCTTTGGAGAGTTGTTAGGCATGGTTAGAGAGAGGTTTTATGAGCTTGATGATGATGAGATGCAGTTACTGAGAGATGTGGGACTATACTGGGTATCAGTCCTACCACAGATCAGACTACACCAAGCCATGCTATCGACTTTGATAGAGAGGTGGGATGAGGATACATGCTCCTTCCATTTTCCCTTAGGAGAGATTACAGTGACACTAGAGGAGGTCTACAGGATCCTGTGGCTTCCAGTCCAAGGTGAGACCGTCAGACCTAGAGCACAATGAGTTTGTGAGGAGATCCTTGTAGATAAAGAGTATTACATAGGATGAGTTCCACAGATGCAAACTTGATTAGATCATGTCCTTTTGTCATCCATAATGTCATGCCCTACACCTTTGGTAAAGAGACTGATGCTTTGTATAGTATCCTTGGTTGTGTTACCCAACAAAAAGGGTACCATATTTTCTACACCTCTTACCCATCTTGTATAGAGGATGGAGAGAAAGAGGACCATGTTCTCATGGGGTCGCAGCATGTTAGCCCAGCTATACCACGAGCTATTTAAGCTAGTGAGATACTAGAGAGAGAGTCTTTCGATATGCACACTCTTGTAGATTTGGTTGTTTGAGCATTTCACATGTACACGTCCACAGGGTGTTCCAATGATGGTAGATGTGAGTACATTGAGAGTCTTTGCATATCCTTTGAGAGATTCTTGGCAGTTTGGAGATATCCTCTATTGGAGGGTACGTCTAGACCACATTCTGAGCACTGATGTGATATGGAGACCCTACTGCCAAATGACAGAGTGGCCAGATACACAATTCCATATGAGATATTCACAGCAGCGGGAGCTGCTAGAGGGTCATCATAACTAGAGGGTCATCATAATCATATAGTGGTGCCATACTATTATGATCAGGTGATGAGATAGTTTGGCCTATTACAGGGAGTCCCTAGAGCAATACCTCACTATGCACATCTGACGAGGTACTATTAGAGACCCGACACCATACGTCGACCATCGATAGTAGACATAGAGGATAGTGATGCAGATGAGATAGAGGATAGAGAGGTACCATCAAATGTGACCTATTCAGGCATGAGCCAAGATTACATCAGGTACTGGAGTCTATCGGGGACCTATCCCATCTTCCCTTAGGATTATCCTACAGGTGATCCAGGTCTTTCAGAGAGGACACAACGGGATAGTGGTACAGTAGAAGAGGATGAGGATGTCAAAGATGAGGAGGAGCACATCTCCAAGGGAGATCCCATGGAGGAGGAGAGAGCAAAAGAGAGAGGAGAGGAGAGAGGAGAGGAGAGAATAGATGAGAGAGTAGAGGAGATGCCCCTAGCTAGTGATACTGGTGAGGATGTAGACATTTTTCATGCATCACCACTAAGATCACGACACCCTCCATGCCCCCACACAGAGACACTATTGCTAAGGCCTAGACATAACGATCATGGAGAGAGTAGTCACTCCATGCCCCCATAATCTAGACATTTCAGTGACGTCTAGGAGGGAGACCCAAGTATAAAAATATGAGTTTTGATTAAATGCGTAATTTGATTTGAAAGAGCATGAAATTGATAAATGTAATTTTCATTCTGCAGCTAGCGTAGCAGAGTGGAGGAGCTTTGTATCTGAGATTTTGAAGGATACATGTATATCCTACTGACTACCAGCAAGCGAGCGAGAATCCTCTCTTGGCTACAGAGATCCCGACAGGCATGTCGATATCTTTGCATGTGTCCAACGAGAGCTAAGGATGTGCAGAGAAAGGGAGGAGAAGACTAAGTTACAGAGTGCTCGAGGATGTTCACATGGTATGAGCATATTGAGGTGCCACACATGGACACACAGATCTACATCTTCCTATCATAGGTGAGAGAGATTCAGAAGCCATCGGCCATCAGAGCATAGTGATAAACATAGTGATAAATAGGGCCATTGGCCACATATGTATCAGAACTTGAAAAACTTTTGATGAATGAAAAACTTTCTCTACTAATTAGTTCTATGTTTGATTACTATGCTTTCATCAATATAAAACTTAACAGAAAGAAAGAAGGTGCATAAATATAATCACTATGTAATTTTGATAGAACTACATAACCTATAAAACAAACTTTATAAGGAATACATAAATGCACAAGAAAAGAAAGAATGAAATTAAGGATAATAACATTTGAGATGCATAAGAATGAAATTAAGGATAATAACATTTGAGATGCATAATATTAATAGGTTCCTTAAAAGAAACACCATCCATATCAGCAAGTTTATAAGCACCTGAACCAAAGTCTTCAATAACAACAAAAGGTCCAAGCCAATTAGGGCTAAACTTTCCTTTTTCGCCTGGTAAAGCATTCACATTTCTATGATTCTCATATAAGACTAAATCACTAACCAAAAATGTTCGTTCAATTACCTTATGATTATATTTCTTCTGAAGAGATTTATGATAAGCTTTTATATGTTCTAATGCATGTATTCATTGTTCATCCAACATTTCTAGCTCTTGTAAGCATTGTTCATGAAAATTATCCTTATCAATTATCCCATGAAATGAAATACGTAGAGAAGGTATTTCTAATTCCAAAGGCATAATAGCATCAGTACCATAGACAAGATTGTAAGGAGAAGTACCTGTGGCAGTACGAACACTAGTCCTATAAGCCCATAAAACATAAGTCGGTTGAGTATGCTAATCTTTCGCATGCTTACTAACTATTTTTCTCAAAATTTGTTCAATGATTTTATTTGATGCTTCAGCTTGTCCATTAGATTGAGGATAATAAGGAGTTGAAAATCTATGTTGAATTCGATATTTCTCCAAGAATTTCATGACTTCTTTGTTTTTAAAAGAGGTACTGTTATCCGAAATTATCGTTGAAGGTATACCAAATTGTATTATGATATTGTTAAGGATGAAATAAAAAATAACATCCACAGTTGTTGAACGAATAGGGACAGCTTCAACCCACTTTGTGAAGTAATCTGTAGCAGTTAGGATGTAAGTATGTCCTTGAGAAGAAGCTTGTGAGATTTTTCCAATAAGGTCAAAACCCCAAATACTAAAAGGCCATGGAGAAACTTGATTACGAAGCTCAGGAGAAGAAGCATGAATCAAATTACTATGTTGTTGACATTGAGGACATTTATTAACAAACATGAAAGAATCTTGTTCCATTATTTTCCAATAATATCCCATTCGAAGCAATTTATGAACTAGAGATTTTCCACCAAAATGCCCACCACAAGAACTAGAATGAGCTTCTGCCAAAGCTACCGGGATTTCAGTTTTATTGAGACATCTTATTAATAATCCTTCATACAAACATTTGTAAAGTGTATCTCCTAGAATGATGTAACATGTTGCAAGCTTCCTAATATGATTACACGTGTTCCTTGTTGTTGATTCAGGAAAAGTACCATCTTTCAAAAAATGAAATATATGAGAATACCATTCATCTGAATGCAAATTAAAACAATCAGAGGTAGTCTTTTTAGAAATTGCAAGGTTTTTAAGATTTTGTATAGTAAATTGAAAGTTTTCAGCATTATTCTCAAGACAAACCAAAGAAGTTGTGCTTTCCATGGCATCCGCATGTTGGTTATCTTTCCTAGGTAAAGTTTGAATTGTATAAGAAGAGAATTGTGAAAGCATATCAAGAGCTAAATCTCTATATTGTGTCATTTTATCATTCTTAGTCTGATAACCTCCTTTAATTTGTTCAACAATCAGTTGCGAATCTCCATATATTTGCAAGTGTTTGATGTCAAGGGATGAAGCTGCTCATAGGCCAGCTATAAGAGCTTCATACTCTGCAATGTTATTAGTACAAGGAAAGGTTAATTTGTATGATAAAGGGATGGGTTTTTTCTTAGGAGGAATCAAGATAATACCAACACCAGAACCTATCTTACATTTAGACCCATCAAAATATAATTCCCAAATATCATCCTATTGAATAGTTAGAATATTGTCATCAGGGAATTCCATTGAAGTAGAAGATGTATTTGAATGAGGACAAGGAGCTTCAGCGAAATAGTCTGTTAAAGCCTATCCCTTAATAGCCTTCTAAGAAATGAAATTAAGATCAAATTCTATAAGTAACATCACCCACTTTGCCAGATGGCCAGAGAGATCAGTTTGTGAGAAAAGATGTTTCAAAGGATCAAATTTAAAAATCACATTGACTTCAACTTTTATAAGATAATGCCCTAGTTTCTGACATGCATAAACTACAACTAGACATTGTCTTTCCAAATCTGTGTATCTTGTTTCATAATCAAGTAAAGTCTGACTAATGTAATACACAGGTCTTTCTTTACCGTCATTATCATTTTGAGCTAACAACGCACTCACAGCCTTTAGAGTTGCTAAAGTATACAAATGGAATGGTTTATGAAATTTAGTTGGCTGCAAGATAGGAGGATTTGCAAGATACTCCTTAAATTGCTCAAAAGTTTGTTTACATTCATCATTCCAAGAGAAAGTGGTATCCTTTCTAAGAAAGGAAGTAAAAGGAATAGTTTGATCAGCTAAATTAGAAATAAAGCGACGAATAGCTTGTATTTTTCCTTGTAAACTTCGTAACTAAGAAATATTCTTAGGAGGAGGCATATTAACAATAGCTTCAATCTTTTCAGTATCTACTTCTATGCCTCGCTTAGAGATTATAAATACTAATAATTTTCGAGAATCAACTCCAAAGACACATTTCTTAGGATTCAATCTCATGTTGTAACTTCTAATCCTTTCAAATATTTGTCGTATAATAGTAACATAATCTTCTCTTTGTATAGATTTTGCTAAAATATCATCCACATAATCTTCAAGGATCTTATGAATGTAGTCATGAAAAATCAAAGTCATAGCTCATTGATAAGTTGCTCCCACAATTTTTAATCCAAAAGGCATCATGACCCAACAAAATGTTCCCTGAGATGTTATAAATACAATCTTGAATTGATCTTCAGGAGGAATAAAAATTTGATTATATCCAGAAAAACCATCCATAAAAGATAACAAGGTATGACCCGTTGTTGAATCACCAATCATATCAATGTTAGGTAATGGAAAATCATCCTTTAAGGATGCCTTGTTCAAGTCTCTAAAATCAGTACACATCCTTATCTTATTTTCTCCTTTTGAAATAGGCAAAATGTTTGAAATCCAATCTGAGTAATCAATAGAACGGATAAATCCAGACTCTAATAACTTTTCAATTTCAATTTTAACCAATAAGGCAATTCATGGATTCATCTTTCAAATTTTCTTCTTCACGGGTTTCATATTTGGTTTTAAAACAATGTTATGAGTAACAATCTTAGAATCTATACCCGACATATCTGAATATGTCTAAGCAAAAATGTCCTTAAATTCAAGTAAAAGGGAAACCAACTCATCATGTTCATCCTAATTCAAACATTTCCCAATCTTTATCATCTTTTCAGGATTATTCTCATCCATTTGAATATCAATAGTCTTAGTTATTAACAAATCAATTCCTATCAAAGGATCGATCGGTAATGGGAGAATATCCTGTTCATCATGTTCCCCAAAGTAAGCATCGGTACTTAAACAATAAGGCTTCCGTCATTTGTGATGGAACATAGGTAAATCTTCATAAACCCCAAAAAATTCCATTAAGGTTTCATCTTCAAGAAAAATATCCAAAGTAGGTGCTTGATTAATGTTAATAAGGAGTGGGTTAACCAATTTCAACTGTCCACCATAGATATGATTAATATTAAGAGGAAAAACTGATGGTTGTCTATAAGGATTGAATCCTAATCCATGTGTATGATCATAAATTTCATTATCAAAAGGCACTTGTATACCTTGTTCAAATTTACCACATCCTTTACCATTAAATCCTAATTTCTTAAGAAAATGATAACCAGGACCATATCTATCAGTCATATCAGATGGAGTCCAAGGAGCGGCATATGTCACAATATTAGAACAATCAGGCTTTATAGTTTCAATCATTTCATTAATCGAAGCGGCAACAAAATTACTTTTTAGTTCCTCAAAAATTGAGGAAGGAGTAAAAACTATTTTCTCAAATTCACTTTTTTGCTTCATGAATTCCAAATCAGAGACCTTATATTCTCCAATTGATGTAGGAGCATCTTGGGTCTTTGAGCAATCTTGCATCAACCAAAAACATTTCCTGATTTATGTACCTGTTACTATTGTTTTCTTTATAATATTTGCATTTTATGGTTTCATGGTGTGTGAAGCTTACATTATGTTGAGGACCTATCTAGGAACCTTCTCCTATGAGCACATAAATTTTGGATGGACTATTTCAAAGTTACAGCTGTTTTCCTTGCCGTCGGAACTGCATTTTCCTGCAGTTTTGGTGCTGATTGTTCATGTTGGAGACCTTGATACATAAGGAATCATCCTTTATTCTCTTAATTAATTTTATAGTACCTAAAGTACTATCATTTCCCAAGAGCGTAAGCCCTAATTCATTATGAGTAAAAATTTATGCCCATTTTGCCCCAGGACCTATTTTATGCCAGTTTTCGGGTGTAATGTGTGGTGTTTCTTCTTGCGCATGTACGTGTGATCAAATGGGGACTTGTGCAGTTAAAGGAATTTTTTTGGGTCATTTGAGGACGTAAATCCAAAGGTTCATCAATTTATATTAATTCTAGCATTGTTTTGGTTTAAATCTTCCAGACTGGACCTATAAGGTAATTAAATGCCTGATTGGCCGACCTGTGGCTTAGCTGGCTATATAAGGAGTCTAGATTGATGTAGTAGGGAATCAAGAGGGATGATGAGTGAGATTTAGGAAGGATTATCAAGATATATCATTGGAAAAAAGATAGGATGCAAGCTCTGATTCTGATTTCATAATTCTCATTGTATAAGGCCGAAACCCAGAAGGCCTCACAACTGGACATGTTGAAAGAAATAATATAATTCTCTATTGTTTCTACCAGTTGATTGTCTCATATCCATTTTGATTTCATTTCTTTCATGTGATATTATATTGCTTCCATTATGTAACTTTGAGCAGGGCTTGTTTGTGGATTCAAGTGGACTCAATTCTGCTTGTATCTACCCTGCCCCTACGTCAAGTGGTATCAAAGCGAGTTCTTTTTTGTGGATTGGATCATGGAGAACCTTACTGGATTGGTTGTAGGGTGGAAGATCTAATATTTGACCTATAACTTGTAGAAGGTTATGATCTTGCTGGAACTTGATTATCAAGATGGTTTGTGGTAGAGGAAATGATAATGCTATCATGGATATGTTGAGGCAGATTGCAACTAGGCTTAAAGTTGTAGAGACAGCCCAGAGAAGAGGAGCACATCTTGAAGATGTTAGTGATGAAGAAGAAGAAGCAGCACCTAATGCTGAACCTGAAATTGAACAAGATGAGGAAAGACTTTTGAGAGTTTTGTCTAAGACTAACTCTAGACCTGCAGTTGAAGTTGCTTGCTATGATGGAAGACTTGACACTGATACACTTTTGGATTGGATCTCTAAGATGGATAAATACTTTGAGTATGAAGATACTCCTAAGAATAAGAAGGTTAAGATAGCAGTTACAAAGTTGAAAGGTCGTGCATCTCTTTGGTGGGATCATTTGCAAACTGAGAGACAGAAGAGAGGAAAAGAAAAGATCAAGACATGGATGAAGATGCTTGGGAAGATGAAGAAGAAGTTTCTTCCAGCTGACTACCAAGTTATTTTGATGAGAAAAATGCAAAATCTGAGACAAAAGGAAATGAGTGTGAAAGAATATATTGAGGAATTTTACAAATTGGATATCAGATCTGAACATGTGGATGATGAAGTTGAGAAAGTGGCTAGATATATGAATGGCCTGAGGACATCTATTCAAGATGAGATAAGCTATGTGAATATAGATAGTGTAGAAGAAGCATATCAATTTGCTTTGAAGGCTGAAGAGAGATTGACAAAGAGACATGAACAAAGACAAAGAGGAAGAGGTGGCAGATTTCAGAGAAGTAGAGGAAGATCTTATGGAGAAAGCAGCAGATCTGACAATGCAGTGCAAGATAAAGGATGGAAAGATGAACCTGCTAAAAGAGGTAATTACTCTAGAGGTAGCTATACTGGTTACTCTAGGAATAACAATAATGGGAAAAGAGAAGAAAGATCTTGGTTTAAAGGTACTTGTTACAAATGTGGTGAAGAAGGACATAGAGCTTTTGAAAGTACTAACTCTGGAAAGAAGACTGGAAGTAATGAAAGAAATAATTTGGCTTATGAAGAAGTTGAGGAAATGTCTAATGAACATGAACATGGTGAGAACTTGATGCTAAGAAGGATCTTGTGGAATGAAGAAGTTGATGAGGAACCTGTTTTTAGGAAAAGTTTGTTCAGAACTAGATGTAAGATCGCTGATAAATGTTGCAAGGTAATCATTGATAGTGGAAGTTCTGCTAATTTGGCATCCGAAGAGCTGGTTAACAAATTATAGTTGCAGAGATTGAAACATCCCAAGCCTTACCATATTTCTTGGATCCAGAAGGAGCATAAACTACTTGTAAGTGAACAATGCCTTGTTAAGTTCAAAATTGGGAATTATCATGATGAAGTCTTGTTTGATATTATGCCTATGGATTGTTGTCATATTCTTTTGGGTAGACCTCAGCAGTATGATAGGAAAGCTTTGCATGATGGTAGATTGAATCAATATACTATTTGGATGGATGGAAAGAAACAAGTATTGTTGCCTTTGATAGAGAAGTTTGATGAAAGTCACTATACCACAGTCAGAGTATGCTTGTTTGATGATAAAACATTTACAAGAGAAATGAAAGAACATAATATTTGCTTTTCATTGAAGCATAAGAGTGGACAGTCAAATAAGGTTGCTGATGCCTTGAGCCAAAGAAGAAGTTTGCTGACAGAGATGAGAGTTGAGGTACTTGGTTTTGATGATTTGAAGTGTTGTATGAGATTGACATTGATTTTGTAGAACCTTGGAAAGCTTGTAAGGAACACATAGTGAGTGATAAGTGGACTGATTATTTCATTCAAGAAGACATGTTGTTTAAGGGGATTCAGTTGTGCATACCTAGAGGATATATGAGAGAGAACATAATAAAGGAGAAACATAGTGGTGGACTTGCTGGACATTTTGGGATTGATAAGACTATGAATTTGATTTCAGAAAGATACTTTTGGCCACAGATTTACAGAGGTATACAAAGAATGGTTAGAGGTTGCAGAATTTTCCAAAGAGCAAAAGGAACTAGTCAGAATTTGGGATTTTATACACCTTTGCCTATACCTAATAGACCTTGGGAAGATGTGAGTATGGACTTTGTTCTTGGATTGCCTAGAAATTAGAGAGGTAATTATTCTATTTTGGTAGTGGTTGACAGATTTTCTAAGATGGCTCATTTCATACCTTGTAAGAAGACATCTGATGCATTGCATGTAGCTGAATTATTCTTCAAGGAAGTGGTAAGATTGCATGGTTTTCCTAAATCTATTATTTCAAACAGAGATACTAAGTTTACTGGTTACTTTTGGAGAACACTTTGGAAGAAGATGAATACTAATTTGAAGTTTAGTTCTACATTTCACCCTCAAATAGATGGACAAATTGAAGTTGTGAACATAAGTTTGGGAAACTTGTTGAGATGTTTAGTTGGTGAGAAACCTGCTAATTGGGATTTGATTTTGGCACAAGCAGAGTTTGCATATAATAACTCAGTGAATAGAAGCACTAAGAGAACACCATTTGAGATTGTTACTGAATTTCATCCTAAGGGAACCAAAGAGCTAAGAGATTTACCTACTGAGACAAGAAGAAGTGTTGAAGCTAATCATTTTACAAAATACATGAGAACTTTGCATGATGAAGTTAAAAAGAATTTGGAGGATAGTAATCTGAAATATAAACAGAGAGCAGACAAGAGAAGGAGACATAAATCTTTTGAAGTTGGAGATGAGGTTATGATTCATTTGAAGAATAATATATTTCTAGTTCGTACCTACAACAAGCTGAAAATGAAGAAGTTTGGACCTTGTAAGATTCTGAAGAAGTTTGACAGTGGAAATGCTTATGAAGTAGAATTGCCAGAGGACATGGATATATCACCTATATTCAATATTGCTGATATATTTGAGTAATTTGAATCAAATTATGAGATAGAAGATGATCTAGATTATCCTAAGAAGAATAGAGACATCATTGAGAAGATCTTGAATAAAAGAGTGAGCAAAAGTACAAGAGGAAAAGACTACATGGAATATCTAGTTCAGTGGATAGACAAGCCAGTTGAAGAGAGTTCATGGATTACACAAGCTGAGTTAGATCTTTATGATTCAGGTCAGAATATGAGTAGTGTTTGATGTGGACATCAACTCTTTATTTACCCCAGGTGTCTGATGCAGGAGCATCTTGGGTCTTTGAGCAATCTTGCATCAACCAAAAACATTTCCTGATTTCTGTACCTGTTGCTGTTGTTTTCTTTATAATATTTGAATTTGATGGTTTCATGGTGTGTGAAGCTTATATTATGCTGAGGACCTATTTTGGAACATTCTCCTATGAGCACATAAAGTTTGGATGGACTGTTTCAAAGTTACAGCTGTTTTCCTTGCCATCGAAACTACATTTTCTTACAGTTTTGGTGTTGATTGTTCATGTTGGTGACCTTGATACATAAGGAATCATCCTTTGTTCTCTTAAGGACTTTTATAGGACCTAAATTACTATCATTTCCCAAGAGTGCAAGCCCTAATTCATTATGAGTAAAAAGTTATGGCCATTTTTCCCCGGGACCTATTTTCTGCCAATTTTTTATTGTAACGTGTGGTGTTTCTTCTTGCGCACTTACGTGTGATCAAATGGGGACTTGCACAATTAAAGGAATTTTTTTGGGTCATTTGAGGACCTAAATCCAAAGGCAAATCAATTTATATTAATTTTATCATTAGTTTTGGTTTAAATCTTCCAGATTGGACCTATAAGGTAATTAAAACCTGTGGCTTAGCTGGCTATATAAGGAGTCTAGATTGATGTAGTAGGGCATCAAGAGGGATGATGAGTGAGATTTACGAAGGATTATCAAGATATATCATAGGAAAAAAGATAGGATGCGAGCTCTGATTCTGATTTCATAATTCTCATTGTATAAGGTTGAAACCCGGAAGGCCTCACAGCCGGCCATGTTGAAAGAAATAATATAATTCTCTGTTGTTGCTACCAGTTGATTGTCTCATATCCATTTTCATTTCATTTCTTTCATGTGATATTATATTTCTTCCATTGTGTAACTTTGAGCAGGGCTTGTTTGTGGATTCAAGTGGACTCAATTCTGCTTGATTCTGCTTGTATCTACCCTGCCCCTGCGTCACCAATGAAAGTAGGATTAAAATCCAATGTCCCCTAATCACCCTCAGTCAAAGAAGAAGATGGAACTTCATGTTGTTGTATCTCAGGTTTTTTCTCAATCTCTTTACTTGGTTGAAGAGGCTCAAAGATTTTGGCATATTCTGCATTTAGGCAAGGATTTGGCACATCATCCGCATGTAACGTATACATTAAGTTGTTATAGATGAACCTAACCTTGCGATGAAGAGTAGAAGGAACTGCATGCATAGTATGTAACCAAGGTCTTCCTAAAATAAATTTATAATTGAGAGGTCCAAGCATAACATGAATAGGTTTGTTTAGAATAACTAGACCAACTTTAATAGGTAAGGTAATAATGCCCAAAGTTCTCTTCATAATATTATCAAATCCACGTATAGGGACATTATCAAGTTGAATAGTTGTGAGATTAGCCTTAATTGCCTTAAGCATATCCATGCTACAAACATTAAGCCCAGATCCATTATCAATTAATGTTCTTCAAATGATACTCTGGTTAATAGAGACAACAACCATAAGAGCATCATATTGATTCTGCACCTCAAGAGAAGGTAAATCATTATTGAAAAATACAATAGGAGGTATAGATGACATAGTATGCATGCAATCTAAAATAGAATAAATGTTCTCTTGATTAGGAGGTGAAGCAGAAAGAGTGGATAAAGCTTTTTTCAATGCCTCATGATATGTCAGGGAAGTTTTAAGTAATTCTCGTAAAGATATCTTAGCAGGATAGCACGTAATTGGTCAACTAAGTTATACTCCTTAAAGGTAGAAGGAAACCTAGGTGCTTGAGGAAGCATAGGTTGAGAAGGTGGTAAAGAAATCAGAATAGTAGGCTAACGGTTATTCTGTGTATGATAAGCATGTGAAACAAAATCAGTGTTATCAAAGAAATCCAAAGGATCTCTAGGTTTACCCTTAATTGTTATGCGAGGACATCCTTTTACCATCATCAAAGGTGTAGGATATATCATTTTAGGTTTATCAATTTTCAAACAATGGGACATGAAGGTAACCATGCATACACCCTATGGTAAAGGTCAATTGGAGAGGTTATGGAGGAGAGTGAAATAGGAATAGGATCAATGGAGATCTTATTCAGACAATTTTCATCCTCAGTACCTTGTACCTCATTAGGGAATCTATCCTCTTGTACAATAAAAGCCTCATCAAAGTATTCAAAACAAGAATCATACATGTTGAATACAAAGAAATTATAGAAGCATGAAAATGTAAATGTTTTTGTAAATTTAAAGAGATTTTGCAATTTTTTTTTGTATTTTAAAAATATATAAATGCAAGAAATCTAATCTTATAAGCATGCAAGACTTAAATCTAACACCAAAAAGAAAGAGTTATTGTAAATGGGTTCACCAAAATGAATAGGTAGAAAAATGGAGCTTTGACAATGCATCCAACATTCCTCGCTATTCATTTGTATGCTTGAGTTGGAATTGAATAAGTAATGTAAATCTGGGAATGCTTGAAATCAGATAAGATAAGATACATACCTCATAATGGAATTAATCTAGAAATACCTATTTTTTGATGCTTGTGTATAGTCTCAAGAAATTCTGCAGATAGATCCTTGACTAGAAAACTGCAACAAAGAAAACCCAGAAAACTTTTGTCTTTCTGGAAGCAGGTCGACTTAGACCCAGATAGCAGGGCAAGGTCTTACCCCAAGGCACAATCCTACCCCCCACTGCAAGTCACCCTTGACCCAAAACAACTCCAACAGAAATTTTGTTTGTGGATCTTGGAAGTTCACTAAAAAGGGTACTCAGATCTGCACTTCAATTCTTGAAACAACAACTGTAGATATCTGAAAATGGCATTTTACAGTGGTTATATAGGGTTTTGCCTTAGTCAAACCCCCATTTTGGTGATCTCCACCTCCATGAATAATTGATTGAAATAGAATGTGTGTGTGTGTATTGAATGTGTAATGCCAAGATCTAATCATCTAGATTGAAACCCTAGCATGAATATGTATGAGAAATGAATGCATAGATTTGAATAAGATAAGAAAGCGTACCAAGACCCCAAGGCTAAAGTACTCCTACCAAACTCACAATATGTAATTTCTACCCCATGATTGTATCTTTGAATGCTTGAATATTAATAATGGTGGATCAAGGAAGAAATGATCTCTCTTGCTCCAAATAGATGTTCACAATGGTATGCTCACAAAAATGCTTGATATCAACAATGGCTTGATCTTATATATCATCCTCTTGCAATCTTGCATCTTCAATTCACCATCGCTTTCTTACTCAATTGTGCTTTCACTTGATAGCTTGTGTGTAAATGAAGGCAAATAAGAGTCTTTATATAGAGGTTTCAAGGTGAGGCTCCTAGAGTAATGTGAGGACCCATAATTCAAATCTCACCTCAAATTAAGGTCCAATCACAATAACCAACTAAGGAGGGAAAATAATTAAATGAATTTCAAATTAAAACCTTTCCGCACTTGGATCCGAAAGCACGAAACTGATTTCGGGCCCCTCTGGGACCAAATTTGAAAAGGGGGATAAAATCTCGAAGGAGGTCAAGGACTACCTTGTCTCTAGCCCAGGGGTCCAAATCTAGCTAGAAAAAGAAATAGGAGGTCCCATGGATGCCCAGAGACCTAAAAATGATGTCAGAATAGGGAAGAGTGCCAGGAAGAGGCACAAAATCCTATGATGAATATAATGAAGGCCAAGAGTACCTATTCCTAAGTCCTACCTAGAAAATAGAGCCATAGTGGAGGGAAATTAAGGAGAATCCTCAGGATCCTAACCCTAATTTCACCTAGAATGAAGGAATCAAGTGCATAATGCATCCTAAATGCAAGTTTATCATGATAAATACACTAAAAGAGGGTGCTAAACATATCAAGATAGAAGTGCTTCCATTTTAAGATGATACAATAGTGTTTGTGATTCATCCATATGTGACACGTGATTCAATGATTAGTAAAGTATTTTGAACAAATCCATTTTAAACATATCATGTAATGATAGTGTTTCATTAGACCATGTATTATTGAGACATTTTAATTTTTACCAAATAGTTTGTATTGCTTCCACATTTTGCATACACATCTACCAAGGCCCTATTCCAAAGCTTCCATTTCGGCACAAGTAGGAAGAGGTTTTGAAAGGTTTGGGAATTTGGCTTTACACCTACCAATTTTAGCTGACTCAAGACTCTTTCCATAACTGATCATATTTCATTGATATGTCTAGAATGTTACACTTGGAAGTAAATTGAATATATTAGTGTTAATTTTTTTTTCTTACATTTCATAATAATGAATACAATAGTTATGGTTAAATCCATTAATTAAATAGATATATTTTGAGTCATTTAGATGACTCCTATTTCTTGTTTCAAAAAAAACAAAATTCAAATATACCTATCACTTTTGTTTGGTGCAGAGCTACGTGACTTAGGAATTGTCCCTTGGTTCATTTGTCAGTTAGAATAAGTATTAGATGCACACATTAATTTTAACCACCTCATTATTGTGCATTATGTCATAATTTTCCTATAACCCAATATGTGGTTAGAATTTTTTAGAATAGTTGTTGTACTATTGTAAATTGTAAGCACCTAAGTGGTGTATAATTTCATGATTGTTTAGCACCTACTTTTATATGATTTCATTATAGTTTGCATAATAGGACTTCATAATTGCACTTAATATATCCATAAATTAAAATATGGGTCCTTTATCCTTTCAATATTGTTTAATATTGAGACAATCCCTTATTTCTAAGTGTGCTCCTCTATTTTTCTTTCAATAAAATAATTAATTGCATATCCTAGGCCCTATGACACCATTTGCATCCTCGACATTCTATCTTGATCTCCAAACTAGTTGTCTAATCTTTTTCTGCATCTATTAAGTGCCTGGGACACATAGTTTTAGTTTGGGCCTAAAATAGGAGGTATAGGTTGACTCAATCAATCTATACCCTACATTTAAAGGTCAAATTTGAATTAGGTCCCCATCTTAGTGAATTAACTAAGGATTAATATCTACAATTGACTATCTCAATTTTTTCTCTCAATTTCATATAAAAGCAAGCCTCACACTTTATTTTGGTAAGATATAAGCAATTGCAAGATTGGAGCCCCAAATTTAAGACATCCCATAAAGTGAGGACTTGTGAATCAAGGCTACATCAATCTTCTATCAATCATTCAAATAATTTTCAACATCATGATGGAGCAATAAAATAATTATGATGATGACTAGGAGATTACCATATGTTGATTGACTTGTATCCTTCCTATTTACATTTGGGTATGGTTTATTTTTATCTACTGATCTACATATTTGTGCCTCACATTTATACTTTTTACATGCTTTCAATCACACATTGATTTCTTTTTCATATAGGCTTTGCTCTATCACATTAGGGTAGATCTTTAAATTACATTTGTTAGACTTCTCAATTAGATCATTAACTAGGCTAGAAAACTTCAACAATTAGATTGTACATCCATGATAAGTAGCTATCTTTCTTATGGTGAAGGCTTATTTATTTTCCCACCCAGGAATATTTACTTGAAATGGGCCAGCACTATATGCACACTAAGCCCTAACTAAAGCCATGTTATCCTACAACTTGAAAGGAAATGCATGGAAATGAAGTAACTTAACTGCTTTAACAAAACTCACCATTAGAGCTAAACTCATGCAAATAACAACAACAATGTTCAGGAAATACAAAAAGGAAACTACTATGTCTTCTTTGGCTATAGTAATAGTCACAGGAAATTGTCTCTAGTGGCTACAAGAACAATCAAACTCTAAAATAACCACTACTACTGAAAGTAAATTAACTCTTAAATGGAAAGCAATTACTCACCAAGTGGACCCCCTTGGGTGATTATATCCAAATCTAAAATAAACTTTATAAACTCATAACATCGTCATTTTATTCATTCAAAAGTGTTGTCACACATCATAAGACTGAAACTAAACTTAAACTATTCTTAAATAAAAAATTGGAATTCTACATTATTTTGAATTCTTCTTCTGTCTAAACTCCAAGGAAGTTTTAAAACTTTGTTTATAACAAAATACTACTAACTAACTAACAACTAACTAGTCCACACCCAAAGGAATAGGCAAACACAAGTTATTACAAAACAAGAAAGAAGGAAAACTATCCAACAAATAAGGAATATCTAATTGTTTGGTTACACAGAGAGAAAATATAGCTTACCCATTCCTTTCCTAGATTTATTCCACATTAGGAATGACCATTAAGTTCCATAACTTTCTCCATATGAGTTGTAATCAATTCACTATTAACTGTTTCAATGTTGTTCCTTGCTCAACTATCTTGACCTGATCTTCATGGCATGATCCTTCTTGAGCACCAACTTGACTATGTTGCTTGATTAACTACCCCTACATTATGATATTAGTATGCACGAAGATATACATTGCATATATTTATTTATTGCCAGAATGACATTCATCTAACCATAATTAAGATTAATATAGATATATTTCATAGTGTAACCATACAAGAGTTTTCATCATCCAATAGAAAAATTCTTGATCCAGACATGAATTATGAAATCATCAACATTACTCTATCCTTCTCCTCCTGATTCTAGGTTCCAATACAATCCTTTCATATTCCCTAGCCTTGTCCATATGGATCTCTTTTCTCTTTCAGTGTAGGCATCTCCATTTTCTCTATAACTCATCAGTGTCCATAGAAGTATGGGTGGTTGAAAAATAAGGGGAAACCAATGCTTTTTTTTTCAATTGTATATATTTGGGTTCCCTCAAAAAAGTTGCATGATAATTTGGAAATGAATGAGGCATAGCTTGTTTCATCTCATCAGTCAAGTTGTTTCACAGTTGTACTAGATGTTCAATTATAGTTTGTCCTTCAACCTTGGCCATTTTTTCATGTTCCTAGAATGCTTCCTCTCTTAAAGGTAGAATTATCCTTTGTAGCCATCATTCCATATATATTTTTCCCAATCATAATACATCATTCTAGGTTTCAACCCTTAATGGCAATGGAATGTTAATTTCTTTTTATTTGTATGCTCTAGATTTCTCACCCCAGCTAATTTAATTATTGATCCAAGACATGAGATCCCTCAAATGTATGGCCCTAATGTAGAGTAGGGGATTCCACTCAGTATCCTATGGAACAACATAGTTGTGAAGATAAAATTCACAAAGAAAATTTGTAATAGTTGCAAGAGAAGATTGATACACTTGGTAAAACCCTTGGGGTGTCTCTAAGGAAGGGCTCAAATATCTAGCAATCCTTATCAACTTAAAGAGATATTTTGTTCCTTCAAATACAAAGAATAAACCTGAGGTTGTGCTCTACACTCCATCAATTGAGGAACCATAGTTACTATTGTGTCAACCTTATTCTTTAGCTCATCAATCTCTTGTTTTGTTCATCAATGATATTTTGCATCCTTTCTTTATTTAACTCTCATTTACACTGCTTATACAACATGTCTTTGTAAAAATCTAAAGCTACAACATGAAATATGAGGGAATAAGGAGGTTTGTGCTCTAGTATCCTTTTTCTCTTACCTTCCCTACTTGTGCTTGGTACTTTTTCTCCTAGTTTTTTTGCAATAGCAATAAGTTCAACAAGGCCTTGCAAACTCTTGTCTTCTTATGGATATTCCTCCTCCATAGATAAATTTACTTGTTCTTGAGTAAATGCATCTCTTACTTCTTCCTCTTTCAAATCACTCTCATTTACAGGTTTGTCTATCTTCTTAGTAGGTGTGGATGGTGGTGAATTTTCCCCTAGATTGTTAAGAGTCTGAGTTTCTTCTTGAGAAGTGGTATGCAAGGAATCATATTACTCAATGTGGATATTGGAACTAGGATCCCTTGATTATGCTACACTTCTAGGATCTCCTCTAATCCAATGACTTCTTCTATGAGGTGTTTCTTCAATGGCTTTAAGATAATTAGCTTTATTTGGTTTGTTAGGGGTTTTTTTTGTCAATGCAATGGTGTCAGGAGAATATTTTTCCTCCATCCTTCTCTTTTTAGAACTAGGGGTGAGATGTTCAATTCATGTTACTAAATTGTCTCTTTCCTAACATCGATCTCTTTTTCTTTTTCTTTTTCCTTTTCTTTTTCTTTTTGAGTCGCAACCCTAGTTCTCAATGAGGGTCAAGATGAAGTTTCAATATTGGGGTTCATTGATGAACCATTTTCTATATTAGCATATGAGGGTTCAGGTAAGTTTGTCTTGGCCATAGGAGGATATACAATAGGTGATATCCTATATAATGAGGCTTCCCCAATTACTTTAACAACCCCTTCGGGTGTGTTAACCCTATGGGTAAGTGGTTGATTCCTTGGTTTGACATTGTCAATCTTAAACCTTTTAACTCTAACAAATTCACCTCAGGTCATTTGGGAATATTCATTAAAATACCTCTCAACTAATAACTTGATAAGACAATGATGGGACACATAATGAGGCCTACCTTTTTGGGTTTCTAGAGTATTGATGGATAGAAAATTATAGATAACATTTGGCATGTTTATTCTTATCCCATGTTGTATATGGCTCAAAAGCTTGAAATGGACTAAGTGCAAATAGGATTGTCTCCCCTCACATGTTAGATATTTGATGATTTATAAAACCACCTCTTTCCATTTAGGATGCAAAGAAACCCTTATGGTTCCTTTCTTATCCAAAAAAAGATTAGGATCATCAAGATGGGTGAATTGAGCCCTTACCCTTTGAGCCTCTTTATTTGTCGGGTATTCTTCTCTAGTTGCAGGAAACCCTGTCACTTATGCAATTCATTCTTTGGTAGAAATTAATTTCAAACCCTTCACTCTGAGCTCTCCATTACAAAAATTTTGAGCAAAATCCATGGAAATCACCTCATTGAGTCAATTTAATCTAAGGAAATAGTCTAACTAGCCATAATTTCAGAATTCTGGCTCACAAATTGGATCCTAAAGAAGAGCATCATGAACTTTAGGCTCATGACAAACAAGTTGACCTCCCATAATTGTATTAATCTTTCTCACTTGGAATTCTATAAATAATTCTTCACAATTTCTTGAAATGACCTTGAATTCATCTAAAACTATTTAAAATCCTTCTCCAATTAACCCTCCTATAACTTATGCCTCCTACGGCCTCCAGACTGTTGGATGTTGCTAATGCATTGGGGAGATTGTTGGATACATTTAATATGTTTAATCACTACATTGAGTAATGTTGGAATTACTATTGTTATCATTCATGTTTTGTCATTGATGTCAACATATGTTTCTATGAAGAGAACAAGCTGGTTATTATAGTGTACATATACTGTACAGATGTTTCAGAATGTTTGAAGTCAATTGTATGTACAGGAAGGTGTTGTGATCTTATATCTAAGATCGCATGATATAATATTGCATATTGGTTGAGTTACAAAAGAATTAGTGAAGACTGGTTACTGGATAGTGACAGTGGAAGGTGACAGAGTAAGTCTCTGAGTTTTGGGTACATATTACTAGAGATGAGGATTTAGTGTATGCCAGCTTTAAGGATGAGAGATAGGGTACTAAAGAATGTTTGTTGATCTTAGCAAGGTACAAAAAGTAGGATGACATCAGTTGTGACGTGTATTCTGGAGATGACCTATTTGGAAGCCGACTTCAAAGTTGTAGCATGTATCATGAATGGAGAGCATGATTTATAGATGTTGGTCCTTAATTATTGAATTGTAATTGTTGTATACTTTTTTAGATATTGTGTGTATCTTAGCAAGAAGTTATGAAATCATTTGTATAGTAGGAAAGCCTAATTTGCCGACCTGATTATTTATTTTGTAATAGGGTATATATGTAAGATGTTTTCTTTTGAAAAGATATGAGAGAATGAATATGATGTAAAAGAGGATTGTGGAAGGTGTGAGTTTGTGTGTGTTGGATGTAGAGAAGAGGATAAATTATAAACTTCATTGGAACTGATCGAGCAAAGATAGTTACTATCAGACAGTTCAAGATTGTGTATTTCTTTACATACACTTGTGTTGCGAATAGTGAGGTCTAAAGGTGGACATAACCTTGTTTGGGAGGTGAGCCTAGGTAGTGAGCTTACTTCTTTTTCTTGAATCCTAACAAGGTCTATCTTCTAAAAAGGATTGTGTACTATAATGTTTTAATCAGCTCCTAACAGGGCTAGATCTTCTAACAAGGATACTATACTCTTAGTACATCATTAGTGGGTGTTAATTCTCACCGAGGTTTTAGCTTTAACAAGGTTTCCTTGACAACAAATATTGTGTTATTGTGTTGGCATTCATTGTGTTCATTT
Source organism: Chamaecyparis obtusa (assembly GCA_027943335.1). Taxonomy (NCBI): domain Eukaryota; kingdom Viridiplantae; phylum Streptophyta; class Pinopsida; order Cupressales; family Cupressaceae; genus Chamaecyparis; species Chamaecyparis obtusa. Next base: position 71,868 of record BSBK01005997.1, read on the forward strand.
GATTTGGTATTTCTGCTATTCAAAGTTCAAAGTTTAATAATCTGTCATACAACTGATTCACCACCCCCCCCCCCCTCTTAGTTGTATTGGTGGACTGTTATTCCTAACAATTGGTATCAGAGCTACTGGTCCTTAGAGAGAAAGCTTGACAACTTGAGTTGATCTTGGAGATGGCATTCTATAGGAAGGATAGTCCAAAATTTGATCCTAAAAACTTTGACAGTTGGAAGAACAAGATGCAAACTCATTTGCTATGTTTGGGCATCGACTAATGGATGATTACAAAGAATGAAAAAACCATTAAAGATGAGGATGAATTGGATAAAGCTACTGGTGATGAAAAGAATATATTTTTATATAACATGGTCACAAGGGAAGCACTGATCAACATGCTCTCAGAAGGATAATTTACTGAGGTGAAAAATTTGGATTTAACACATAATATTTGGGTAAGATTAGAAGCACTATATGAAGGAGACAAGTTTACCAAGAAAGAGAAGTTACATAACTGGAAAACAAGAATGGAGAAGCTACAAATGAAGGATGATGAAAACATTAGGGCCTATGTACAAAGAGTTACAGAGGTTGTGGAGGCACCTATGAAGAGGAAGAAGTCATTGCAAAGATCCTTAGATCATTGACACCAATCTACAAGACCAAAGCTCAAACTATAGAAGAAATTATACCTCTGACTCCAAACTTTAGTAGAGAAATGTTGATTGCAAAGCTAACTACTTTTGAAGCTGCGAAAATGGGAGATTTTGTATCTAAAGTTGAAACAAAATTCAAAGCATCTACACACAGGAAGATAATATCTACAATTCCAAGCACCAACAATGAGAACATAAAAGAAGAGCTTGGTGAATATGTTGATGAATGGGAACAAATACAAGAAGAAGATAGAAAGCTATATGAACTTGTTGCACTGATTGCTAGAAGAGAAAAGAGAGGTAAGGGTAAGTTTGAAGGAAACTTACCTTCGAAATGTTTTTCATGCAATAAGATAGGTCACTTTGCATCTAGATGTCCTACAGGAGTTCCTAAGCAAAAACCTAAGTTTTTCAAGCCTAAGTATTCAAAAGAAAAGGAATGTTATTATGCTAGTGAAGGTATCTCTGATAATGATAATTGTGACTATGAAGAGATTGGATTTATTGCTATTAAAGATGAAAAATCAATACATGAGGAAAAAGCTTTAGTATCACATGTTGATAAGAAATATGAATGGGTTATAGACAATAGTTTCTCACATCATATGACTAGAGACAAAAACAATGTTGTTAAACTAATGAAATATGATGATGGTGTCGTAAGATTCAGAGACAATGTTTCCAAACCTATCATAGGAGTAGGGTCTATTACTTTGGATGGATGGACTAATACTGACAATGTATTGCTTGTTGAGTGTTGGACAACTAATGGATAAGAGATATTAATTAAACTTCATGGATGGGGAATGTTTTGTCAGAGGTAAGACAAGAAACTTGATTGCAACTAGTACTAAATCTAGAGGTAATGTATTTGAGTTAAATACATCTGAAGCTTCTTTCTTTGTTGCAAAGATAGATGATAGTTGGCTATGGCACACAAGATTTTGTCATGTCAATTTTTATAATATTGTGAAGGAAAGCTTGACTAATGCAGTAAGAGACCTACCGAAGATTGTGAAATCATATAACACCATATGTAGAGAATGTGTTATGGGAAAATAGACTAGAAGTAGCTATAAAATAAAATCATATACAACAAAAGGAAATTTGGATCTAGTACATACAGACTTGTGTGGACCTACAAGGACAAGATCATACTATGGTGAAAGGTATTTTATACTTTTTGTTGATGACTTTTCTAGAATGATGTGGATCACTTACTTGAAAGAAAATCAGAAGCATTTGACATATTCAATATATTCAAAGCAAAAGTAGAGGATGAATCAGGTCTAAAGATAAAATGTTTGAGATCAGACAGAGGTGGAGAGTTTACTTCAGATCTATTCAATTCATATTGCAAAGAGCATGGAATACAAAGGCAGACTTCTGCTCCTAGGACCCCACATCAAAATGGGATAGCATAGTGAAGAAACAAAACAATACTGGATGCTGCTAGGATAATGTTGCTTGAAGGAAATATATCCCATGTGCATTGGAGAGAAGTTGTTGGGACAACATTATACACATTAAACATAATTCAAATAAGAGAAGGTACAAGTAAGACTCCCTATGAATTGTGGTTTAATCATTCTCCTATTGTAAAATATTTCATAACATTTGGTAGTAAGTGTTACATCAAAAGAGATGATGAGATAGGGAAATTTGATGCTAGAAGTGATGAATGAATTTTCATTGGTTATTCTACTAAAAGAAAGGCTTACAAATGTTTTAACTTGAGATTAAGGAAGATGATTGAAAGTAACAATGTGAAGATAGATGAAAAGTTTTAGTTACAAGAGAGAATGTATGACTGTAATCAGAATACATATATCAAGGAGGCTGCTACTATAGAAGAAGAAGAACTTGTTGAGACTAAATTTGAAAATGAGACTTGTGATGATGACACAAAGATTCCTAAGACTCCGAGGTATGTAAAGAAAGATCATCCTGAAAATCAAATTATTGGTCATACAAGTCAAGGAGTAATGATTAGATCAAAGACAAGGGAAGAAATTTGTTTGATTTCTCAAGTTGAACCAAAGACTACTGATGAAGCTTGTAGAGATGAATAAAAATAACACTTGGGAATTGGTTCATAGACCTAAAGACAAAAATGTAATAGGAACTAAGTGGGGTTTCAGAAATAAAATGAATGAAGACAGAATTTTTGTAAGAAACAAAGCAAGATTGGTATGTAAATGTTACTCACAACAATTAGGCATAGATTTTGAAGAGACATTTTCTCCTATTGCTAGGATAGAAGCTGTGAGATTATTTTTGGCTTAATGTGCACATAAAGACTTCAAGGCATATCAGATGGATGTGAAATCTGCATTTTTAAATGGGGATCTTGAAGAAGAAATTTACATAGAACAACCTGATGGATTTCCTCTATCTGAAGATGAAGACATGGTATGCAAGTTGAAGAAGGCACTGTATGGACTAAAGCAAGCTCCAAGGGCTTGGTATGCAAGGTTAGACAAATACTTACTTCACCTTGGGTTCAGAAAAGGTAATATTGAAAGTAACTTATATTTAAGAGCTAGTGAAGATGGAATTCTAATAATAGAAGTTTTTGTTGATGATATTGTCTTTGGAGGGAATGATGAAATGTGTAAGAAATTTTCTAAAGAGATGGAAAATGAATTTGATATGTCCATGATAGGAGAAATGAAATTCTTTCTAGGATTGCAAATAAATCAAAGCAAGAATGACATTTTCATTTCTCAAACTAAGTATCTTAAAGAGATGTTGAAAAAGTTTGGAATGGAAGATTGTAAACTTGTGGGTACACCCATGGTGACTGGTCACAAAGTAACAAACAATGATGAGACAAAATGTGCTTTTTAGATCAAGTACAGATCAATGGCTGGTGGATTATAATATCTAACTCACACCAGACCAGATATTGCTAATGTTGTTGGAATTCTGGCTAGATTGTTAGAATTATTTAGAACAATAGAGAGGGGGGTGAATTAGTTATTTTTAGGTCTAGATGTACTAATTGAAATTTCTAGTACTTCAAAAATCTCAGATCTAATCACCGAGTCAACTCAGTTTCTAAAGTATATATCAGAAACATATAACATGCAATCCACTATCCAAATGTAAATAACTTACAGAATATAGCAATCACATCAAAACATTCACACAAGTATAACACCAAAATTATAGTGGAAACCCAACTTGGGAAAAACCACTTTGTAACATGCTACTAATATATTCACTCTTCTGAAGTGAGATATGTGAAAAGTCAACCCTGTTAAAGGTTTACAAACACACTGCTAGGTGTGACCCTATTAAAGGATTTAAACACTCTGTCAAAAGTGACCTGGTTAAAGGATTTAAGTACATTCCATTAGAATGCCACCTTGATTAAAGGATTTATATAATGACTATTAGGTCAACCTTGATTAAAGGATTTAGACTAATACAATGGTTAGAAAGTAGCAATAGTTTCTAATCTGAAAAACATACAACTCACTTTGCAAATATAGATCCTCTTCATGTGCATATATGTTGATTTACTAACTAAGCTTCATTTCCATCTCCATCATTGATCTTCTTGGAATTCTCTTCAAGCAATCACAACTCTTCTCAACTTCAGCCTTTTGCTTAGACTTATCAGTCAATAACATCAACAACTCTAGCTCCTTACTTTAATCTCATAATCAGGCTTTCCTTTATACCTCTTTAGTTAGGTAGATCCATCTTTTTCTGCTTAATCTCCTTTGTAGATCTTAGGTTTAAGTCAAATTCATCGAATCCTTCCATCATTTAAGTTTTTCATCCTTCCTTCTAGATACATTTTCAAACTTCTCATTAAATCCATAATAAAATGATTTACCATGCATTAAATTCTCCATAGAATTCATTAATAAAGTCAACACGATTTACATATCCCAAGAATTCAACTATGTCACCTAGGAACCTCAATTCTTTCTCCAAATGTAAATTATTGACACTCAGTCAATACTGTATTATTATCCTTGGTCATCACTGTGTAACTCGGTCATCTCTACAAACTATCTTCCTTGGCTAACATTGTCTTTTCTTGGTAATTTCCTATCACTTGGCAAAATATGATGTTTGGTCAACACTAAATTTACTCAGCATATACTGGCGCTCGGTCGACACTAACATCACTCAGCTTAAACTAGATTTCTTCACTTTTTCTCAGTTAAGCCTACTTCTTCAGTCTTTCTTCTTACTTAGATAAATAATACATTATCTTATCAATGTGCCAACTAATCAAGTACCCATTGAAGTATCAAATAAATCAAACTTTCCTTAGGTTCTCTTGTTATCTCCTTGCCCTAATCCTTTTCATCAATCAATAGATATGGTACTCTCATAGATAGCAATTGTCTTACCAGTCAAGGTTTGACATCAATGACAATAAAACAATTGTTTCAATTGTAGTTTTTAACAATCTCCCTCCTTGGCATTGATGGAAACACCACATGAATAACACATGATTTACTAACAAATCCAAAAACTTTGTTTGTGCATCAAATTTGTGTAATATCCTTAGCTTAATTTTGATTCACAACAAATTTGCCTTGCCTAACCGTTCACATAGTTACTCCCTCTGAATCTTTTTAGTCAACCAAATGTCACTAAATCTTGGATCATATCTTTGTATTTTCCTATGTTTTTCATCTGAATCTCTCCCTCTTTGACAATATTGCCAAAGCAGTATCTATCTCTTACATCTTCCACATGTAGATGTCTTCTTTTCAACTCAGTATACAATATTTCTCCCTCTGTCATCTTTCTTATGACTGATTATCATCTTTGTTGTACTTCTCACAACTCTAAGCAGCTCCTAAAGTGTGACCTTTTATGCATCAATTTCTCAGATATTCTATGTGGAATATTTGATGAAGTGGTCCTAGTTGACTAGGCAGCCTCAGTTAGGGTAATCACCCCTAGTTTACCTCTAAGATATTCATGAGCATCCTTAGGTAAAGCTTTTGTCAATATGTCTACTAGTCATTCTTTTGTATTCACATACTGCATTCTCACTTCATTATCTTGTACCAATTCTCTCAAGTAATGATACTTGATAACAATATGTTTAGTCTTTGTGTGCATCACTGGATTCTTTGATATATTGATAGCACTTGTGTTATCATAGAAAATAACAATCAACTCAGTGATTTCCTCTTTCATTCATTTGAACAATTGCTTGATCCATACCAAATTTGAACAATTCGTTGTAGCAGCTACATACTCAGCTTTTGCTATAGATTGGAAAATGCAGTTATGATTCTTGCTTGTCGAGGAGACTAATCTCTTTCCTAGAAAGAATGCTCCACAACTTGTACTTTTCCTATCATCAACATTTCCTTCCCAATCTACATCAATGTAAACTCTCAGTTCAAATTTCTCATTCTTCTTGTAGTACAATCCATAATCTTTTGTCCCTTTCAGATATCTTAGTATTCTCTTCACTACCATCATATGATTTTCCTTAGGATTGGCAAAAAATCTTGCCACAATCCCAACTGCTAGGGCTATATCCGCTCTTTTGTGGACAACATATTGTAGCTTTCCAATCATGGATCTATACGGGGTTTGATTTACTTCAACAATATCATTAGTTTTAGATAATTTATTTCTAGTAGCCATAAGAGTACTTACTGGTCTGAAATCCTCCATACCAAAAGTTTTCAATATCTCTTTACCATATTTAGATTGAGTAATAAAGATACCTTTCTCCATCTGATAGACCTGTAATCCAATAAACAATTTTATCTCACCAAACATAGACATTTCAAACTCAGTTTGCATCTCTTTTGAAAATTTCTAACATAGGGCATCTTGTCCACCAAATATGATATCATCAACAAAAAATTTAGCTAACAAAATCCCTTTACCTTCTTCAGCTTTCATATACAGATTGTTGTTGTCATTTGTTCTTGAAAATCCAATCTTTATCAAATAATTGTGCAGCCTCTCATACCATGCTCTAGTGGCTTGTTTCAATCCATAGAGCACCTTGTTCAATTTGCAAACCATATTTTCCTTGCTTGGGTCAACAAATCCTTCAGGATGTTCAATGTATACTTCTTCTTCTAATATACCATTCAAAAATGCAAATTTGACATCCATATGATATACCTTGAAATCTTTGTATGCAGCATATGCAAGTAGAGTTCTCACTCCTTCTAATATTGCTACAGGGGCAAATGTTTCCCCATAGTGTATTCCTTCTTGTGCATAACCCTTGCATACCAATCTTGCCTTAATCCTTGTGACTTGTCCATGTTCATTAATCTTGTTTCTGAATAACCATTTTGTTCCAATAACATTCTTGTCTTCTGGTCTCAACACTAGACTCCATGTATCATTCTTTCTATCTGATCTATTTCTTCATTCATAGCTTGTATCCAGTCATCATTCTCTAAAGCATCTTTTACAGTTTTAGGCTCAAACTCACATAGTAAACATGTAGGGTCTTTCAACTTACTTCTTGTCAATACTCCAAATTCCTTATCTCCAATGATTTTCTCAAGCTTATGATGTCTTCTTACATATTATGAAAATGTAGGTTCACATTTATTTTCTCCTTGATCTGCAGGTTCATCATGCAAAATATCAGTTTCTTCTTCTGATTGCTTGGCATCCTGCTCCTAATGCTCAACATTTCTTACCTGTGACTCTGCATCTGGTGTAAGCGTGTTACTTGCCTCTCCTTTTTCCATGTACACAAAAGATCTATAATCTTCAGGTTCTTGTTTTCCTTTCAATTCATTTTTCTCTACATATTCATCAACTCTAACATTTTCACTTTCCACAACTTTGTTAGTGTTAGAATTCAAACACTTATAAGCTTTGCTCTTAGTGGAATAACCTAGGAATATGCCTTCATCACTTTTTGTATCAAAATTTTCATTCCTATTATCTTTTAATATATAGCATTTACTCACAAATATTTTAAAATATTTCACATTAGGTGCATATCCATGCCATAGCTCATAAGGTGTAGCATTTGTACCTTTCTTAATTTGTACTTGGTTTAAGGTATAAATAGTTATACTTACAACTTCTCTCTAGTAGTTTTGTGCAACATTCTTCTCAATCATCAGTGTTCTTGCACAATCCATAATTGACCTATTTCTTCTCTCAGCTATGCCATTTTGTGGAGTTGTTCTTGGTGCAAACATTTGTCTCTTGATTCCTCTATCATTGTAGAACATATTGAACTCATTTGATATAAACTCTCCACCTTGGTCATATCTCAGACATTTTAGGCTTCTACATGTTTCTTTTTCAACTTTTGCCAAATACCACTTAAGCAACTAAAATGCATCATATTTTTCTTTCAAAAACATTACAGTCATCATCCTAGTGTAGTCATCAACAAACATAATAAATTACTTATCACCATAATAACTTTGTACACCCATAGGTCCACAAAGGTCAGTATGAACCAATTCCAAAACATTTTCAGAAGTAAATGTCTTGCTCTTGAAACTAGACTTTGTCATTTTTCCCAACTGACGCTGTTTACACATCACATTATCAGGTTTCTTCAATCTCAGCAAACCTCTAACTCTAACTTTCTTCTTTTTACTAATATTTACCAGATTGTCAAAATTTACATGACATAGCCTCTTATGCCATAACCATACATAATCAAATTGTGCAAAAAAACATGTCTCTTTAGATAGGTCTAGATAGAACAAGTTACCTCTAGTTTGTTCTCCACTTCCAATTAGTTCACCAGTGGCATCAAATATTTTAGCCTTTTTGTGATGAAACTCCACTCGGTAACCAGTACTATTCAGTTGTGCAACACTCATAAAATTATAGTTAAGACCATCAACCCAATAGGCATTTTCACATGTGATCTTATCAGTTAGCTTAATTGATCCTTTACCTCTCACATGACATGGTGCATCATTACCAAACTTAACACTTATACCTTTGTAATGATTTAGGGTATCAAATTTACTTTTATCACTAGTCATGTGATGTGAGAAACCACTATCAATAATCCATTTATCACATTTACTCACGTAAGAAATAAGTGTAGTTTTCTCATCTTCATCAAAATCATCTTTCATAGCAACATAAACTACTTCAATATCATAATTATTAGTGTCACTATCAGTTTCCTCTTCAACAATATAACAAGATTTCTTACATTTGTCCTTGTAGTCTTTGTACCTTCGATGATCTTTGTTATCTCTCTTATCCTTGTACTTACTTTCCCTTCCCTCATCCTTGTCAATCCTACCAGGACATCTTGCTACAATATGGCCAACTTTGTTACATGAAAAATAGATTATAGGAAGTTTACCTTTATATTTTCCTTTTCCTCTTTTTAATATTCTAGTCATGAGTGCCTCAGGATCATTTAGTTCCTCATCAGAAGTGTCACTGTCATTGTCACTTTTCACACATTTTTCTTTTTCTCTCGTAGACTTATGCAAAACCATTTGTGACCTGAATCCATATTCAACATTAGGAATAATGTAGTTATCATAGTCAGATAGCTCAAAAGCAATAAGCTTACCAACAAGACTTTCTAGAGTTAGAACATTACCAAGGTTACATCTTGATTCTTGAATTGCAAAAATTCTAATAGCATAGATTGGAAGCAAAGTTATTAATACCTTACCAATAATAGTCTCATAATCAATGATTCCATTAGATCCTCTAATAGCATTCACTATCTCCTTAATTCTACCACAGTACTAAGCAATATTTTCACCTTGCATTTTCATTTCATCAAACTTACCTCTCAAACTTTTAGCTTTTTCTCTCAATACATTTGTATCACCACCATAGATAGTTTCAAGAGTATCCCACATTTGGTTTGCAGTTGTGCAGTCTTTGATATCTTCAAATTCAAGATAGCTTAAGGCAGATGCAATCTCTAATATTTCTTGATTGTGTTGTTGTTTTTCTTTCATCTCCTTGGCAATCAAAGGTGCAATAGGTATAAATAGTCATGTTCCACATAGTACTTCTCTGAATCACCAATATCAGCTATATGCAATTTCATCAGACTCTTCCGTGCATGGAAGTTCTCTTTGTTCAACTTTGGTACCTCCTTTTTATACATCTTGATCATTAGTTTCAAGTACCTTTAAACTTTTCTCTGTAAGCACCAACAACTCTGATACCAATTGTTAGAATTATTTAGAATAATAGAGAGGGGGGTGAATCATTTGTTCTCAGGTCTAGATGTACCAATTGAACTTTCTAGTACTTTAACAATCTCATATCTAATCACCAACTCAACTCGGTTTCTAAAGTATATATCATAAACATATAACATGCAGTCCACTATCCAAATGTAAATAACTTGCAGAATATAGCAATCACATCAAAAAATTCACACAAGTATAACACCAGAATTATAGTGGAAACCCAACTTGGGAAAAACCACTTTGTAACATGCTACTGATATATTCACTCTTCTGAAGTGAGATCTGTGAAAATCCAACCCTTTTAAAGGTTTACAAACACACTGCTAGGTGTGACCCTGTTAAAGGATTTAACCACTATCAAAAGTGAGTTGGTTAAAGGATTTAAGTACATTCCATTAGAATTCCACCTTGATTAAAGGATTTATACAATGACTGTTAGGTCAACCTTGATTAAAGGATTTAGACTGATACAATGGTTAGAAAGTAACATTAGTTTCTGATTTGAAAAACATACAACTCACTTTACAAATATAGATCCTCTTCGCACATATATGTTGATTTACTGACTGAGCTTCATTTCCATCTCCATCACTGATCTTCTCAAAATTCACTTCAAGCAATCACAACTCTTCTCAACTTTAGCCTTCTGCTTAGACTTATTAGTCAATAACATCAACAACTCCATCTCCTTACTTTAACCTCACAATTAGTTTTTCCTTTATACCTCTTTGATTAGGTAGATCCATCTTTTGTCGCTTAATCTCCTCCATACATCTTAGGTTTAGGTCAGATTCATTGAATCCTTCCATCATTTAAGTTCTTCATCCTTCCTTCTAGATACATTTTCAAACTTCTCATTGAATTATCTATACAATTCATTAATAAAGTCAACACAATTTACATATCCCAAGAATTAAACTATGTCGACTGGGAACCTCAATTATTTCTCCAAATGTAAATTACTGACACTCGGTCAATACTGTGTTCTTCTCCTTAGTCATCACTGCGTAACTCAGTTATCTCTATAAACTTTCTTCCTTGGCTAACACTGTCTTTGCTCGATAATTTTCTGTCGGTCAGCATAAACTGATGTTTGGTCAACACTAAATTTACTTGGCATATACTGGCACTCGATCGACACTAACATCACTCATCTTAAACTAGATTTCTTCACTTTTTCTCAATTAAGCCTACTTCTTTAGTCTTTCTTCTTACTTAGATAAACAATACATTATCTTATCGATGTGTCAACTAATCAAGTACCCATTGAAGTATCAAATAACTCAACCTTTCCTTAGGTTCTCTTGTTATCTCCTTGCCCTAATCCTTTTCATCAATCAATAGATATGGTACTCTCCTAGATAGCAATTGTCTTACCAGTTAAGGTTTGACATTAATGACAATACAATAATTTTTTCAATTGTAGTTTCCAACATAGATATCAGGAAGAACCTAAATAGACACACCTAGCTACTATAAAAAGGATATTTAGATATCTAAAAGGAATAATGGAATATGGCTTATGGTATGATAGAAATGATGACTTTGAACTACATGCTTATATTGATGCTAACTAGGCAGGGAATATTGATGACATGAAGAGTACTAGTGGCAGTGCATTTTTCCTTGGGAAAAAGTTGGTTTCATGGCTAAGTAAAAAGCAAGATTGTATAGCTCAATCTACTACTGAATTAGAGTATGTTCCTGCTGCTATTAATTGCACTCAAATTGTCTGGATGAAACAAAGGCTTAAAGATATTGGAATAACTTTTGGTGAGCTAGTGATTATCCATTGTGATAACACCAGTATAGTAAACATGTCAAAGAATCATGTGATGCACTCTAAAACTAAGCATATTTCTATACAGTATCACTTCTTGAGAGATAAGGTAGGAGAGAAGGAAATAAGATTGGAATACATTAGCATAAAGGAATAGATAATAGACATCTTTACAAAGCTGTTGCCAAAAGGTGCCTTTGAGTATCTCAGAGGTATGCTTGGGGTGCAGGCCCCTCCTAGTGAGAATTAAATGATGTAGGGATGCATCAGTCTAGAGGTTTTCAGAGCCTTATCATATTCTAGACTTGATGTATTGATCTACTCCTTAGGGGGAGTGATCATTGTTGAAGATAGTTGATGACTTATGTGTTGGCAAAATGGTCAGCGCTCCCCTTGGGATTCATGACATGGTTTAATAGCCTCATGTGTCTTCTATAAGTCTAGTGGTTATATCAGGCATTAATAGGTCAATCTTTTGGTGCAACAACAACCACTACTTGTAACAAGTGGTATCAGAGCTTGGTCATAGGTTCAAATCCCCTCAGGTAATGCTGAGGGGGAGATTGTTGGCAAAATGGTCAATGCTCCCCTCGAGATTTGTGACATGGTTTAACAACCTCTTGTGTCTTCTATAAGTCTAGTAGTTGTATCAAGCATTAACAAGTCAATCTTTTTGTGCAATGACAAATGTTACTTGTAACATTATGGCACCTCCATTATTGTCAAAGGGGGAAAAAGACTATGTGAAAATCCTATGGGAAAGAGACTGTGGTAAAGGTACTAAGAGAATACTTTTGGGTTGATGGATTTTCCCATATGTTGCCATCAATGCCAAAGGGGGAGATTGTTGGATATTATTAATGCATTGGGGAGATTGTTGGATACATTTAATATGTTTAATCATAGTGACGTTGAGTAAAGTTGGAATTACTGTTGTTGTCATTCATGTTTTGTCACTGATGTCAACATATATTTCTATGAAGAGAACAAGATGGTTATTATAGTGTATGGATAGTGTATGGATGTTTTAGAATGTGTGAAGTCATTTGTGTGTATAGGAAGGTGTTGTGATCTTATATCTAAGATCACATGATATAATATTGTATATTGGTTGAGTTATAGAAGAATTAGTGAAGACTGGTTACTGGACACTGACAGTGGAAGCAGCCAAAGTAAGTCTTTGAGTTTTGGGTATATCTTACAGACAATGAGGATTCGGTGTATGCGAGCTTAAGGGATGATAGATAGGGTACTAAAGAATTTTTTTGTTATCTTAGCAAGGTACAAAAAGTAGGATGACATCAGTTGTGGCGTGTGTTTTGGAGATGACCTATTTGGAAGCTGACTTCAAAGTTGTAGCGTGTATCATGACTGGAGAGCATAATTTACAGATGGTGGTCCTTAATTATTGAATTTTAATTGTTGTGTAATTATTTTAGATACTGTGTGTATCTTAGCAAGGAGTTATGAAATTATTTGTATATTAGGAGAGCCTAATTGGCTGACCTGATCATTTATTTTATAATAGGGTATATATGTAAGATCTTTTCTTTTGAAAAGATATGAGAGAATGAATGTGATGTAAAAGAGGATTGTGGAAGCGGTGAGCTTGTGTCTACTAGATGTAGAGAAGAGGATAAATTATATACTTCATTGGAATTGATCAAGCAAAGACAGTTGTTATCAGATAGTTCAAGATTGTGTATTTCTTTACATACACTTGTGTTGCAAATAATGAGTTATGAAGGTGGACATAACCTTCTTTGGGCAGTGAGCCTACTTATTTTTCTTGACTCCTAATAGGGTCTATCCTCTAACAAGGACTATGTACTATAATGTTTTAATCAACTCCTAACAGGGCTAGATCTTCTAACAATGATACTATACTCTTAGTACATCATCAGTGGGTGTTAATTCCCACTAGGGTTTTACCTTTAACAGGGTTTTCTCAATAAAAAATATTGTGTTATTGTGTTGGCATTCATTGTGTTCATTTGATTTGGTATTTTTTCTATTCAAAGTTTAAATTTTAATAATATGTCATACAACTGATTCACCCCCCCCCCCACCCCCTCTCATTTGTATTGGTGGACTATTATTCCTAAAAAGACTTCACAAGAAACCCTTATGCCTTTCTAAATTTAGACTTGCAAACATACAAAACATAAAGAAAGACAATTTAGGTGAAATAAATGGTGACAATAGAAGATATAATGAAGAACTACATATGAAAACATGAACAAAAGATTTCATATGCTTGGGCTATCACATCACTTCTAATAAAATTTAAATTTTCTCTAGTTAAAAATCATGACATGACACTCTATCATATGGACATGGCTTGATTTTGACGAGGACATGACATAACACATATGTTCCTTGCCCCCCAACTTAAATAAAGACATGTGTTCACATATAGAGAATGAAGAGTACAAGACTACTATGCAACTTATTTATATTAATTAAACTCTAAAAAGTAAAGGCATTTAACTGTTAATGAATATAAATGCTTACCTTGCACGTATTTGATTATGTCCATAAATATAGTAAGTGTTTTATTGTGCAAAGCAATAAATGTAATGAAGCATCATGCTAGGAGATAAGTAAGGTGAGATGATTAAATGAAGTGAAAGATGGATGGTGTGGAAGGCAAGTGGAATAATATGGAGGTGAGATAATTATTTGTGGAGAAAAGTACACCCATAGGATGTGGGAATTTATTATGCCTATATACAAATAGAGAACTATGAAGAAGGAAAGACACTAAGTCATCCTACTTTTTTTGCAGGAGTTTTAGATGTTTGTTGAACTGTGAACTATTGCAGGAACTCTTCTTTTGTAGCTAGTTTATTATATAACCTCAACCTATGTCTATTTACCAACAACTTGAATTTGATAGGATCAATGGCTAAGAGCTGAACAACACCATTCTAAAAGACTTTTGTAATTTCATATGGACCCAACCAATGGGTTAGCAATTTCCCCATGTTGTCCTTGTACCTTGAATCATACAAAAGAGCCCAATCACTAGGATGAAATTTACTATCTTTAACATATCTATCATGTCATTTAATACATTGATTCTATGTTATTTTTGTAAGTTGCAGGGCTAATTTCCTCAGTTCATCCAAGGCATTTAGTTGCATGTGTTGTGGAGAGATCCACATCCATTTCTAGTGTCATTCAAAGTGTTGTGTTCAAATTCAACGAGAATCATGGTTTTTTTTCCATAAAACATCTCAAAAGGTGTAAACCTATGGTTATTTTCCATGTGGTCCTATAGGCTAATACTTCTTTAGGAAATCTCTTTTCCCAATCCCTCTTATACACTGCCACTGTCTTTATTAAAATGGACTTATTTTCTCTGTTTGTAATCTCAGCTTGTCCATTTCCCGCGGAGGATAAGGATTAGATTTCCTATGCCTTATGTTGTAGTCATTGACTAATGTTATGATCAAAGTGAAAGTGAATTTTGCACCTTGATGAGTCACAATCTCTCTTGGAAACCCCATAACAGGGAAAGATTTCTTCATAAAGGAACTCTACAACTTTTTTATCTCAGACATGTTTCATTGGTTTTACTTTAACCCATTTAGTTACATAATTAGTACACACCAATATGTATGATTTTCCATTTGAGGGAGGATCAATAGGTCCAAAAATGTCTAATCCCCATTTGTCAAATGGTGTAATAATCACTTGAGGGTACAATGGAATCTCATATGATTTAGTAGGTGTACCCATCCTTTAGCAATTGTGACATTTAGATTAGTATACTTTGTTGCATCCTTTTGTAGAGTAGGCCAATAGTAACATGTATTCAATATTTTCATTGCTATCCATTTGGTTGAAACATGACCTCTATAAGATTCATCATGAAATGCATATAGAATTTCATAAGTCTTATCCTCTCTTACACACCTTCTCATAACTTGGCCTAGTCCTATGTAGAATAAACAATCAACCATCCAAGAAATGTTGAAGTTCTTTTCAACCAATAAAATTCTCTCCTTTAGTGAGAAATGAATAGGGGTGTTAGATAACTGAGAGGGGGGAGGGGGGGTGAATCACTTAATTCCAATTATCCTATAGTCCCAAACTCCCAGATGCATATATTCAAACTTTTTCAAACAAATAATCAACTCGATAAGATAGTAATAACAATCTTTTTGTTCATTTACCAAATACCAGTAAAATCAATACTGTGTTTACTGATTAATCCAAAATATAAAATGTATAAAGTAAACTATCAATCCAATCACATCAAATAACACATAACACAAGGATTTTAATGTGGAAACCCTGCTAAGGGGAAAAAACCACCTGGGACCGATAACCCATAATATTTCACTCTTTTGAAGTGATCTCGGTTAGGAGCCAACCTTGTTAAAGGTTACAATGCACACTATAAGGTGTGACCTGGTTAGAGGATTTATCACTAACAGTTAACTCTCGACCAACATTCACTATAAATAAATAATAATATATATTTAATAATATATGTAACAAGATGTAAATATTTACATCTTATTATATATATTATTAAATATATATTATTATTTATTTATTTATATATATATCCTCGTATAATTAGGTGCATCTATATATATTTTTATAGATATTCATTTATATAGATATTTTTTTCTTATATCTTGCATTTCACTCCTTTTTTTATATCATTTCTTGGCTTCCTTATATTATACTCTTGACTTCTACATTCACTTCATGCATTAATTTTGTATTTTTAATTGCTTTTCTCTCTTACAGGTCTTTTCTCATTGATTGGCGTGTCTTCTCCTCCCCCTTTTCCCTTTATGTTCCTCTTGTGAGTGGCTAAATCTGCATTTTTACTATTATTCTTGGCTCTTTCATATCCTGATGATGGATCATAGAGTGTGATCCGAAAAGTTGATACTAAAAATTCACACACAATCAAATCCCAAAATTCTGCTCTTTAACAATAGATTGTGGAAATCTCATGCTATTAGTTCACTATGGGGTCAAAAAGAAAACCTTCAACATTCATGGAATGTCATATTGAAATATAAATAAGACTATTAAGTCCACTCGGTTAAGATATTTAGCTGTAACAATGGTTAAACTGATACAATAGTGATTTGATTCAAATACAACTAAGATTTATAGACTTTGAGATCTAAACTAAGCTCATAATACCTCCTCTAATCAATAATCACTTCAATCCTTCATCATATTCAGCTCAGTTAATAATACTCTAATGCTCGGTTATGCCTACAACTCTACTTGGTTCTATCTGTAACCAATTTGATCAGTGGTGCATGAAAAATTCCTTCCACATGATTTCTCCTGTAGAATAAATTAGCTCCATACTTAACAATGAATCTCATGTCTCTTTAAATAGACGTCATAAACCATTTTCATCTCATCCATTAGATTTTGCCTCTTAATCTCCATTGTCCATTTTGATGCTTCAAGCTTCCTCAACAAATGTGTCTCTAACATGTTTCATCCTTCTCCATTCGATCATTTCTGAATTTTGTCAGTCATTAGATCCTCATAAGAAACTTTATCTTTTACCTCAGAATCATGCTCAATTTTCCAGCTCATCAATTTATTCAGTTGTTATAACATTTAATTATTTTATCTTACTTGGTTAATACATAATGTGTCGGTGAATACTAACTCAGTTATTACTGATACTTGGTATACATTGCACTGGCTTGGTGTATACATAAATCTTCAATTACTGACTACATTAACTTGTATGTTCTTATCTTCAATGCATAACAAATTCATGTAATATAATCAAGTCAACAAAATGATGCCATAGACTCATCAATAAGTTACCCAATGTAAACCTTAGCCATACCTCCATATTCATCTCTTCTTCATGTAGATATTTCTTTCCTTTACCCTTTTTCTTCTTCAAATGTTTGTAACCATCATGATAAGTATAGTCAAAACTTAGTTGACATCAATGACAACATATTGACTAATTTAATTGCTTTACATAACACTTTAACAACTTGGTGATCTCTAATCATTGTCTTTCACTTATCCATTCAGTTCATCAGGTTATTCAATTAGTTGTAGATTATCAATCTCTCCCTTTGGTATTGATGGCAACACAATATGAAATATGCCATAGAATACCAAACATTTGTACTACAAATCTATCAATAAATATTGTAGCTCGGTAAGCTCTCCCTAGCTTGATCATTTAATATGTTTAATCACTACATAGCATTTCAACATTTCAACAGACTCTCCCTATAGATTTGATCTTCTTCTTTCTTTTTGATACTTCTCTCCCATTGGATAGATTTTAGACTTGATCTCCCTTCTTTGTGTTCTCTCTATCTGATATTTTATTGAATCTTTCTCTCCTTTTGACAAAAATGCCAAAAAGAATAAACAACTCTCCAATAGCCAAAATATATCTATTGTTCGGTTCTGATAATGTACCTGAATGTACAAATATACAATTTTCCTGTTCCAACTTTCACAACCTTAGGAAACCTAAAGTGTGAACAATTTTGCATCAACATTAATTTGATTTTCTGATAAAGTATAGGTTGATGCAACCTCCTGATCACCTTAGTGATTGATAGACAGGGGATGGACCCCTATTATAGTCCTCAAGTACTCAAATGTATCCTTTGGTAAGGGTTTAGTAAATATGTCTGCAAGTTGCTCTTTAGATTTCACAAATTCCAGTTTCACTTGCTTTTCTTGTACTTGTTCCCTCAAATAGTGATACTTAATAGATATTTTCTTGGTCTTAGCATGCATCACCGGATTCTTGGAAATGTTTATAGCACTTGTGTTGTCACAATATATAATCACTAGATCAATGATCTCCTCATTCACGCCTTTCAAGAATTGTTTTATCCATGCAATATTTGAACAATTAACGACAACACCAACATATTCTGCTTCAACAGTAGACTGAGAAATACATGCATGTTTCTTACTTATCCAAGTTACTAACCTTTCTCCCAAAAAGAATGCTCTACCGGTTGTTCTCTTTAGGTCATCAATATTTCTAGTCCAATCCGTGTTAGTGTAAACTTGTAGTTCAAAATTTCCTTGTTTCTTATACCATAAACCATAAATCTCTATGTTCTTAAAGTATCTCAGAATCCTCTTAACAATAGTCAAATGTGATTCCTTAGGATTAGCAGAAAAACTTTCTACAATCCCAACAACATGTGCAATATTAGGTCTGCTATGTACAACATACATCAATTTTCCAATCATTGATCTGTATAAAGTATGATTTACCTCAGTTGATTGATCACCTACCGGTTTTGAATCTTCCATTCAAAAAAATTTCAACACTTCTTTAATGTACTTTGATTGTGTTATGAATATCCCTTCATCTTGTTGTAGAATTTTCAATCCTAGAAAGAATTTAATCTCTCCAAACATTGACATCTCAAATTCCTTTCTCATTTCAGCAAAAAATGCTTTGCAAATATTATCATGTCCTCCAAATATAATATCATCAACAAAGATTTCAGCAATAAGAATATTTTCATCAATTTCTCCTTTCAAGTACAAATTACTATTGTCACTTGTCCTCACAAATCCAATACTAATAAGATAAGCATGCAGTCTTTCATACCATGCTCTTAGTGTTTGCTTCAGTCCATACAGTACTTTGTGCAATTTACATACCATGTTTTGCTTATTTGGATCAACAAAACCTTCAGGTTGTTCAATATAAACCTCTTCCTCAAATATTCCATTCAAAAATGCAGATGTAACATCCATTTGATATACTTTAAATATTTTGTGTGCAGCATATGCAAGTAGTGTTCTAACTCCTTCAAGTCTAGCAACTGGTGCAAAAGTCTCACCATAGTCTATACCTTCTTCTTGTACATATCCTTTACAAACAAGTCTTGCTTTGCTCCTAGTGATTTCACCATTCTCATTCAGCTTGTTTCTAAATATCTATTTGGTTCCAATTATATTTTTATCACTCGGTCTCGATACCAATGTCCATGTTTTGTTTTTCTCTATCTACTCAATTTATTCATTCATAGCTTTAATCCATTCCTCATTCTCAAGTGCATCTCTAACATTCTTAGGTTCAAATTCACAAACTAAACATGTATTTTGTCTCAACTTACTTCGTGTCATCATACCAACTTTCTTGTCTCCAATGATTTGGTTATGTGGATGGTGTCTTCTCATAAATTTAGCTAATACTTGCTCGCTTCTCTATTCATGAGTTGGTGCAAGTTCAATTTCTTCATCGGTAGCAATTTCCTGATTCTCGATGTCTGTAGGCTGATGTTCGGTGTCTTTATCCTATTGCTCGATAGCTTCTACATGTCACTCAAGTAGAGGGTCAGGTAACTCAATGAATGCATATCTATCATAGTCATCTAGTTCTTTCCTACTTTCTTCATCATTTTTCTCAACAAACTCATCAACTTTCACATTAGCACTTTCAATCATTTTGTTAGAAACCTTATTCAAACATTTGTAAGCTTTTATCTTAGTAGAATATCCCAAAAATATTCCTTCATCACTTTTAGAATCAAATTTTCTATTTCTATCATCTTTCAAAATGTAACATCTACTTTGAAAAATTCTGAAATAATTTACATTAGGTGTGTACCTAGACCATAACTCATAAGGTGTATTGCTTGAATCTTTCTTCAGTTGTACTCGGTTCAGTGTGTATACAACAGTGCTAACAACTTCTCTCCAGTACATTTGTGCAACATATTTCTCAATCATCAATGTTCTAGCACAATCAACAATGGATCTATTCCTTCTTTCAACAATACCATTCTGTTGTGGTGTTCTCGGTGCATAAACATGTCTTTTAATTCCATGATCATTACAAAAGTTAGTGAATTCATCTGAAATAAACTCACCTCCTCTATTAGATCTTAAGCATTTTAATTATTTTCCACTTTCCTTTTCTACTTTAGCTTTATACCATTTAAACATTTTGAAAGCTTCATATTTCTCTTTCAAAAACATAATTGTCATCATCCTAGAGTAGTCATCAACAAATAGAATAAAGTATCTGTCACCATAATAACTTTGAGTTCTCATAGGACCACATAAGTCGGTATGAACCAACTCCAAAATAGCTTTAGATGAGTATGTCTTGCTCTTAGAACTAGATTTTGACATTTTTCCTATTTGACATTGTTTGCACATGACATGGTCAGGTTTAGATAAGCTCGGTAAACCTCTTACTCTTCTCTTCTTACTAATCTTAACCATATTGTCAAATTTTACATGACACAACCTTTTATGCCACAACCACACATCTTCAGTTCTAGCCATTAAACAAGAAGTTTCAACATTATCAAGATAAAATAGATTACCTTTAGATTGTTCACCAGTACCGACCAACTTTCATGTTTCATCATACATCTTCACCTTTATAATTTCAAATGCAACTTAGTGACCTGAATTATTCAACTGTTCTACACTTAAACAAATTATAGTTAAGTCCCTTCAGCCAATATGCATTTTTACATTTAATCTTATTGTTCAACATAATAGATCCTTTTCCTTTCACTTGACAAGGTGTATCATTACCCATTTTAATAAATCCTCCATTACAGTGTTCAAGATATTCAAATTTATCCTCATCACTAGTCATATGATGTGTACAACCACTATAAATAATCCATGTATCATTCTTGATAACTTTGGAAATAAGTGCTATTTCTACATACCTTTCTTCTTCTTCTTAATCTTCTTTCAAAGCTACAAATACCACCTCAATGTATTCATCAGTGTCGATGTCAGTGACATCATCATCATCTCCAACAAGGTAACATGTCTTCTTTCCTTTGTCTTTGTAGTCTTGGTTGTTCCTTCTATCATAGTGTTGGTTGCCTCTGTGATCTCGGTTATCTCATCTATCATTCTTTCTATCACTAGATCGGTCATTGTCTTTGTCATCATCTTTCATGTTAGGACATCTAGCTGCAATATGACTAATTTCTTTACAGTTAAAACATGGTAGAGGTAATTTTCCTTTATACCCTCCTTTACCTTTCTACAGCCTCTGAACCATAATTGCTTCAAATTCATCAAGTCCATCTTCATCATTATTGTTGTCACTTTCATTTCTTATCATATGTTTACTACTTGACTTTCCAATTTTTAAAGATGACATAAATGTAGAATCAACACTTGGTACAATACTATTATCATAATTATTCAGCTCAAAAGTAGTCATTTTACTAATAAAACTATCAAGTGTAAGAACATACCCCGATGCAGATCTCATTTCATGAATTGTAGAGATTCTAATATCATAGATTGGTAGCAAGGTTCTAAGAATTTTACTCACAATAGTGTCTTCATCAATAACACCTCCTGCTCCTCGGATAGCATTGACAACCTCCTTGATTTGGTTACTGTATTGTGAAATGTTTTCTCCTTTCATCTTCATATCATCAAATCTTCCTCTTAGGCTTTCAGCTCTTGCTCTCATCACATTCACATATCCTCCATAGACTAGTGTCAATTTGTCCCACATTGCTTTTGCTTAAGTACATGCTTTGATATCTTGAAATTTTACATCAGATAGAGTAGCAACAATCTCTATCATTATCATGTTATGTTCATGTCTATCCCTCAATTGATCAACTGTCAAAGGTCCAACAAATGGTTGTGTGTACTCATTAGTCAAGTAGATTACTGTAGATTCTCCAATTCTTGATATGTGGAACCTCATTCTACTTTTCCATGTTGTGAAGTTATCTTTGTTCAGCTTTGGCACCTCTCTCTTATACATCTTGTGATCTTTAGCTCAAGTCCTTCAAACTTCCTTTTCAAGCACATAGGCTTTGATACCAATTGTTAGATAACTAAGAGGGGGGGGGGGGGGGGGGGGGGTGAATCAGTTAATTTTAGTTATCTTATAGTCCCAAACTCTTAGATGCATATATTCAAACTTTTCCAAACAAATAATCAACTCAGTAAGATAGCAATAACAATCTTTCTATTCATTTACCGAATACCAGTAAAATCAATACTGTGTTTACCGGTTAATCCAAAATATGAAATGTGTAAAGTAAACTATCAATCTAATCACATCAACTAACACATAACACAAGGATTTTAATGTGAAAACCCTGCTAAGGGAAAAAAACCACCTGGGACCGGTAACCCAAAATATTTCACTCTTTTGAAGTGAGCTTGATTAGGAGCCAACCCTATTAAAGGTTACAATGCACACTGTAAGATGTGACTTGGTTAGAGGATTTATCACTAACAATTAACTCTTGACCAACATTCACTATGGGGTCAAAAATAAAACCTTCAACATTTGTGGAATGTCATATTAAAATACAAATAAGACTGTTAAGAGATTTAGCTGTAACAATGGTTAAACTGGTACAATAGTGATTTGATTCAAATACAACAAAGATTTACAGATTTTTAGATCTAAGCTAAGCTCATAATACCTCCTCTGATCAATAATCACTTCAATCCTTCATCATATTTAGCTTGGTCAACAATACTCTAACGCTCGATTATGCCTACAGCTCTGCTGGATTCTATCTATAACCCGTTTGATCAGTGGTGCATGAAAAATTCCTTCCAAGTGATTTATCCTACAGATTCAATTAGGTCCTTACTTAACAATGAATCTCAAGTCTCTTTAAATAGACATCATAAACCATTTTCATCTCATCCATTAGATTTTGCCTCTTAATCTCCATCATCCATTTTGTTGCTTCAAGCTTCCTTGGTAGATGTGTCTCTAACACATTTCATCCTTCTCCATTCGATCATTTCTAAATTTTGTTAGTTGTTAGATCCTCATTACAAACTTTATCTTTTACCTCGAAATCATACGCAATTTTCCAGCTCATCAATTTAGTCGGTTGTTATAGCATTTAATTGTTTTCTCTTACTCGGTTAATACAAAATGTGTCGGTGAATACTAAATTGACTATTATTGATACTCAATATACACTACACTAGCTCGGTGTATACAAAAATCTTCAATTATTGACCACATTAACTTGTTCAGTTCTTATCTTCAATGCATAACAAATTCATGTAATACAATCAAGTTTAAAAAATGATGCCATAGACTCATCAATAAGTTACCCAATGTAAACCTTAGCCATATCTCCATATTCATCTCTTCTTCATGTAGATATCTCTTTCCTTTACCATTTTTCTTATTCAGATGTTTGTAACCATCATGATAAGTATAGTCAAAACTTAGTTGACATCAATAACAACATATTGACTGATTTAATTTCCTTACATAACACTTTAACAACTCGGTCATCTCTAATCATTGGCTTTCATTTATCCATTTAGTTCATCAGGTTATTCAATTAGTTGTAGATCATCAATGGGTTCTTTTAGCATCTAAATAATTAGCTATATCTTCATATCAAGGTATATGAATAATAATGGAAAATAGATGCTCATCTAGAAAAAAATCATCAATAATTTCACAATCTCCCTTAGTTTGTCGTCAGGTATAAAATTAGCCACCACATTGGCTTTACCTAGCATGTCAATTATGGTAATGTAAAATTCCTACATCAAAAGTAACCATCTTGCCAATTTACCTATTATTGTAGGTTTGTTCATGAGGTACTTAATGGTTGCATGATTTGTGTGCATAAAAATTTGATAACTAGTAATGTAGTGTTTGAATTTGTTAAGTGCATAAATAATTATGAGCAATTCCTTCTCTATGATAGTATAATTTAGCTTTGGTTCTTGTAGATTTTTACTAATGAAATAAATGACATTTTCCACAATGCCTTCTTTCTAACCCAAAATTTCCCCAATGGCATGGTCTGATGCATCTGTATGAATATGAAAAGGTATTGAACATTTAGGTCCTCTAAGGACAGGGGCTTGAGTAAGAATTGACTTAAGTTGCAGGAAAGATTCTTCACATGTTTATGTCCACTCAAAATATGCATCTTTGGTTAACAAAGTATGTAATGGTCCTGCCATTTTGCTAAAATCCTTGATAAACCTTTTATAATAACCTACATGTCCTAAGGAGCTCCTTACATCCTTTTGTTTAGTAGGTATACAAAGATTGATAATAACCTCATTTTTTGTTCGATCAACTTGAATACGAACTTGAGAAATATAGTGGCCCAACACTACCCCTTCCTGTATCATCATTCAAAACACTTATCACTATTCAAAGACAAATTGTGATCTCCATGCCTCTATAGTACCTTTTCCAAATGTTTCAATGCTTTCTCAAAGGTACAACCATACGTAGTAAAGTCATACATATAAATTTTCATGCAATCATGTGAAACATCTAAAAAGTATGTTGACGGTTGCCCTTTGGAAAGTGGTTGGAGCATTGAATAGGCCAAATGGGATAACAAAATAAACATAAGTTCCCCAAGTATAGGTAAATATTGTCTTTTCCTAATCCTTTGGTGTGGTTCTAATTTAGTTATGTCCACTAAAACCATCTAGGAATGATAAATATTGCTTACCTACTAAAGAGTCTAAGACTTGATCTATAAAGGGAAGCGGGAAATGATCCTTTTTAGTTGTAGTATTCAACTCCCTATAATCTACACAAACTCTCCCCCTTTTGTCTTTCTTAGGGACTATGATAAGGGATGACGCCCATTGACTATTAGAAATGGGATAAATAAATATTGTGTCTAGCAATTTCTGTAATTTTTCTTTTACTATTTCTCTTAATCGAGGGTTAATTCTTCTTTGTGACTATCTTACTAGAATACTATCATCCTTCATATAGATTATATGAGTACACAACTTAGAAACCAAATCCTTCATATCATTAAAATCCTAGGCAAACTCTAGGTTATGGATTGAAGTATTTTTCTCAAAGACATTCGTTGCTCTTAAGTGAGTTTGTTATTGATGTTAAAACATCTATTTGGAAATAATTTAACTTGTTTAGTTAACTCTATCAGAGATGCTTCAGTGTGGTATGGAATATGTACTTCATGTGGCAGTAATGTATGAAGCATATTTGTGGTTGCAGGAAAGTCTTATGAACTACGTGCAAGGTGGATGGTTTGCAATGAGCATGCATTGTGTGATAAACAGCCAAAAGGTTATTCACCCACCCCATAATAAGTTGGAATAATGTTGGAGATTACTTCATCCTCCTCCTAAAGCTACAGAAAAGGATCCTTATCTATCATCATAAGTTGCACAACCAAATTAAATTCCTTTGATTCTTCCCCTAGATTTGACCATATTGGTTGTGCTAAATTAGGATTAGGTTGTGTTGGAGGATAAAGAGTGAGTTTTTTTGTGGTCATACCATCTAAAATAGTCATTTCTCCTAACCAACATCCTATATATGCATCAACTATATCAATCTAGGGCCTTCCTAAAATGATGAGATATCCTCCCAATGTGGCTTTAGGAGAGAGTATCATAAAATTAGTTGGGTACTCCCAAGAATCCAAGGTGACTACAAGATCCTTCACCATTCCATTAGGCTTAACATTAGAACTATCAGCTATTTGCAAGTCAGTAGGTGCAGGTCAAAGATTGGTGATTTGAAGATGCTACATGACATCTTTTGTCATCATGTTAATGGTTGCCCCTAAATCAATCAAGGTATTTTTAACTTAAATACAAATAATGATAACCCCAACTATAGGACAACCAAGATTAGAATATTTGGGTATCATCACCTTTCCAAGCATAATTTTTGTTAACTAACCTATGACATGTATCGTTTGTGGATCCTTCATCTTCCTCCTAGGTTTCTTCAAATAAGCTTCCTTAATGGCTTTCCTATAAATAAGATCATCTTTAATAGCCTGGAATAAGGGTATTTCAACACAAATATACTTTAATTAATCTATGGTACCAAATTTTTAACCCTCTTTTTGTTTGGTACCTTCTTCTTCTAACCTTTGGGGAAATGGTGATATTGCACCAAACTATTTTGGAACTGTTGCTTCTTTCATCAGATTTGGTTAGACAGGTGGGTTAGGCATAATTTCTTGTTCTAATTCCTCTACAAGCATCTCAATTATAACTAGCAGAGCTGGTGTTGGTAAGGTCTTCCTAGACCTAAGATGTATATCACTAATATTTATAACATAGGTAGGGTATTGGTTTGGATCTGCAGAATAGACATGATGCTATTGTAGATTATTGTTAGGGTTAGGAAAGGGTTATACAAGTAATTGAGTAGGCTTAGGGGAATTAGTATTAGTTGTGGGACGTGGCATTTGTTAGGAATAAGGTGTCTCAACCTTGGATAATTCCTATTCTTATTATTTTTTTTGTAAATGTATTTTTTGCAAATAATGTAATTAAGTGTGAATGTACATGTCTAGTTGGCATGTTGATGTGTCACTCCACTTGATGTGTCGGCATCTTGTGCGTAAGGAGATCATGACTGAAATGGTCATGACAGATTCCTATGATGCGTAAGAACTATTTAAGGAATGTGCTATGACAGGTGTAAGAGCATCTTATGACTTGAGCCTATTTGGGCGCCCAAGAAGAAGTGGTTGGTGTGTGTAAGAGAATATGCCAAAAATGGGTTGGTATGACAGATTCTCTTACACTTCTCTTGTGACCATTATTTTTGGTGGATTCTATGACAAGCTGTCATAGTCTATTCTAGGGATGGATGCCTATTCTTGGGATTGCATGTAACAACTGTGTACATGTGGCTTTGTGCATGGGTCTTAGTGGTTGTGCCCATTTTTGAGTCCAGAGGAGTCTATATATATGATGCTGCTCCTCCTATGGGAGAGATATAACAAAATTTAAGTCTTGTTGGCTTTGTCTCTCATTTCCTGAAAGAACTTGCATTGCAAGTGTACTGTAATCTTTGTGTTGAAGATAATACATTGTGCAAGTTTTGGAGTGCTGGAGTTTTTTACCGAAAGGTTTTCCCCAGGGTATATCATTGTGGCATTCTCTATTTTTCTGTATGCATGGTATGTGGTTGCAATATCTTTGTTAAAGTAGTTAACGAATCTAAAATTGTAAGGATTTATAAGAATTTGCACAATACTCTCCTATAGAGATTAGCGTAGGAAGCTATTTCCGCACCTGAGTTTCCTTACAAGTGGTATCAGAGCTTGATCAACTTTTGATCCTAGTTGTTGGGTAGGGTTTTTTGAGCTAATCTCAAGTTTGAGTGGGAGTTTTTTGCAGAGTATTCTGAATCTTATTTGTAGTTGAGATGGCAAGTTCATCATATGGAAGAATGGAGGTGGAGAAATTTAATGGCACTAATTCTGAGTTGTGGAAACTCAAGATGGAAGACATGTTGGAAGATTGTGACCTATGGGAAGCGACTTCAAGTGCTACAAGACCAGCAACTATAGCTCAAGCAGATTGGGATATCAAAGACCATAAAGCTAAGGGTCTCATAAGACTCTGTTTAACCGATGCAGTCCTTCTAAATGTTCTAGATGAGAAAACCGCAAATATTTTGTGGGAAAGACTTGCGGCTATGTATCAGGCCAAATCTCTAGTGAACAAGTTGTTCCTAAGGAAGAAGTTGTACTCTCTGTGAATGGAGGAAGGTGGATCCTTAACGGATCATTTAAATGCATTTAATCTGCTGGCTGCACAATTGACATCAGCTGGTGTCAAGTTAGAGGAGGAGGATCGTTGCTACACACTTTTGTGTTCTTTACCGGATTCATGGGACCATCTTGTGATGGCTCTCGGAAGCACTTTAGTCACCTTCAAAATGGATGATGTGGTGTCTTCACTGCTATCAGAGGAGATGCGGAGAAAGGCTTCCATTTCGAAAAAATAAGCCCTTGCTGTTCATGGGAGATCCATTAAAAGAGGGAAGAAAAATGACAATAAGTCTAACAATAAGGGTAGATCCAAATCCCGTGGGAAGTCAAAGACTTCCAATAAGTCCAAGGCAAAATATTGGAACTGTGATAAATCTAGGCACTTCCGTAAAGACTGCAAAGAGCCAAAGAAGAAGAAGAAATGTTCAGATTCAGCTTCAGAAAGATCTCAAGAAGATGGCGATGCATTCATCGCAGCTTTGGCAGCCCATGCATCTGATGATGTGTGGTTGGTTGACTCGGGTGCATCTTTTCACATGACCTCTCATCGAAACTGGTTCTCAAAATATGAAGAGTTCGATGGTGGAAAGGTGTACTTGGGTGATGATTCTCACCTAAAGATAGTTGGACGCGGAAGCGTCACTATCAAATTTCCTGATGGATGAGTAAAGGGAATCAAAAAAGTTATGCACATTCTAAGTTTGGCATGAAAACTATTATCTGTAAGTATGCTGAATGATGTAGGTGTGCAAGTTGTTTTTTCGAAAGAAGGATGCAAGATGATGAGAGGATCGATAGTGCTTGCAAGGGGTACTAGGAGAGGTACCTTATTTCAGCTAGATGCATGTATTCCTCTATGTAATAGTTCTTCATCCTCACCATCTGAACAAGCAGTGAAGAAGTCTGTGGCTATTGGTTCTGATGGTAGTGCAAATACTTTGGAAGGTAAGCTTCCTACAGAAAAAACAATGTTGTGGCATATGAGATTTGGCCACATTGGTGAAAAGGGTCTCAGAACCCTGAAAAATAAAAATCTCATTGAGGGGTTAAATGATTGCAATCTCG
This sequence comes from Chamaecyparis obtusa, assembly GCA_027943335.1. Taxonomy (NCBI): domain Eukaryota; kingdom Viridiplantae; phylum Streptophyta; class Pinopsida; order Cupressales; family Cupressaceae; genus Chamaecyparis; species Chamaecyparis obtusa. The sequence continues at coordinate 101,044 of BSBK01005997.1, forward strand.
AGTTTGACTTCTGTGAACACTGTGTCTATGATAAACAAAATCGTGTTCAGTTTTACTCTAGTTCTCACAAATCTTCTGATGTTTTGGATCTTATTCATTCTGATGTATTTAGTCCTGTAAAAGTTCCTTCAATCTCCAAGTCTATATTTTTTGTATCTTTCATAGATGATTATAGTAGAAGGATGTGGATTTATTTCCTTAAAAGTAAGACACAAGTCTTTAGTCGGTTCAAGGAACTTAAAGCTCTTGTAGAGAATCAGACTAGTAAGAAGATTAAGTGTGTGAGAACTGACAATGGTGGTGAGTTTTGCTCAGCAGAGTTTGAACAGTTCTATAAAGAACAAGGTATCGAGAGGCATAAGACAACTCCTTATACCCCACAACAAAATGGAGTTGTAGAGAGAATGAACAAGACACTGATGGAGAAGGCTAGGAGTATGCTTAGTGGAGCTGGTTTAGAACAAAGGTTTTGGGCCGAAGCTGTGGCCACTGCTTGCTATCTGGTTAACAGATCTCCTACATTAGCCCTTGTTGGTAAGACACCCATGGAGGTGTGGTTTGGTAAGAAGCCTTCAATTAGACATCTTCATGTTTTTGGTTGTGAAGCTTATGCACATGTTCCAAAGGAGAAAAGATCTAAGTTGGAAAACAAAGCTGTTAAATGTATTTTCATCGGATACAGTGCTGGTGTGAAAGGATACAAGCTTTGGGATCCCGTGACTAGTAAGGTGTTGTATAGTAGAAATGTTATTTTCAGAGAGCTAACATCTTCTCCTATTGTGCTACAACCAGATGAAAAAGAAAAGGAAAAAGATGTTGTTCAATTGCCTCCTACCCCTGAGAAGACTGAACAGAGAGACCATGTTGGGTCTAATGATGAGGAGAGCTCTAGCAGCTCTGATAGTTCAGAAGAAGAGGAAGAAAAACCTCAACCTCAGCCCTTGAGGAGATCCATGAGAGAAAGAAAGCAACCAAAAAAGTTTGGTTATTCTATGTTAGATTCCAATTGTGCCTTTGCTTTGATTACTAACACTAATGAGCCTAGATCTGTGAAAGAGGCTTTGGGCATGGAAGATGCAGGTTCCTGGATTGAGGCTATGGATGATGAGATGGCTTCATTGGAGAAAAAAAAAACTTGGGACCTTGTACCTTTTCCTAAAGGGAGAAAATCTGTTGGCTGTAAATGGGTGTTCAAGAAGAAATTCTATGCAGATGGCAGTGTTGAAAGGTATAAAGCTAGATTGGTTGCAAAGGGGTATTCACAGGTAGAGGGAATAGATTATGGTGAAATATTCTCTCCTATTGCAAAGTTGATATCCATTAGATTTATGTTATCTCTTGCTGCATCATATGATTTAGAGATAGAACAGATGGATGTGAAGACAACTTTCCTTCATGGTGATTTGGAGGAAGAGATTTATATGTCACAGCCTGAGCACTACATTGTTAAAGGTAAAAAATCCTTAGTTTGCAGAGTAAAGAAATCTCTATATGGTTTGAAGCAATCTCCTAGGATGTGGTACCTTAAGTTTGATGCCTTTGTGTTGTCAATTGGATTTGTAAGATCAAAATCAAATCATTGTGTTTATTTCAGAGTTGAAAATGATCGCCTTCTTATTGTTGCATTATATGTTGATGATATGTTGCTGTTTGGGAAGGGTAAGGGTATGATTTCTGATTTTAAATCTTAGTTGTCAGCACAGTTTGAGATGAAAGATCTTGGGGTAGCTAGGTACATCTTGGGTATGGAAATCAGTAGAGACAGGTCTAACAGAAAACTTTGGTTGAGTCAGAGTAACTATGTGAAGTCTGTGTTGGACAGGTTCAGCATGGCAGATTGTAGACCACTATGTGTTCCTATTTCTATGGGAACAAAGTTATCTGTAGATGATTGTCCAAAATCTCCTAGTGAGGTGGAGGACATGAGTAGAGTACCTTATGCTAGTGCAGTTGGTAGTCTTATGTATGCTATGGTCTGTACTAGACCAGACATTGCCCAAGCAGTGGGAGTCCTGAGTCAGTTTATGGCTAATCCTGGACGAGTACATTGGGATGCAGTTAAGCGAGTATTCAAATATTTGAGGGGTACATCAGATTACTCCATATGTTATCATGGTAACTCTTTTGGATCTCCGCATTCAGTTTGTATTCATGGGTTTGTGGATTCAGATTGGGCAGGTGATATTGACAGCAGGAGATCCACCAGTGCTTATGTGTTCACTATGTTTGGTGGTGCCATCAGTTGGATGAGCAAGCGACAACTTGTGGTTGCTTTGTCCACTATAGAAGCTGAGTACATGGCTACTACTCATGCTTGTAAAGAAGCCATTTGGCTTAGAAGATTATGTTCTGATGTTGGTGTTGATGTAGAATAGATTACTATTTGGTGTGACAATCAGAGTGCTATTTGCCTTGTAAAGAATCCAACTTTCCATGCCAGAACGAAGCACATTGATGTCCAGTTTCACTTTGTGAGAGATATGGTGGAAGATGGAAAGATAAATTTGGAGAAGGTAGATACTGTTGTAATACCCCAAAAATGGGCTATAAGTTCATTAACCTCCTACATCGACAAATTCGAACAAAATCGACATCAAAGTCCTAATCTAAGGCACATCTAAACATCATCGAATCATAATTGATTATCTTAAATTTTGCATCGGAGAATATTCCTAGTAATATTCCTAATTATCTTAATTATCTTTAATTTTATAATTATTTGGCAATAAATCACATTTATCCTAAAATTTGATTAATTGAATATTTTCATATTTAATTAATTAGATTTAATATTTGCCACTTAATTGTGTAATTAAATTTAATTCTATCTATTATTAATTGTATTATTTAATTTTGACAATAAATCAAAATTCCTATCTTTAATTGATTAAATTCTTATTTAATTAATTAAAGCATGTTGTCATTATTTAATAATATAATTTTTAATAAAAGTTTGGTAAAATAGTTAATTAACCCATAAATTAATTATTTATTTTCAAAAATCAGTTGAGTTGAGGATAAATCACTTTATTTATTTATTTAATTCTTAATTATTATGCATATTCAAAAGAAACAGTTAAACTCCAAATCAGAAAATCAATGCAAGTTATTGACTTTTTGGAACTCAACATCCTTTTGGAGTTCAAAAAGCTGATCTAAACTCTAATTTGAGTTAAAAAGCTATTTTTGCATGATTTTGAGAATTAACTATCTTTTATGATCAGATAACTCAAAAATCAAGATGAGTTAATTTGAGTGATTTATGGCTTTTATTCATGCACCTCCAAAGCCCTGGATTTCTATAAATTAAGGCTTTAGCTCTTCACAAATCATCTCATATTTTGCACAATCACGCTGGAGAATTGGAGGCTGAGGAATCAACTTGCGAATTCAAAGCTTTGTGAGATCAATTTCAATTGCATAGTTTTTATATCTTAGCATAGAATTTCATAGTTTTCATATCATTGTTAGAATCTTCATTGTTAGATCATTTAGCATTCATAGCATATCAATTTCATATTAGCATTCATATCATATCAATTTATCATTCTTATTGCATCATAAAATATCAAAAATATAGATTAATTGCATTCAATTTCATATCCATCTTTTGCATTCAAATCCTTCATTTAGGTGTCGTCTAGGTCACTGATCTCGATTACAATCTGAGAACATTAATCTCGCACCTATTAGAAGGCAGTAAATCGCTTGGTTAGATAGCTTTCAATTTTGCATGATTTTGATTATCACTAACCTCTAATGTTTTACTGAGTGTTGTGTCTACAGATCAGGTACAATTTTCACACACACAACTGTGAAGAATGTTGCAGATGCATTAATGAAACTAGTGGGCACTGAGAAGTTCAGATGGTGTTCGGAGTCTATGGGCCTTTTGGCCTATAGCGGTTAAAGTTCCTGTTATGTTCCTGTTGCTCTTACAAGGTGTTCGACAAGTGGGAGAATGTTAGGAATAAGGTGTCTCAACCTTGGATAATTCCTATTCTTATTATTTGTTTTGTAAATGTATTTTTTGCAAATAATGTAATTAAGTGTGAATGTACATGTCTAGTTGGCATGTTGATGTGTCACTCCACTTGATGTGTCGGCATCTTGTGCGTAAGGAGATCATGACTGAAATAGTCATGATGGATTCCTATGACGCGTAAGAACTATTTAAGGAATGTGCTATGACAGGTGTAAGAGCATCTTATGACTTGGGCCTATTTGGGCGCCCAAGAAGAAGTGGTTGGTGTGTGTAAGAGAATATGCCAAAAATAGGTTGGTATGACAGATTCTCTTACACTTCTCTTGTGATCGTTATTTTTGGCAGATTCTATGACAAGCTGTCATAGTCTATTCTAGGGATGGACGCCTATTCTTGGGATTGCATGTAACAACTATGTACATGTGGCTTTGTGCATGGGTCTTGGTGGTTGTGCCCATTTTTGGGTCTTGAGGAGTCTATATATATGATGCTGCTCCTATGGGAGAGATATAACAAAATTTAAGTCTTGTTGGCTTTGTCTCTCATTTCCTGAAAGAACTTGCATTGCAAGTGTATTGTAATCTTTGTGTTGAAGATAATACATTGTGCAGGTTTTGGAGTGCTGGGGTTTTTTATCGAAAGGTTTTCCCCAGGGTATATCATTGTGTCATTCTCTATTTTTCTGTATGCATGGTATGTGCTTGCAATATCTTTTTTAAAGTAGTTAACGAATCTGAAATTGTAAGGATTTATAAGAATTTGCACAATACTCTCCTATAGAGATTAGCGTAGGAAGCTGTTTCCGCACCTGAGTTTCCTTACAGCATTAAGGCTGGTTTCTAATATTGTTGAAGATAACCAATTGGCTAATTTGGCTATTTCTAACCTCCTCTCCATTGTAATGTTTGTTTCCAATCACCCTGAGGTGGTTTGTTAGGAATAGTTCCAAGAAATAACTAAGAGGGGGGGGGGGGGTGGTGAATCAGTTATCTACAAGTTTCAATTCTTTATCCAATTAAGTATACTTAAACATTAAACATAAACACAATGAAAGAACACTTGAACACAACACCAATATTTTGGTTACAGGGAAACCCAAATAGGTAAAAACCCCAATGGGAATTGACACCCACTAATAATCTACACTAGTGTTTTATGATCCTTGTTAGAAGATCTTCAACCCTTTTAGGAGTTTTATTTACAATGCATTTAGTACAGTGACCTGGTCAAGGGTCGGACCCTGTTAGGAGTCTTTTAAAATTAACCCTGTTAGGGGTGAGGATGCACCGTCCAAGAGCTCACTACTCAAAGGGGTGAAGGCTACAACCTTCTGAATAACATATACACACTATATCTGAATCTTGGTGAACTGTGCTTTGACCTGCTATCTAGATCAGTTCCAATGTATAGCATAAACTCTTTACTTGGTCACATAGACCTTCTTCTGATGGCTCTACACTTTGCACACTCTTCTCTACTCTTCACATTCAACTCTGAACCATGTCTTAGCAATCACAAATGACTGCCTATAAATATCTTCTCTCTAAATGATATAATCAAGTCGGCCTGTTAGAACCACCTTGAAATCATAATAGAGAAATAATAACACTCTCTAATAATATTATTGTCGGCTCTACTAAGCACGCAACATAATCTGGGACCTATCCAATATTAATAAATGTAGATGCACGCTACACACTGTCGACTCTACCAAATTAACTAAAGCTTTCTCCTCAAGCTAAATTACATCATGTGCTCTTAGTCAAACCTTCTTGACTATTCTCTCATCACTAATCCAAGGGCACATACCGATATGATAGGCATAACTCTTGTACCAATAAAATATATGTCGACTCTTCTGAATAAATACAGGAAACTGCAACTGGTGAATGGCGACTGCATAACTTTCCTTCTGCTACATATCAGACTCTACATCCATGAATGTAACATCACTAGCATGTCTTCATCACATATCCAAAGGTGCAAGGATCCATGATAACTGTACAGACAATCACTCATAGAGCACTACCTATAACTCTGTCAGGAACACTGCTAACACAAGCTGCTACATAACTGTATGTACTAACAATTAACCTCTGTGTCCATGATATCATGTTGATAACATGTCTGTGCTACTTATACTCAAAGCTTACTGCATAAGTCCTCCACACATGCTACTTACCATATGCTGTCATCAGTGACAAACATACAGTCAGCATTGGCTTGCTAGAAAATCTCCAACAGTTTCCATAATCCTTGAGGTTGTGGCCAACTTCCTTGAGGTTTTTATTTCCCTTGAGGAGGCTGATATCAGAGTGTAACATTCTAATAATTTGGCTAGGCATTTTGAGGATATTCCAAGGCTGAGGTGGATAACCTCCAAAATTTGCATTGTATGGAGGCTATCATTGATTCTTAGGAGCATAGGCATTTGAATAAGGACCACTAAAAGTTAAGGGGTATTGTGGCGTACCTTATATTAGATCCCATTACCTTCTTTGAGAAATTAAGAAAATATGATCATCATCTCCCTCCATTGGCTTCACTTCAGTTAAAATTTGTTTTCTCTCTATATTGGCCACCATCTTGCATCTGCAATCCTTCTTCCTTTCTCTGTAATAGGGAAAATATTATTCTAACATTGCCTTTGCCTCCTCATGCTTCTTCTTAGCTTTCATTGTGTCTAATTGGGTATCCATATTGTTGATGATGTCTTGCTTGAAATCTAACAACAAATGTATGATTTATGTCCTTGAAACTCTACTAGTAGATGGCTTTCTTGTAGTAGGTTGATTATAACCTCTTCCCTTCTTGATAGCTACTCTAGAGTAATTCAGGCATATTTTCTTGAGATCATCCCAAGATTCTTGAGTGATATCTCCTCCCCCCATCAGGTCCAAAGCTTCAATAAAACCTTCAGTTGTCCCTCTTAGAAAAAGAAACTTTTGAGACTCTTCATTAAGGTCATGGTGTGGAGACTTCTGCAAACTAAACAGGAACCTTGAAATATAGTCCTCCAAACTCTCATCTTCTTTTTGATGCATTCTAAATATGGCATTCCCTTTATCTCCTTTACAACATTCTATGTACTTTTGAAGGAACATTTATTTTATATCATCCCAATTTCTCACACCATGTATCTTTCTACACTAATAAACCATCTTAATGTTGATTCCTTCATACTAGTAGGAAATAGATTAAGCCTATGGGCATTTATGGTGTGTTCATAGCTTCTACATAGAATGTCAAATTCAAACATGAATGTGTAGAGGTCCTCTGTTACCAAGCCATATAACTTAGGGAGTACTGAAGCAATAATGTTTTTGAGGTTATTGATTTCATTTTGGTCAGTGATAGTGAATTCAAAAATTGGGTGATTAGGTCTTGTCATCCTTGTATGAATCCTTTGTTGATAGATTACCAAAGCTAGTGTATCAACACCTTGGTTTTGAGAAAATGGGTCCGTAGGTGGATGAATATTAAGATGGGAAAATATGTCAGCAAAGGGATTTGGATCAACTAGTTCTTCTTCTAAGGATGAGGAAGAGGAAGGGGCTAAATTTTCAATGGAATCAACATAGGGTTTTTCCTCTTCTTTTTCTTCTTCTTCTTGGTGAACAAAGATATCACCTAACTGATTCCCAAGATAGGGGTCATTAGGAAGGAATCTCTTCTTCTTTCTCTATGCATGCAGATTGAAATGACTTTAAACCACCTTAAACTATAATATAACTAAACATTGATTGAATCTAAGGAAAGATAAAGACAACATGTAAGAGACTAAAACAACTAAAACTAATGGCTACAACAGGTCCTTAGTTTTACACCATCCCGAACAACAACATCAAAATGTTGGACTTCTTACTTAGATCAATAAATAGGTTGTAAAACTTCAACTCAGGGATTGGAAATCCATGCTAAGTAGATACATTTATTATGGTGAAGGATCATTTAATTTTTAACCTAGGAACATGTACTTTAAAAGGGCTAGTACTGTGTGCACTAAGTCCCAGCTAAAGCTATGATATCCTACAACTTGAAAGGAAACAATATTTGAAATGAAGTAACTCAAATGCTTTAAAAAAACATACCACTGGAGCTAAACTCATGTAAATAAAATTAACAATGTTAAGGACAAATAGACAGGAAACCACTCTATCTACTTTACTTGTAGGAACAATCACAAAAAATTGTCTCTAGTGGCTACAGGAACAGTAAAACTCCAGAGCAACAACTACAACTAAAAGAAAATTAACTCTTAAATGAAAAGGGATTACTCACAAAGTGGGCCCCTTTGGATGAGTATATCTAATGATCAACTAAAATTTATAAACTCCTAGCATCATCATTTTATTCATTCAAAAGTGTTGCTACACATTATAAGGTTGAAACTAAACTTAAACTATTCTTAAACTGAAAATTGGAATTCTACATTATCTTGAATTCTTTTTTTGTCTAACCTTCAAGGAAGTTTAAGAAATTTATTTCTAAAAAAATAATACTAACTAACCAATAACTACTAGTCCACACCCAAAGGAATAGACAAACAAAAGTTATCACAGAGCAAGAAAGAAGGAAAGTTATCCAACAAATAAGAAACAACTAATTTTTTGGTTACATAGAGAGAAAATATAGCTTATCCACTCATTTCCTAGATTTATTCCACACTAGGAATGACCATTAAAGTCCCATAACATGCTCCATATGAGTTGTAATCAATTTATTATTGACTGCTTCAATGTTGTTCCTTGCTCAATTGTCTTGACCTGATCTTAATGGCATGATCCTTCTTGAGCACCTACTTGACTATTCTGGTTCATTAATTACCCTTTCATCATGATATTAGTATGCAAAAATACATGTAATTAATATATTTATTTATTGTCAAAATGATATTCATAAAACCATAATTAAAATTAATGTAGATAGATTGCATAGTTATAACCATATAGGAGTTTTCATCATCCAAAAGGGTATTAAGATATAAGTTCATGTGCATGATAATAAGTTCACAAAAACATCCAAAATAAATCTTTTAACCGAGTCCCATGACTCTTAAAATGACCGAAACCTATGACCAAAAATAGAGAAAACATAGTAAAAATTGATAATCATGGAGACATTATTTGGGCTCATCAATATTTATGCATCTTAGCTCATAGCAATTTAGACATACTCTAGATTCAAGAGAACTATACCCAATATCTCTATCATATTGGCTATTTATGGAGGTGGAAATTACCAAAATAGAGGGTTGACCAAGGAAAACCCCTAAATAGCCACCCACACACATGTTTCCTATATTATCAAGTGTAAAAGATCTCAAAAATAGATGTCATAACTTTTGTGGCATCCAGGCACTAAGACAACTAGTTTGCAAATTGTCCCATAAGAAAAATCTAGGTATATATTGGGTCAGATGATCTATACTCTTCAAAAAGAAGTGAAATTTAGCCAGTAATTAGATACAAATCTCAGGGTCTAAAAAAATCACTTACAACTAATTTTGGGATTCCTACAGTCATGAATTCAGATATGAGTCTTCATTTGTCCTATTTCGATCCCAAGTACATTCAAAATCTATAATCTCTTTCTACATCTATTTTCAATCTGATTAGATCATTTCTTGTTTCATTTAAACATTTACATACTACTCTCTTTCATCCTTTTCCAATTCTAAGTAGTAGAGGAATAGAAACCTTGAGAATAATAATATTGCATTGACATCCCTTCTATTAGGTGGTGCTGATTTGATGTGTCTTGACGTGGTTTTGTATTTCGATGTGTGTTATGAATTAGGGGAAATTGGGCCTTTAGATTATCCCCTTTCCATTAATCAAAACCATTTCAAAATGTTTTATCTTAAGAAAAGTATTGTTGTTTGCTTTATTATTTATTACGAGTATAAAAGGGAATAGGCATTTCATAGGGACTATTATCTTGATTTAGTATCTTAATGGAAATTGATCTCTTACTTGAAAAATAAATCTTTTGTCTGGAAATATATTGTTCTTTATTAAGAACTAAAGTTAGTGGCTATACAAATGATAACTTTGAAGGTCAATGTGAGTTCCAAACATATTTTGATTACATAAAATATATTCTAAATTACTTTATATATAATGAAGAGTGAATAGAGAACATGCTTACTATAAGTAAATAGAATAATTGAGGGCTCAATTTATCCTATTAATTGAGAGTTAAGATTATGTAGAAGATTGCATCATGTATTAAAATATGTGAGCATTAGTATTATGTAATGATTTTAAAATAAATAATTATTTTTTCCATAAAAGTCTAGATTTGTAGTTATCTTAGATTTTGATGTAAAACCATTTATAGTATTATTGATACAATATGTTAAAAAAGAATTTGTTCAATTTTATCAAGCGAATGAGAATTTTTTTCTATAGGGTTTAATCCTTGATGTTGAAAAAGATAGGTTAGTCTTAATACATGTGTATTACTATTGTCTGGGAATGTTATTAATTCCAATATTATTACTAAAAGAAGAGGGTAGTTTTATTGTGATTGAAATGAAAGCATATTGTGGGAAGATTATTTTTCTTTTCATGTTGCATGAGTGTTTGTATATTATGGATGAGTGTCAAATATGGGATAACATGGAAGGATATGATTTGTTATTTGATATATCTGCTATGCAAGTGGCTAAATGATGCTTTGGCCAAAGTGATGTTTTTCCATTTATTTAATTCGAGATGAATGCATGTTATTTACTACTTGGCATATCATTATGTAGATGCTAAATTATCATATGTGAAATTTTAGATAGGACACAATGCTACACCAAATTCCATCAGACATGTCAGTCCCAATTTGTTAGGTACCTCATGTAGAGTCGAGTGCTCTACTTTTCATGTTGAACATCGAGGGAGCTAATGCTTTGTGGTTAAATGAAAAAAGTTCGTAGACCCCATTCTCACACTTGAGAATAGCGGATGGAGAGCAATGAGTAGCTATAGAAGGCAAAATGGTTATAGTATCACTTTATCATTTATTTGATGTTCAAATAGTTGGTCATAATTTATGTACTTTAATGATGTATTATCTCTATTATGAGAATCTTTGTAAAATTATCTTTGATGTATCATTACTTATTTTTTAGTATAAAATCTTGAGTTAATTTAAAAAATAAAGTCTTGTACCGATTTGGGGTGTCCTTAAAACTTCACTATGGTAAGGCACCTTGCTCACATGTCTTCCATATCTAGTGGGGATATAGGAAAATATCAAGAAAATAACTTTAGTCTAACTATAAAAGGGACACATAATGGTCTACGATCTTCCATATTAAACCTCTATAAAACTAAATTTACACACTTACTCTAGCCTACCCATAGGTTTTTTTCACTATATCTCTTCTAACTTCCATCCCTATAATGTATTTAATTGCACTAAGATCTTTAATTTTAAATTTAGCTGCAAGATGAGACTTTAGTTTTAAAATCATAGCTTTTCCTTTAATAATGAATAACTTATCACCAATATATAATGCAATATACATAAAATTATCATAGTCAAATTTATAATAAACATAGTGATATAAATTAGAACACCCATATCCCAAACTTAAAACATATAATGTATCAAATTTTTGGTATCACATCCTAGGAATTTGTTTGAAGCCATACAAATATTTCTTATGTCACAAACCAAATTACATTTACCTTTTACCCCATTATGCTCTATTTGTTTCATATAACTACCATCCTCTAAATCACCATGAAGGAAAGTAGTTTTCACATCCATATATTGAACCTCTAAATCATAAGTGGTAGAAATAAAATCAATAATATAATGGATGTCATTTTTATAATGTGATAAAATACATCACAATAATCAACACCCTCAACCTAAGATTAGCCTTTGCAACCAACATTATTTGCTACTTCTCAATATCTCCATTTGAACCAATCTTTTTCTTGAACATTCATTTGCAACCAACTAATTTTTGTCCTCTAGGAAATAGTACAAGATCCCTTGTATTGTTCTTTTTCAAAGCTATAATTTCTTCATCCATGGAAATTTTATATAATATTTCATTATTTATACCTAATGTCTCTTCTACAAATGTAGATGTTGAATATAGTGTTGTCATTCATGTCAATGTGTCAAGGTGATTGAGGCAGAGTACCTGAGAACAATGAAGGATATAGTCTCGTAATGTCTGGACATATTTCTCAATGTTATCATTATGTACTAGTATCGATTATTCCTGTATGCCTAGTGTACTTATAATGGTGTAGATGTGTTTGAGGTGATTTTCTATAGTTTTTGTTTAGTAAATGTAAAGGTATTCATTTATATTGTTGGTGTACGTGATAGGTTACATTCTATCACAATGAGGTATTATGGCTTGTAGTTGAAATACTAGTAAGTCTATACAGAGAAAAATATTCTATATTTTATATGATTTGGCGAAGTAGACAAAAAGATAGAAGTGGTAGAGTTTTCACTATGCTAGTTTGCTGACTATGCAAATGTTCTTGTTAGATGTGCCAAATAATTGTAATGTACACTAGCTCGAGGAAGAATGTGAAGGTAGTTTGGGACTAATTATATTCATGCTGGGTAACACATAATATGATCTTACACTTGGTGTAATGTATTGACTTCAAGATTGAGTCCACTACACATTTGGTTTAAGAATATACTCCTTGCTGACATGAACATGTAGATAATATTGAAATGAATATGAGATGACAATAATTTTTATTATAATGTGTTATTTTGATTATGGTTGATGATGAGTCTATATTTCCTCTCTCTTATAGTCTTTTATCAATATTTAGTTAATACTTTTATAATTGATATGATTTAGACTTGGATCTTAACTTGACTCTTTCCATCACCTAGGGAAATATGATCACTATAATATGTTTAATTAACGAATGATAATATAATATACAAATGCTTAAAATTGTGTGTAATATTATGGCCTTGATTAATTAGTATCACATGCAATATTTTGTATACTAAAATGTTGTGCAACATCTCAACTAATCTTATCAAAGAAGTTCTTGTAGCCAAGACTATGTGAATTACTACAATAATGAGCATAATCTACTTTGATTAAGTTGAGAAGTGGTTTGACTATGTAGAACCATTGGAAAGTGTTATTTATCTAAAGACCTTTTCAATTCTTGACCAAGCATGTGTCTAACATGAAGATGTAGATAATATTGGAAAGAATATATGATGTCAATCATTTTTATTCTAATGTATGATGGTGGTTGTGGTTGATGACAAGTCTATGTTTTGTCTCTTTTTATAACCTTTTATCATACTTTAGTTAGTAGTTTTATATTTGATATGTTGTAGACTTTGATCTAACCTTGACCCTTTCTATTGCCTAGGACAAATATGAGTACTATAATATGTTTAATTAATGAATGATGATATAATGTATGTAAATATTTATAGTTAATATGGAATATGATGGGTTTGAGTAATTAGTATCACATGTGATGTTTTGTATACTAGCATATTTTACAACATCTCAACTTATCTTACTGAAGTAGTTCTTATAGTCAAGACTATGTGAGTTACTACAATGATAGGCGTAATCTAGTTTATTCAAGTCAACAAGTGGTTTGACTATCCAGAACCATTGGAAAATGTTATTAAATTGAAGCCATTTTCAATGCTTGACCAACCACCTTAAGTAGTGTCATTTAATTTTATGTTATGTCATTGCAAGTAGATATTTATACCTTGGATATGGTTATGTGGCACTATTGTAAAAATGGTTAGCACTCCCCTCGGGATTCATGACATGGTTTAATAGCCTCATGTGTCTTCTATAAGTCTAGTGGTTGTATCGGGCATTAACAAGTAAATCTTTTGGTGCAACAACAACCACTACTTGTAACAAGTGGTATCAGAGCTTGGTCACAGGTTAGAATCCCCTCAGGTAACGCTGAGGGGGAGATTGTTGGAAAAATGGTCAGCGCTCCTCTCAGGATTCATGACAAGGTCTAACAGCCTCTTGTGTCTTCTATAACATTAGTGGTTGTATCGGGCATTAATAGGTCAATCTTTTGGTGCAACAGAAACCACTACTTGTAACAGGCACAATCCTATTAGGACTCTAAGTTGTTTATGTTTTTCTAAGTTGTCAAAAAATGTCTTCCTAGATGAAAGGAATGAGTGTCAAGTAGTTATAGGGCGAGTTGTTAGATTTTAGATTATAACTGAGTCCGAGTAGAATCTAAAAAGTTTAATTTGTTTACATCTCTTTTTAGTGAAATTCATGGTATGAACATAAACGTGTATGAAATTGAATGATCATGAATATATAATAGGTTGAGCTGGTTTACTCTATCAAATTACTCATCTTAGGTAGTATTACCCAAGGAGGGATGACTCAAGGTAACACATATCTAAATACTATTTATGCACATTAGTTAGATACTTTGACTTCGTTGTTATACTTAGTTTATGCATATAATTTTGATCATTTCAATGACCATCCTATAGAAACATTATTTTCCTTATTAACATAGCATAGGCATCAAATTATTATACTTGTTCTTATTGTAAATGTTTTATCAATTATTGTTATCATTTCAAGCTCATTAAATTCTACAATTTACTTTACTTCAATATTTTGTATCAAGTTAGGACTTCAACTTAGCTAGAGTCATAGTGCACATGTAATGCATACCCATTCCAAGTATATATTGTTGGGTTGACAATCTAAATATAACCTTTAGTCTACTAATAGTTCTGATTACTGGAAAAAATAGGTTTTGAAGGGACTTGAAACCCTTTACAGCTTAAGGATCAAAAGATCAGAAGAAGAAAACACAACACCAAAAAATAAGTAAGTCTACTAATAGTTAGTAAGTCTTGGATAATTAATACTTGAGTTATAGAAGTTGTTAGGATGACTTGAATCATAAGTGGATATAGGAAGCTCTACACTTCTTGTGTCATTTTTGGGGATGGTGCCAGACTATGAAACTATATGGGTTGTTCAGTAGTTTCTTATGATTCCATATAAGTAAATTTATTATTATTATTATTATGTAGGACCTTTGGGATTTAAAAAAATCATATTTCAAACATTTTACTAACCATGTGTAGGTTAGGTGGAAGGAGGAGTACCTTTTTTATATGTAGAGAAAAGGGGATCCTTTTGGAAGGTTCCTTCCCAATAATAGTAGTTCATCGATTTCAACAATTGGGGGAAAATGAATTTGATAATGTTGAAATGAAATACCTATTTGAAGACCTGATCAAGCCCAACCAAAAGTCCTAGAACTACAAAACAAACAATCATCATATTAATTGAGAACTTCTTCGTGAATGCATAACAATGAAATAAATAGAGCTACACCCAAATGCACTCAAGAAATACTTGACTCCATTGTTCTTCTATTCTTTAAGATATTTTATTGAAGGATGGTTTCTCTCAAATTTCCAAGCTCACACACAATAAGGCATGAAAGGAAATGAGTGTGGTTGATTAATAAAAGATGGTATCTATGAAGATAATAGTGATAATAAGATGATAATGATGGTAACAAGGGTTCTTCAAAGATTATAGGTAGGCAAGTTGAAAAGGCTCTTTAGCATAGGAATTAGGGTTCAAATAAGAGGAGAAAATGTTGTTTTATATAATTCCTTATGAAAATCAAGGATAGATATTTAGAAGTGGAAGAATGGATAGCCAGGATTAGAGGATAGGTGGGAATAATGTCAAAAATAATGATAATATAGGAGATTGATATATAGGTCAATGCAAATGGAGGGATAAGATTGAGTGGTAGGTAGAAGATATTGAATTTTGGAAATACATCACAAGATTCATTCAATCTAGACATGTTGGAGACATAAACATGGAAATATCAAATGAATAGACAAGTGACATTTGTCACACACCTAGGAATTTAGAGTTGATCCATGTGAGTGAATATGATTGATTTAAATTAGAAAGAAGAGGATAATGAATCGAGTGGATAAATAAAAGTATCTATTTAATTAATTTTAGAAAGGGAAAGTGGGAAACTAGATAATAAAATAAATAAACATGTATTTAAATAATAGAGGAAGAGGCTAGTGAATTGATTAAATAAATAAAATATTTACTTAATTGTGCAAGGACAATTTTAGGTGTCTATAACATTCAATATGTCATGTTGCTTCATCATCGCCTACCTCCCAAACAAGTTCTAACTCACCATATAATTCTCCACTTATGGTCAATATATGATATGTAAATGGTGCTAATGAGAATACTGCAACTACCACGTTCCAATTTCCTATTAATGGAGATAGATACCAAAGATCTAGGGGCCTAATGGAAAACAAAATGGTAAGAGAGAATCCATATGATAAGAATAAATTGTATCCTTGCCAAGAATGAAATAAACTATCAAATAGTGCATAGGAGACCCCTTGGTTAAATAAACCAAGGTGAGACATAGGAAGGCATAAGATTTGACAAGTGTCTCAATCTTATGAAATTATGCATAAAGAGATAACTTATCAGCCACCTAAGGTGGAAAGGTGAAAGTGTCACATATCCACTAAAGGTGCACCACCCTCCAAGGTGAAAAGGTGTTTGTGTAAGACATTATTTGAAGGTGGAAAAGTGATAAAGTGATAAGTGCACCAAAGGTGGAAATCCCACTTAAGATGGAAAAGTGATAATGTGATAACACCACCAAAAGAAGGAATATTCCTATGTGGTCCCTAAGTAAACTTAAGTAACATGTGTGTCTACAACCTAAGAATAGAATTTCAGGTACACCATTTAAACAAATCAACACCCCCCTTAAGTGCAACTTATGAAAATAATGCAATATGTGTCCTAGCTATTAGGGCATGTTAGGTAACTATGTACTTATGTAATGCAATATCTTATAAATAAAGAAAAGGTGAAAACTCATTTGGATGAAAAATCCTTGCCA
This sequence comes from Chamaecyparis obtusa, assembly GCA_027943335.1. NCBI lineage: Eukaryota > Viridiplantae > Streptophyta > Pinopsida > Cupressales > Cupressaceae > Chamaecyparis > Chamaecyparis obtusa. The sequence goes on from BSBK01005997.1 coordinate 117,967, forward strand.
AAAGCGAGATTAAAATAGAAAATAATCTCAAAGAATAATGAGAAGGAAAAAACCCCACGTGAGGAAAAAGTAACCCCTATGGGAGAGAAAAGAGAAGTCAAGTGACCCCCTAAAGTAGCATCCCATTCCTCAAAAGATCCCACAACTGATGATAATTTCTTTCACTAAAGGGTTTGGTGAAGATATCAAAAACTTGCTTTTCTATGGGACAATATTGTAGATCAATGACCTACCCCTAAATGAAATCCCTAATGTAGTAAATGTGGATCTATACGTGTTTAATCCTTTCATGTTGAACTAGGTAGAATTCAAGATTTAGATGGAACTCTGATTGACATAATGAAGGACTGTGGGTCACAAAATGGTGAAACTAAACTCAATGAGGATATTTTGAAGCTAAATAGCCTCGTGAGCAACATTAGCAACCCCTCAATACTCAAAATCAATTGAAGAAAGAGTAATAGTGTGTAGCTTATTACTCTATCAACAAATGGGGTTGGAAACAAGATGAAATTTGTAGCCAAAGGTGGGCCTACGATCTTAGAGATAACCAAACCACTTTGAATCTATATATCCAACCAAGTCAGGCCCTATACCTTTTATAGAGTGAATACCATTATGATTTGTATCTTGTATTTACTAAAAGATGCATTTGGTATATTTTCAATGAATCTCACATGCTTCATGCATAAAGTGTGAAAAAAATCTAGGTGTAAAGGAAATATTCCTAGGGCATATAAGATTCAAGTAGATGATGCTCTTAATAAGATAAAGATACAAGGTGACATCAATAAGTGGAATGACACTCTTAGCCTCGATCTTGACTCCTTAAGGAAACAGAGTCAGGGTAGGCTTAAGATCAGCCAAGTGGAATCAAGCTAGAAGATCAAGGGCATACTTGGGCTGAAAAAGAGTCATAAAAACAAAGCATAATAAATAAATTGGAATAATATTGGCTAATGATGGATGATGTCCTCCAAATGATTTTCAAGTAATAAACATAGAGAAAAAGAAATCAAATGAGAGTCATCCTATCACAAAATATAGACATTTAATTTTAAATCACGTTTGGTGAATCTTGATGAGAGAAAAAATGATTCTATCTTGGCATACCAAGCTTGTGGGGCCTTATTGAGGCCATATATAGACTTCCTCAATCAAAAAACCAAAGAAGAATCCTAAATGAATCCCCATGGCTAATCCACACAAATCTCCTCTTGAATATTCCCATGAATACACACACTCTCACATCCATCTAATTTATAACCCAACCATGAGTTGTAAAAATGGAAAGAGTCAAGGAAATAGAGTTAATATTAACAATGAGGGAAAATGCCTCTATAACTAATACCAAATACCTATGAGAAACATTTTTCCACAAGTCAAGCTTTTAACTTGTCCACTAGTCCATCCACTACATATTGTTGGAAACTGCAATTGAAACCATTGTTGTATTGTCATTGATGTCAAACCTTAACTGGTAAGACAATTGCTATCTAAGAAAGTACTATATCTATTGGTTGATGCAAAGGATTAGGGCAAGGGAGATAACAATAACACCTACGGAAAGGTCAAGTTATTTGATACTTCAATGAGTACTTGATTATTTGGCACTATGATAAGTTAATGTATTGTTTATCTAAGTAAGAAGAAAGACTGAAGAAGTAGGCTTAACTGAGAAAAAGTGAAGAAATTTAGTTTAAGCCGAGTGATGTTAGTGTCGACTGAGTGACAGTATATACCGAGTAAATCTAGTATTGACTGAACATCAGTATATGTCGAGTGTCAGGAAATTACCAAGCAAAACAGTGTTAGCCAAGGAAGACAGTTTGAAGAGATGATCGATTTATGTAATGATGATCGAGGAGATGAACACAGTATTGACCGAGCATCAACAATTTACATTTGGAGGAAGAATTTAGATTTCCAGCTGACACAGTTGAATTCTTGGGTTATGTAAATAGTGTTGACTTTATTAATTGATTGTATGGAGAATTTAATGCATGGTAAATCATTTTACTATGGATTCAACAAGGAGATTGAAGATTTAGAAGGTTGGATGAAGAACTTAAATGATGGAAAGATCTGATGGATCTGACCTAACCTAAGATCGACGATGGAGATAAAGTGGCCAAAGACAGATCTACCTATCTGGAGAGGTATAAAGAAAACCTCATTGTGAGGTTATAGAGTATGTTGGTGATGTTGATGTCATTGACTGATAAGGATAAGTAGAAGGCTGAAGGTGAAGATCAGAGTTGTGATTTCTTAAAGTGAATTCTAAGCAGATCAGTGATGGAGATGGAAATGGAACTTAGTCAGTAAATCAACATATATGTGTGAATTAGATCTGATATCTGCAAAGTGAGTTGTATGTTTTATAGATCATAAACTACTACTACTTTCTAACCATCGTAACAGTCTAAATCCTTTAATCAAGGTTGACCTAACGGTCATTATTTAAATCCTTTAATCAAGGTGACATTCTAATGGAATGTACTTAAGTCCTCTAACCAAGCCACTCCTAATAGGGTGATTGAAATCCTTTAACAGGGTCACACCTAATAGTGTGTTTGTAAGCCTTTAACAAGGTTGGCTTTTCACAGAGCTCATTTTAGAAGAGTGAAAATATCAGTAACACGTTACAAAGTTGTTTTTCCCGAGTTGGGTTTCCACTATAAATTCTAGTGTTATACTTGTGTGAATGTTTTGATGTTGATGTTTTGATATTCTGCAAGTTAATTATTGTAGGACAATGAACTGCATGTTATATGTTTTTGATATATGTTCTTTGAAGACCGAGTTGATTTGGTGATTAGATATGAGTTTGTTGAAGTGTTTATAAGTTCAATTGGTACTTTTGGACCTGAGAAAAACTGATTCACCCCCTCTCTATTGTTCTAAATAATATTAACAATTGGTATCAGAGCTCTTGGTGCTTACAGAGAAAATTTTTAAAGGTACTTGAAGCAATATGATCAAGATGTATAAGGAGGTACCGAAGTTGAACAAGGAGAACTTACCTGCATGGCAAAGTTTGATGAAACTGCATCTAGTTGGTATTGGTGATTTGAAAAAATACTATGTTGAACATGCATATATTACACCTGTTGCACCTTTAACTACAGAGGAGATGAGAGAAAAATAAGAACACAATCAAGAAATGTTGGAGATTGCATCTGCCTTAAGTTATCCAAAATTTGAAGACATCAAAGACTGCACTAATGCAAAGAAAATGTGGGATACTCTTGCAACCATCTATTGTGGTGATAAAAATATACTAAGGGCAAAAGTTGAAAGCTTGAGAGGTAAGTTTGATGAAATGAAAATGCAAGAAGGTGAGAATATTGCTCAGTATTATGGAAGAATCAAGGAAATAGTGAATGCTATTAGAGGAGCCAATGGAATCATTGATGATGAGACTGTCATTGGAAAGGTATTAAGGAATTTTCTTCCTATATATGCTATCTGAATTTTAGCAATTCAAGAATCAAGATGTAACCCTGGTAATGCTCTAACTCTAGAAGGCCTTGTTGGTAAGCTCACTGCTTTTGAACTTTCTAAGTATGATAACTACACTGTTCCTAATTTTGAATCTGTATTCAAGTCACAAATGGTTTTGCATAAATCTAAGAGAGACAAAGATAAATGTGTGAAAAGTGAAAGTGACAGTGACACTTCTGATGAGGAACTAGATGATCTTGAAGCACTCATGGCTAGAAGATTGAAGAGAGGAAAAGGAAAATATAAAGGTAAACTTCCTATAATTTGTTTTTCATGTAACAAATTTGGCCATATTGCTGCAAGGTATCCTGATAGGAATGACAAGGATGAGGAAAGAGAAAGCAAGTACAAGGATACGAGAGATAGTAGAGATCACCAAAGGTACAAAGATTACAATAATAAAGGTAAGAAATCTTGTTATATTATAGAAGAGGAAACTGATAGTGACAGTGATGATTTTGATATTGAAGTAGTTTATGTTGCTATGAAAGATGATTCTGATGAGGATGAGAAAACTACACTTATTTCTTATGTGAGTAAAGGAGATAAATGGATCATTGATAGTGGTTTCTCACATCACATGACTGGTGAAAAAGTAATTTTGAAACCCTAGATCATTACAAAGGTAAAGTGTTAAGTTTGGTAATGATGCACCATGTCCTGTAAAAGGTAAAGGATTGATTAAGCTAGCTGATTAGATCACTTGTGAAAATGCCTATTGGGTTGAAGGTCTTAACTATAATTTGCTGAGTGTTGCACAACTTAACAACACTAATTATCGAGTAGAATTTCATCATAGAAAGGCTAAAATATTTGATGCTACTGGTGAATTGATTGGAAGTGGAGAACAGACTAGAGGTAACTTGTTCTATCTAGACCTATCTGAAGAAACATGCTTGTTTGCACAATTTGATGATGTATGGTTATGGCATAAGAGGTTATGTCATGTTAACTTTGACAATCTGGTAAGTATTAGTAAAAAGAAGAAAGTTAGAGGTTTGTCAAGATTGAAGAAACCTGATAATGTGATGTGTAAACAATGTCAGCTAGGAAAAATGATAAAGTCTAGTTTCAAGAGCAAGACATTTACTTCTGATAATATTTTGGATTTGGTTCATACTGACCTTTATGGACCTATGGGTATACAAAGTTATTGTGGTGCTAAGTATTTTATTCTGTTTGTTCATGATTACACTAGGATGATGAGTGTAATGTTTTTGAAGGAAAAATCTGATGCATTTCAGTTGTTTAAGTGGTATTTGGCAAAAGTTGAATAAGAAATAGGTAGGAGACTGAAATGTCTGAGATTTGAATGATGTGGAGAGTTTATATCAAATGAGTTCAATATGTTCTGCAATGATAGAGGAATCAAGAGACAGATGTCTACACCTAGAACCCCTCCATAGAATGGTATAGATGAGAGGAGAAATAGATCTCTTTTGGATTGTGCAAGGACACTGATGATTGAGAAGAATGTTGCACATAAATACTAGAGAGAAGTTGTAAGTACAACTATTTATACCTTAAACTAAGTACAAATAAAAAAAGGTACAAATGTTACACCTTATGAATTATGGCATGGATATGCACCTAATGTGAAATACTTTAGAATCTTTGGAAGTAAATGCTATATACCGAAGGATAATAGAAATGGAAAGTTTGATACAAAGAGTGATGAAGTCATATTCTTAGGATATTCCATTAAGAGTAAAGCTTATAAGTGTTTGAATTCTAACACTAACAAAATTGTGGAAAGTGCAAATGTGAGAGTTGACGAATATGCAGAGAAAAATGATGAAGAAGGCAAGAGAGAACCTGAAGATTACAGATATTTTGTCTATATAGAAGAAGGAGAGGCAAGTAACACACCTACACCGGATGTCGAGTCCCAGATAAGCACTGCCGATCATCAGGAGGATGCTACCGAGCAATTAGAAGTGAAATTTGATGAACCCGAAGACCAAGAAGAAAAGAAATCTGAACCTACACTAGCACAGTATGTGAGAAGACATCATAATATTGAACAAATCATTGGAGATAAGGAATCTGGAATCTTGATCAGAAGTAAGTTGAAAGACCCTACATGTTTATTATGTGAGTTTGAGCCTAAGATAGTAAAAGATGTTTTAGAGAATGAAGACTATATTCAAGCTATGAATGAAGAAATACATCAAATTGAAAAGAATGATACCTGGACTCTAGTGCCAAGACCAGAAAATAAGAATGTTATTGGAACAAAATGAGTATTCAAGAACAAGCTAAATGAACATGGACAAGTCACAAGGAATAAGGAAAGGATAGTATGCAAAGGTTATGCTCAAGAAGAAGGAATAGACTATGGGGAAACATTTGCCCCTGTAGTAAGATTAGAAGGAGTAAGAACTCTACTTGCATATGCTGCTTATAGAGATTTCAAGGTATACCAAATGGATGTCAAGTCTGCATTTTTAAATGGTATATTAGAAGAAGAAGTATACTTTGAACAACTTGAAGGATTTGTTGATCCAAACAAGAAAAACATGGTTTGAAAAATGAATAAGGCGCTATATGGATTGAAACAAGCCCCCAGAGTGTGGTATGAGAGGCTGCACAATTACTTGATAAAGATTGGATTTACAAGAACAAATGACAACAATAATCTATACATGAAAGCTGAAGAAGGTAAATGGATTTTTTTAGCAAAATTTTTTGTAGATGATCTTATATTTGGTTGACAAGATGCCCTGTGTCAGAAATTTTCAAGTGAGATGCAAACTAAATTTTAAATGTTTATGTTTGGTGAGATCAAATTCTTTGTTGGTTTACAAATCTATCAGATGGAGAAAGGTATCTTCATAACACAATCTAAATATGTCAAAGAGATGTTGAAAACTTTTGGAATGGAGGATTCAAGGCTAGTAAGTACACCTATGGCTACTAGACAGAAATTATCTAAGAGTGATGATACTGCTGAAGTGAATCAAACCCTGTACATATCCATGATTGGAAAGCTATAATATGTTGTTCATAGGAGACCAAATATAGCTCTAGCAGTTGGGATTATGGCAAGATTCTCTGCCAATCTTAAGGAAAATCATATGATGACTATGAAGAGAATAATGAGATATCTGAAAGGGACATAAGAGTATGGATTATAGTACAAGAGGATTGAAAATTTTGAACTGAGAGTCTACACTGATGTTGATTGGGCAGGAAATGTTGATGATAGGAAAAGTACAACTGGAGGAACTTTCTTTCTTGGATAAAGATTAGTTTTCTGGACAAGCAAGAAACAAAATTGCATTTCCCAATCTACAACAAAGCTTAGTATGTGGTAGCTGCAGTGAACTGTTCAAATCTGATATGGATCAAGCAATTATTGAAAGGTATGAAAGAGGAGATTATTGAATTGGTTGTTATATGTTGTGATAACACAAGTGCTATCAACATATCAAAAAACCCAGTAATGCACACAAAGACCAAACACATTGCAATCAAGTATCATTACTTGAGGGAATTGGTTCAAGAAAAAGAAATGAAATGGAATATGTGAACACAAAGGAACAATTAGCAGACATATTCACAAAATCTTTACCTAAGGATGCTCATGAATATCTAAGAGGTGAACTAGGGGTGCTTCCCCTAACTGAGGCTACCTAGTCAAGCTAGGAGCACTGCATCAAATGTGTTAAATAAAGTATCTAACAAATTGATGCAAGAAAGGTCACACTTTAGGAGCTACCTAGAGTTGTGAAATGCACATCAAAGATGATAATTGGTCATAAGAAAGATGACAGAGGGATAAATACTAATATTGAATTGACAAGATGACATTTACATGTGAAAGATGTAAGTTTTGTTGTTGCTTTGCCATTTTTGTCAAAGAGGGAGAGATTTCAAATGAAAACACATCAAGAGGAAGATAATCAAAGATTTCAGATGAAAACACATCAAGAGGAAGAGAATCAAAGAATCTAATAGATCCACTTACAATTAATCATCTCTCTCCCCTTAGGAAGAAGAACTAAGTCTCATGTATGGTTTCTCATCAAGGAACTATACTCTTCCTCCATTGCTAGATCCCACTCAATAATTCTTGATGCTTCCATGAAGGATCGTGGATTGAAAATTTTAGCAATTTAGACATCTAGAAGATGTTGATATTGTGACCAAGTCCTCTAATTGTTTGAATGAACCCCAACAAGGTCACTTGATAGTGCAAAAGTTCATCAAAACCAACGAGGCTATGAAGTAGATGGAGATGAAGGATGAGTGTTCTCAATATCAATATGTCAACTCTTAAAATGTTTGAACTTGCGAGTAGGAGACAAGGTTGAATCATTATAAAAAGAACAAAAATAATAAACAGTATTGTAATATCCTAGCGATGGGGAAGAGCAGTGCAGGCGAGAAGTTTTGCGCAGGCGAGATTAACAGCAAGGGAAAGGAAGAATAGCATGGGAGGGAGGAACTACTCAAGGGGGCTTCTATAGGCACAAGAGCTGCAAAATATGAGGTGGTTGAGGGAGATGAAGATGATGAAGGTGAGGGGTTTGAAGGGTTTGGTGCTTGTGAGGGAGTTGTGCATGTTGTGTGCACTAAGGCATTTGGTTTCTGGGTTAGTTCCTATGTTGTTGGCATTGGGGATTGGAATTCCCTTCCCTTTTCTGTGGATAAGATGAGACTAGAGTCGATTGCATTGGAAGGTTCTCATTTTGTGCACTTGGTTGTGGGGAGAGAAAATAGTGCCTACGCAAGGCCTTCCCACTGCTCTGAGTCTTATCTTTTTTGTTCTTACTTCCCTATTCATGGAAGAGGGAGCAGTCTGGGTGTGGAAGAGATGCCCTGGTGCAAAATTTGTGAAAAACTTGGATGGTGGTCTGCCCATTTTGTGGTTGCTGAATGGTTGGACCCTATATGGGCAGGTCGTGTCTCTTCCTTTTTCATTGTGTCAATTTTGACTATTATTGTTTATCCCCTATTTTTAGAAGCTTTATCTTACAAGGATGGTTCTCCCTTTGTCCTTTTTCCTTCGTGTTATACCCCTATGGAGGTGGGGTATACCCCTATTAAGGAGGGTGTTTTTCATGTGGCTTCCTAGTGGTGGAGTCTTTCTTTGCCACAATTTTATTCTCCCTTGCTTCTTATTGAGGTGGAGGCTCAGCCTATTGAGGTGGTCTACAGTTGTTGGGAGGAGGTTGTTGGTGGTGGAGTGTGGTCTCTTCCTTCATGTAGCCACAAGATGGAAAGCTGGATTTGGTTGGGGGTTGGCCCTTCAATTTTTCAGGCAGAATGAGTTGTGGTGAGGTGCTACTTTAATGCTGGAGGTGCTCCTATGGTGCTGATGGGTAATAGATCTGTTAACAAAGATGAGGAAGAGGGAGTCCTTAGTTTTCCTCTTTGTTTTATCTTTCTAGTTTTGTTTGTTGTTGGTGGCTAGTTGGTGCTTGCAGGTGGATGCTAATAGTTTTCAAGGGCCCATCCTAGATGCTGGGTATTTTTAGTTAGGATTAAAGGTAGGCTTTAGGGCAATGTTGCTCTTTTGTGTTGGTTTTGTTAGTTATGGGTTCCATGTCAAAACCCTGGATTTCTATATGGGGAGTTTTAATACTCTAGTAGACTCAATGGTGTGAGGCTTAGGCTTGTTTTCAAGGTAGTTGGGTCTTTAGTGCTTCATCATTGTTAGTTGATGGTTGTTTGTTGTCTTTAGGTTGCTGGTTTAAAATGTATACTCTTTAGCAACGTTTCATCTTGTATGGGTTTTAGATTCCCTCAAAAATATGCTTGTAAATGGTTTCGGGGCCCCTTCAAAACCTGATTTTACCCTAATCAAGATAAGGTTGAATCATTTGAGTCACCTTCATCACTATCCACTATGGATGAAGGATAAGGAGGATTATAGGCCAAGCTAGGTTAAATTTCCTCAAAGTGAGAACTCCTCTCAATAAATCTCCTGTGTCTCTTGATCTAAGAGTCAATACTTTTTTGTGCCATCAAGATATCCAAAAAAGGTGCAAGGTCTTCTTTAAGGTTTCACAACCTTGCATTTGTCTTGAGTAATTTGTGCCTAAGTTGGAGAGCCAAAAAATCTAAAGTATTTGACAACCAATTTTCTACCACACCAAGCCTCAAAATGAGTCATTCGACTTGATTACTTGAAGGGAACTTGATTATGAATGGGTGTAGAAAAAATAATGGCTTCAACCCAAAATGCAAGACCAAGAGAATGACCAAAAGTCATGTAGCTAGTCATTTCCTTAAGGATCATATTCTTCCTTTCTATTGTATAGGATGAAAAGGGAAGCAATGACATATATGGGTAAAATCGCCTCCCTTTTCAACAATTACAAATTTCAGAAGGAAGACACTCCACTAGGTTCAAGAGGAGACTCAAATGCTAAGTGGGACAATGATCTTTCACTCAAATTATGTGATTAATGAAATAGAAATGATGTGCTAGTGTGATTAAAGTGATTAATTGGACAAGTTACAAAAAATTGGAAATAACAGACTAATACAGACTAATAATGAGTAGAAAAGAACATAAATGAAAAGTAGAGCTCAGATCTAACATGTGGGTGAAATTTGAGATGAAAATTCTAGGGATAGGTTGAACTTTCTCTATACTTGGGGACTTATCGCTAATGGAATTTTGTACCCTACAACTTTGACTGCATTTTTTTGGGTTTTTCTAATTGTATACAATATTTTTGATCTTGATCATATGATGACTTTGTAACTTGTTCCCGCACATACAAAAATGGGGAAAAAGGTTGTCTAAAGGGGTTTGCCTTTGTCAAAACCCTATTTATGAATCAAGTTTGAAAATGAAAGGAAATTACATAAAGGAAAGTATGTAAAAAGGCAAATGGTAGATTTACCTTGCATAAACCCTCATGGAAAGATGTAGAAATCACTCATACCCATGAAGATGATTGAATGTTCTTGAAATCCAAATATTTGACCTTCGAATATGATTTATAATGAAGGATTCTCTCTCAATGCATAGATATATGAATGCCACTCCTAGATCTTGAATGTTGATATGCTTGAAAATCACTTGTAATGAAGGGGAGAGAACAAGAATATAAGAAGGATCTTCTTGCTTGGTTGTGAATTCCTCTACTTGGAAATAATGGGAGAGAATCTTGCTTCAATTAAAGAATATTTCCTTTGACTTGATAGATCTTGAAGAAATGGAGATATGAAGATCTTGATCTTGGATGCTTACCTTTAAATCTTGAATCCAAATGCTCAAATGCTCTTGATTTCTTGAAAATCTTAATAGCTTGATTGTAAACGCTTGAGTATGGTTCTGATGTGAAAAATGAGGAGAGAAAAGGGGCTTTTATAATTTACTCCATTTGGGATTTAAAAATGATCCATTTTGACCACGAAATCAAAACTCTTGCTAATACCCTGATATCGGGTCTTGGACCAAATTTGAGCCCCAACTGCCATGAATAGAATGTCATTGGTGTTTTGTACCCTATAAATGGGCTAGAATTTGGAGGGGATGCCAGGATATATGGAAAGAATCAAGGTGAGAAAGGACATCTTATTAGGATCAAGCATAACGAGCATTCATGCTTCGAAATCACCAAAAAGGGGTCCAATAGATTTGAGTAAAGTATCCAATTATGAGTGCTAACATTTTAGGACTATACATTTAGCCTCCACTTTAGAGGGAATATGATATAATATCATGCTCACAGTAAAGTAGATCAATGCATAAGAACAATCTTATCAATGTCAAGGAGATGGAGAAACATCAAGCCCCCAAGTGACTTAAGTCTTCATCAAATCCAAAACCAAGATAAAAGAGGCATTGCTCAGAAGAGAGAGAAGAAAGAGAGAGGAAGAGAAGGAGACATGACCACTATCCTAGTAAGGGATTGCCTTACAATAGATCATGCAAAGAGAAAGTGTTGCAAAAGATGGCATTGGAAGTCTAGAAAGATTTGTTGGGCTAGTCAACTCATCAAAGAGGATCAATCAATGTTCTTGCCTCCTAGTTATTATGTCTTGAACTATCATCTGAGTTTTCCTCAATTGAATTTTTTCCTCCAAATTAACTTTTTCATAGCTATGGAATATTGGTCGTGACCATGCTAAGATCCATAATTTCTAGAGCTCAATTATGTGTTGAGCATTAGGCATAGAGTGTTCCTAATCTTTGGGCCTTGATCAAATTTGTTGGTTTTGCTCTTATTTACTATTATTGGTCCTACCTATTCTTATTATAGATTCTCTAATCAATATATATCTCTTCCCCTACCATTTACCCTTTAACTAGTGTTACCAACATGTTCCCCATACGCTCCTCTATTTGCTAATATATATCTCCTTTAATGTTCCCTTCTCGAGATATATGGTTGATGGTGTTTTTTTTAAAATATCTTATCAACTCTAATGCTCTTTCTAGTTGAGCCTTTACCTTCTATTTTGGTGTGGATCCCTTCTTGATAGTATTAACCACTATTGTAGAATCTCCTTCAAACTCTAATTTCTCAATTAGTAGGTCTCTCCATAGCAAGAGTCTTTTTGTTATAGCACTTATCTCGACTATGTTGTTTGATTCTAACCCAATTAGTTTTGCTAATTTAGCTATTTCCAGTCTATCCCAATGTTGGGTGATACATATGATAACTATTATCCCTAGATAGCCTCGTGAGGCTCCATTAAAGTTGATCTTGAACCAACCATGTACAGGTGGGGACCATTACACATGGCTCTTTTAAGATTGCTAGTTTCACCTCCATTCCCAACGTATGGTGGGATCTTTAAGCATGTCCATCTATTTCTTATTTTTTCATCCTATCTAGAAAATATTATATCTCTCTGTTGGTAGAAGGTTAATCTACTATTGATGAATTTACAATAGTTGCCTCTATTTTTATTGATGAGATGCTCCCATCCCATCTTCTTGTCTTGAAAAATTCTCATAGTACGTTCTTTCCATATATCCCAAATTAATATAGAAGGTGCAACAATCTAGAGGTTTCTATATAGATTCTTCTTCTAAATTATAGGCCAACATTAAAATAGACATGCTAATTCATTGGGGGGTGTTGTTATGCAACCTAGTCTATTAGTTAACCGTTTCCAACATTCATTGGTATATTCATAGCTAACTAGAAGATGGTATGTTATCTCTTTCTTTTCTTCACATAAAGGGCATCTAGAATTTCCTTGAAAATCCTAATTTGGTCAACCAATTGACTATTATAGTAGAATTGATGTTTTAGGATTGAGTTGTTTCTTGTTCAAATAATTATATCCATCCTTAGCATTATATTACCCATATTTAACTTCAGCCCAAACAAACCTATTCAAGTCTCTCCTTAAAGCTAATTTTCTCTTCTCCAATATTTTTTTAATCACAACTATGTCACTTCTTACTAGGTCTAAGTTGTCCATAGATCTCCATTTCTATCCCAGTGTTGGGTAATCATTACATAATTCTATGTAGTCTATGACTTTTTTCCCCATTGATTTTCCAAAATTTATTTTGCTATATTATTATCTAGAACTTTGTCTATAGCTATATACCCCCCCTAGGAGTCATTCTAGAAGAGTGCTTGGTCTCCTTTATCTACATTTCATGATAGTCTTTCCATAACAATATCTTTGCACTACATCATAAAGTTCCATACTCTTGATCTCTTTGGGGGTGTTTTAGTCTTGAAAATGATAATTAAGTCATCCCCATTTAGATATTTATGATTGAGGATCTCTACCCAATTTACTGATGGGGCTTTATACATCTTTCAAATTAATTTTGCTCCTATTCCTCCTTCATTAGTTGGTTTACAAATTTTGTTCCATGCTATCATAGCAATTTTCTTTTTTGTTGTTGCTTGCCAGAAAAGGTCCTTAAATTTTGTTCTATCTTAGCATTCACTCTAGAGGGAAGGGAAATGTATGAAATTGGTAAATCAGTAACATATAAAAGACTATTTTTAACATAGTAGTTCGTCTAACTATTGTTAAACATCTTCCTTTCCACGATTCCACCTTTTTGTCCAATCTGGACAATATATGGTCCCATAACTTATTATATTTGGTTCCTTTATCTAAAGGGAGTCCTAGGTATTTACAAGGAAGTTCTCCTTTTCTGAAGTTCAGCATATTACATGTCTACTTATATTCTAGGATCTAAATTGAAAAAGAAAACTTTGAGTTTTCAGGTCTAACTCATTGCCCTGAGGCTCCTTAGTACTAGTTTAACATATTTTTGAGTTGTCTTGCTTCCTCTACCTGTCCTACCTTGAACAACATTGTGTCATTAATGAATTGTTGATGTGTAATGGGTACCATTTCCTTGGTCACTTTTATCCACTTAATTTGACTTATGTCCATACCTCTAGTAATATATCTACATAATACTTATGTCGTTATGATAAATAAAAAGGGTGAAATTGGATCGCCCTACCTTAATCCTCTAGATATATTGAAGCGGCCTTCTGGTGATATGTTAACCAAAATTGAAACTCTTGGGCTAGAAATGCATTAAAAATTGAGGTTTATCCATTATTTTGAAAAGACAAAAGCTTTTTAAGCATTTATAAAGGAAGAGCGAGTCTACCTTATCATAGGCTTTTTTAAAGATCCACTTTATTAAAATACTTGACTTGTGATTTTGTTGAATGGTGTGAATTGCTTGTTGTACTATAATTATTCGATCAAAGATGGATCTACTAGAGATGAACCCCATCTATTCAAAATATTTATGTTTTAATTATAATATGTATTATTATTTAAATAAATAAGAACTTTATTTTAAAATAAATTCTTAATAAGATTAATATGGATGGAAGAACCCCAGGGATGGACAACATGGGTTGATACCCATGAGGATATCATGTTTTGATGCTACTATTGGTGTTTTGTAGATACTTTCTCCACCTACTACTATTAGTGATTTAGTACTCTTTTATGCGGTTACACACCCTGTTTTAACTCTGGTTTTTGTTTTTGAATTAGGTGAAAATAAGTTTTGAATGGGCCCTGAAACCATGTACATTCAGTTTTTGGAGGGAACTGTAACCCAAAGCTAGAAGATTGGAAGAGTAAGCTCAGAACTAAATGAAACAGCTAGGGAAAATGATAAACTTATCAGCACCCCACCAGCACATGAAGCCAGTAGAACTACCGGCAGCACAAAAACAACACTACAACTGCAGCCAAAAGAAATAGATAGAGAAAGGCACGGGCTACTGAAACCAATAGAGTAAAGCCAACACTTAACAACAACATCAGATATCTAGGGTTTTCAGGCTCCCTAAACTGAAATTAAGGGTTTTTATGGCTCCCATAACCAAAGTGGTTTTTAACAACCAACAGAGCTGGCAGACACACCAATCCACCCTAGCGAAAACAAACCAATGAAGAAACAACAACTTAAACATTTGAGCAAGACAATCTTCAGCTGCACCATAGCATTTAGGGTTTTGAAATGCTCCCCCAACCTTTAACAAGAAAATGGGACTGAGGAGGACTCCCCAAACCACCAAATCCCAATCTACCAGGAAAAAGAAAAGACCGTCTAGGATCTCTGGCAAAAACAGAGCTCTCCAACAAAGGCCGAGCACCTTAAGTTTTTGAAAGGCTCCCCCAACCTTTAACAATGAGATGGGAATGAGGACTCCCCAATCCACAAAATCACAATCTGCCAGGAAAAATAAAATACCGTCAAGGATCTCTGGCAAAAGAAGTGGTCTCTAGCAAAGGCCGAGCACATTAGGGTTTTGTGAGGCTCCCCCAACCTTTAACAAAGAGATGGGAAAGAGGAAGACTCCCCAAATCACCACATCACAACTTGCCAGGAAAAGGATAAGACCATCAGAGATCTCTGGCAGAAACAAAACCCTCCAGAAAAGGTCAAGATCACCAACTATACTCCAGCCCACCTCTTCCATCCAGCATCTGGCCACTTCAATAGGCTGAGCCTCCACCTCAGAAGAAACTTCCACCTCTATAGGAAGTGGGAAAGAGGTCTTAGGAGGGAAAGAAACCTTCACCTCAAAAGAACCATCCACCTCAATAGGAGGTTGGAAAGAGGAGTAAAGAAGGGAATCAACCTTCGAAAGCCAAAGAGTACTAGTGAGGAATCCCACCTCAATAGGGATCCCGCTTAGAGCCACTTCAAGAGAACCGCCACCACTCTCCCTAACAAGGAACAAGAGCAGTGAAATCCAAGTAGAAACCCCCACAAGATAGTTCTAGGATAACACCAGCACAGGAGGATCCCAACAAAGAAACCATTCTAGCCGACCACCAACTCTAGTCTCCAGAGGAAGAAAAGGCTTTCTCCCAACCGAAGTGACAAGGAAGAGAGCCCCCTTCACACCAACACCATCGTAGAGCACCCAAACCCTAACCACAAAGAGTTCGAGAAAAGAAGGAAGAGGGACAATGATGCAACACTAGCCCCCCACCAAAATAGCCTGTTTCCCCTCTCCATCTCCGTCTTCATCAGAATCTCCCTCATAATCCTGCAGGCCAAAGACCCTAGTCCTGCCTACTTTGCTCCCAACACTTGTGCACGCGCGCTCCTACCCCGCTCCCGCTCATGAGATACTTTAAATGTATTTACAACTTAACTCTGGTTTTTGTTGTCCTATGGCGTGACAACTATTTTTTGTTGAGGTCTGGCCTCCTTGTACTGAACTCTCTCGATTTTTAATATGAAAAAAATTAAAATATTTTTATTATTTAAAAAGAAGGAGAAGTTAATTTATGATTACAATCCATGTAATTTTTTCTAAGTATAAGTATGTTCTTGTTTCATATATGTTAAAAACAAATTATATAATCTAAAAAAAATAAAGAGGAAAGATCTCTTAGGTTTTTTTTAATAATACTAAAGTCTAAGTCTTCCTTTAAAATAAGAATTGATACTTTTCAAGGTAAAAGTTCTCAAATAATCACTATGAAAGTAGAGAATAATAAAAGGTATAGAGATATTTTTAAGTTTTTTTTTTCAAAAAGAAAGAAAATATATTTTAAGAATAAGATGTATGGGTTGATAATTTTATAAACATGTGATTTATGACAGAATGGGAATACTTTTAATAATAAACAAGAGATTATGAACATGAGATTTAGATCATGCATATCAAAAGACATGAAGAAAGAGAGGTTATGCCTCTATTTAATAGATCAAACCCTTCCTCCAAATCATTCATTATGACTTGTCTACATATAAAAGCATATACAAGGAACAATGACTTGGAGCAACGAAAGCCATGGTGTTTGGTAATGAATAGAGGAGATTTCATTTGAATTTTTTTTTCTTGATTGGAGTATGTAGATCTCTTTCTCTTATTCTTTGCAATATATTTACATTTAGTTGTTCAATCAATTCTTATTATGAAAAATATAAATTTTGCATCAAAGTTGTAAATCTAGATTTTAAATTGAATTCAATTATTCATAAATATGAGTATGAATTCTTTTGCCACTATTACCCTCAATAATTTTTTCATCCATTTGCTTCTCTTCCATGGTTGATTGCATTTCATGAGATCACAATTCTTTGAGGCCTTATGTCATGCAATTTAGATGCGTTGCCAATGATTCCACTTTTGGCATACATGTTTATAGGGACTTAAAAAAAAGTCCCTATAAACATGTGTGCCAAAAGTGGAATCATTGGCAACGCATCTAAATTGCATGACATAAGGCCTTGTGTGTGTGTGTCTATATATATATATATATATATATATATATATATATATATATATATATATATATATATATATATATATATATATATATATATATATATATATATATATATATATATATATATATATATATATATATATATATAATCCTACAGTTATACTTTGACACATGTCCATACCCTATTCCAAAGTTCTCATATTGTCTGAGGCTATGAGGATGCTATAAAAGGTTGTTGAATCTAGCTTTACACTTGCCAATTGCATTTCATGAAAGTTTTTAAAGCTTTTGCTACAATTATTTTGTGCATGTCCTACAATCATTGGTATTTTGTTAAACTACAATTCTTTGAAGTTTTTTTTTGTGTTATCAAATTGCCCATTTGCATTTCTTTGAGCACATTCCCTATTCTAGAGTGTCCATTTTTGCACTTCCAAGAGGTGGTTGGGAAAGGATGTGGAAGCTGGCGTTAAATCTACTTGTGTGTTAGGATGAAGGATCTATGGGATAGAAAATGACCTTGAATTTCAGCACACATTTTCCTTGTCTGTATTTATCCTCCCTAGACTTTACACATATATTAATTAAATAGTTGTCAAGTAAGTATATCTAAGGTGGTTTGTAGGAAATAAATAAGATGGTCCCAAAACGAATCGACTTGGAAGATTATATATGTAGGCAAAAATTTTGCCTTCTACCACCAATTGTATCATTAGAGATTAATGCAACCTTATCTCCATTTGCTCCATGTATATCGAGTAACCAACATGATTAGAGTCTGTTTGGTACATATTTTTTTATTCATTAGATTTCATTCATGTAAATGAAATTACTTAGCTTGAACCTATAGATGTACAAATGTGTAACAAGATAAAAGGGGTAAACAACATACATGAAAGTATTTTGTTGATTGCATTGTTGTTAATGATTTCGACAAATAGATTTCTTTTTCTTCATAGATAAATTGTTCTTTTTAATATTACTACCCCAAAAAATATTATGCAGATAGTTAAAGTTACTAACAATGTTAGAATACCTTAAATCACAATCTTGATAGAAAAATAATTTTAGGTGAAACTTTCAAATAAGTTGTTTAATTAAATTAGCTTACGAAAATAAGATTGAAAATAGCATTTTCCTTTTATTATTAAAAAATAAAATACATCTTGTGAGAAACAATTGTTATTTACTTGCAAGAAGTAATTTCTATTTATTTGTGAGAAGTAGTTATTTATTATTTTGAAATGATTAACTATGTGATTATTTGATATTGCATCTAAATTGTTTTTCTTTTGCATATAGTTAAGGATGGGAAGTTGGTTAGTAATAGTCACGATTTGTAGATATTAGTAGATCCTTTACTTTTTAAATAATTATAAATCATGCAAATTTAATAAATATTTATGAAGAGAAATTCAAGAGAAATTTTGATGTAATAGCAAGAACCATAACACTAGGTGAAGTATGGAGATTATATGTTTGCTCACCAACATAAGATGTTACATCACTTATATCTTTAAACATGTATGAACTAAATAGTGTAATTTACTTTGATAAAAGGACACATGTTTGCATAACACGATGACATGATCTTATAATCTATTGGCTAAATTTTTTAAGTGAATGTAATTGAGTTGTATTTAAATATTTGATTGTGGATAAAGGAAAAAGTAGTTAATAATGAAAATTATTAACTAGATATGCTAGTAATGATTTCTAGAATGGGAGAGGTTGACATGGGTTGGGTTGAGTGCTCAATTATTAAATATAAATTAGCCTAGATTGAGATATTGATAAGGTATTGACAAATCTATGCATTACGTATTGACAAAGGAGCTAAATATTAAGCTTACTTTGTTAATGGAACAGGAAATGAATACTATGTGACTTTTGACATGATAATCAAACTATATAATGTATTTTAATATTTTATTTTTGGCATTATGTGCCTAAACTTGCTTCTTTAAGCTTTATACACATTTTTTTGAATTCCTTGAACACTCTTGTATGTTTCTATGAGCTTTTATATGCATGATTGTGTTTTAAACATGAGCCATGTGTGTGAAGTATACATAAAGTGTATTTATGTTTGTCTATGTTGTTGTATGCATGAATGAAGTTTGTGTTACTCTATTCTTGAGATAAAATTAGGATATGTTTTCTATGGGTTGAGATGGATTCAAAATTATACAAAGTGGTAACAAAAAACAAGGATTGTGTTTTTGTTGTCTCATTTATGATATATGCATTTTGTGTGTCCATGATTTTGTTGTATTAGTATTTGGATATATCATATTGCATGAGTTCCATTACTCTTGCTAGTATCACATTGTTAGTCTTCCTTGTGTTGGATTGGGTATTTTTCATGTCATGAAAGATTCTAGGGGAGCATAATTGCTTTGTGGTAGGTAATGTGCTACAAAAATATTCTCTCCCACTTTATTTTTTAGGGGTAAAAATGTCAGGAGTTCCTATCAATATGGTCTTCATATTTTGCACCTTTCTTATTCATTGTACACGAGCTTTCGATCCATTGTAAAGGCATATGTTTCTTTATGTTTAATCTTGTTATTGACTTATGTACTCTATCTTATGTTGAAATGTAATTTCATGTCTCTAACCCTATTTATTTGAACATGTGGCACTACTTTATGTTTTATTATGTTTATTTTTGTGAATTATGTTAAATATGTGAATTTTGGTGAATTAACTAAATTTTTAGTATTTTAAAGTTGTGGTGGTCCTTAAATTTTGATATCATAGCTCTACATTCAACTCAAGGGACTTGAGTTCACTATGCTTAGTTGAAACATTTGATTGCATGAACCTCAATAAAAATACTGCTCAGTGTATGTACATAGGTGCTAGTTCTTTGAGTCGATAGTTGAGCCATGTGAACTAGCTAAATTAGGGAGATAGTTTCCTAGTTGTGGTAACTCCTGAAAATAAAGGGAATGATGTCCTTTCCTTTGGAGTTATAGATGTAAAAAGTAACCACTCTCAGAGCAATATTCCTTTTGTATAAAGTTTTTCCTAAGACTCGATGTGTATATGTGTGTAGCATGTGACTATGTGATTCCCTTGCTAGTGTTAAGTTGTAAATGTCATGTGACATCTTGAAGTGCTTGGTTATGAGTGCCTTGTGCTAATTGAGGAGATTGTACAATTTTTCTTAGAATGAGAATTCTTGGATGGTGATTGAAATTATGAGTTTAAATGTGTGAGAGAAGCGTTTGAAAGTATATTGATGACTATTCATTACATGATGTGTGAGTTGGGATGATTTGTGTCATTCTTTTTATTTATTTTTCCAGGGATGCATTTTCATATAAGAGAAAAGAAAATGAATTGATGTGATAGATAATTTGTGAAAGGGATCATGATTTTGAATTTGCATTGGATTCTTGGGAAAAGAACTTAGCATGTCATGTATGAAAATAAAACTTATGGGACTTTGCAAACATGTTTGCATGTCTTCATCTTGCATATTATATTGCATGAGATTATAAAAGGGAAATGATAGAACCCTAAAATACTTGGAGTGATTGTGAAACTTTTGCTTGAGATTGCATATCCATCATAGTTGTTTTAAAAATATGGACTATATATTATGAAAGTAATGCATTTGTAGAGAAATTATTATTTTCCTACATGTGTGATGCCAAAAAGAAGGTAACATTCTATGAATTATGTTGCATGATTAATTGATGGAGGATTCTTGCTTAATAATATTATCATAAGGTACTAAGGTTATGAGTAGGATTTGTTTTGAGGGGTGTGGTAGAGGAACACAGATCGATAGGTACGATGAACTCATCTCAAATGGAGGTGGCTAGGATAGATGACATATGAAGTATGTAGCGTGTGGGTGGATTGTTAGACATAAATGATAGTAATTTGGATAAATTTTTAGGATGGAAGGAGGTTTAGACGAGACTTTTTTGGAGGAGATCTATACTAAAGTGACAAGGAAGAGACAAGCTTGATGAGGTAGTAGGATTCAATTCCATTTTGGGTAGAGTTTCCAATATAAAGGGAGAATGAGATTTTTGAGAATTTTACATTATTGGATTTCATGTTCAAATCCACTAATACCCATATAGAGGGAAATGACCAATATGATGGGCATTGGTATGGGATTCAACAATCATAGCTTTCGACGCCTTTGGTTTTCTATGTAGAGAAAAGGCTAGAGAGCAACAATGTAGGATACTTTTTTTGATTGGAGAGGATCACACTCTGAACTCAATAAGACTGAATCTGAACCAAATAGTGCAAACTATGGGATCTCATAAGACCGACTTCCAAATAGTAATGAATTAATGGCCCTTTCTTTTTGGCCAAAAGTAGCAAACCAAATTCTTGATATTGAGCTAGGAAATTTGAGGAGGCCTCTGTCTGTGTACTTTGGAAACATCATAGAAGAGGTGGGAGACTCAAAAGATTCACCTGCAAATCAAGGAGAGGAAAGGAGAACTCCAAGAAGTATCATATGGAGGGAGTTTCATGACAATGCTTTGAAAAATTGCTTTGAGAAACTCCATAGACTACTATATGCTGATGAATCTCCCTTCTTGCCCAGAAGCATAGATTCTTATGAATCTGTGTAGGGGGATCATCTACTTTTGTAAAAACTTTATTTGATGTTCCTTGGGTTATGGCTTTTGGTAGGAGTGATATATGAGATAGGTAGTATGTTCTTGCATTCTTGGTTTGTTACGATATGTATGGTTCAACAACTAGGTGTGATGTTTAGTAAGGTGTGTCGGACATACGTAATATTTTTTTAAACTAATAGAGGGATCTACCCCAATAAAGGTAGATCTTAATTAAAAAAAAACCAACCACAAATTTTTATGTTTATGTATTAAAAATTGATTCCTATTCACACTTATTTCTATTGAGTTTTCGCATATCTTTCATGATTTTGATTAAAACTTGTGAGCTTTATTTTGAGTTTTCTTTTTATGGGCTTGTGTTGGCTAGGATATGTGTTTTAAGTTGTTAGTAATGTGATATGACATGATATACTCTATCATGCTAATGTTGAATATCGACAAAATGTGTAAGGGAGTAAATTGCAGAGAATGTACCATTCTTATTCTTGCATTCATATTATGATTGAAATATATTTTATATGTTAGGAATTCTCAAAGTAAATTAGCAAGAACATTATTGTGGATATAGATACGTGGATATGCATTGCATGTGATGCTATGAGAAGCATTGCATGGATATCAATGAGATGAATAAAATCTCCATGCAATTGTTTTTAAATGAGAAGAATATGTTTTATGAATCTAGCATGATATTATTAGTACATGAGTTATCATGCATGAGGCATTGCATGAAAAATAATGCATTGTTTTATTTTTTGGCGAAAGTGGCAATCCACTAATATTTTATTAATATATATATATAAACTGGTTCAACGGCTCAAAATAATGCATTGTTGCATGGAAAGAAAAATTGAATAGTATGCACAAGTTTGCATCTTTTTACTTGTTATTTATGAGTATTTGGAAAGCTTACCTTCCAAGGAGGGTGCCAAATATGGACAAGTCAGTTATGGACAATAGAGAAGGTGATCCTCTTTTTCAAGTTCACTTTTATTTTAAAATGCTTTAACCAAAGCGAGTGGTTCGTAGGAAGAGATGAATAAAGCCTATCAATAATTATTGAAATAATAATTCTCTGATAATAACTCTTTGCCATATCCTGATTGTTAGGAATTGCATATTCATGATAGTGATTATATGTAGGTACATTAGGTTGCACCAAGCCACCCTTCTATCTCTTCATTTCTAGGTTGCTAGGCATTACAAGGTTGGAAAATTTGCAAGTAGGTAGAATCCCAAGGGAGTGTAAGGATTCATGGTTGGGTGAAAAAGCACATCAACCATGTTTTTTGTCTCTTGATATACAAAGTACCCTTTAGAGTTAAGGACAATCAAAGACTTTATTAATTGCATTTTATTATCTACTTACCATTGATGAATACATGACACGACCATAGATGTATCACAATATAACACTTATTGTGCCAATGCCTTTATTAAGCACGTGTATTGAAATTATGAAATGTTTAACTATGTTATGATGTAACAATTATTTAATTCACATTGATGTAGCAATGAACAAATATTTATTGTGATAAGTTGAGTTAATGTTTGTCTTTGAGATATTGTTGTGTCAAGATGGGCACGAGGGACAAGGTCACATGAATAGCAAAAGTGGATCCACTAACCTTTACATGTGATTTGCAAGCATGCGTGGATGATCAACAAACATTGTTGAGTAATGCATGTCAGATGGTATTCATGATTGAATTATCTATTAATCTTTACACATGATCAAGTTGTGATCTAGCTTAAAGCTAGTTTCTAGTTGAAAAGTTGTAATCTTTAAATGATCATGTTGTGTCTTGAAATATTGAACATTGAAATATTCTCTCCATGGAATTTTCATATTGTGAATGAGCTAAAAATAGCACACACACAAAAACATGATAGGAATATCGATAAGAAGTACCAAAAAACATGGTCAATTCATTGTTATGCTAAGGTATGGTAAGCATAGGTATGTGTGTGTAATAATATAATTTTTAAATATATAATGTAGAATTGTTTCTACTTGTTAAAATATTAATAAATCAAATTTGGACAAGAACATGAATGTTTTGAGGAATATTTGATTTTGATTTTGATTATGATAATAAGATGGATTGATGTTTTGGGGTTGTTCCCATGAATGCAACAGATGGAACACCACATCACAAGAAATGAAACATTGTTGGGGAGAGGTAGCCTAACTTTGTGAAACTGATAGGTAGTAATGGAATTCCCACACACTCACTTAGAACTTGTTCATAATTGATTATTTAATACATGTGTATGTTTGTTTTATCTTAAGTGTGTTTGCCTCAAATGTGTGTTTATATTGTCTTTGAAAAAGTAGGTTTTTATGAGTGAACATGTTGATTTTTCTGAATGTTTACAAATTGATAAGCTAGATTTCATGTAGTTGATGAAAATACTTTTTGTGTCAACTATGACTTACGATGAGTTGTTTTAGATATGATAGCAATTTTTTTTGTTGACGTGTTAGAACTATGCATGTTGTTGAAAGAGAAAAATTGTCACAATCCTTAATATCCCTATATTTAACTATTTAATAATTTAATAAAAAATTAAAATTATTTAATAATTAAATACAATATATCTTTTTTAATTGTAATACATACATTATGGTTTATTAAAAAATGAAATTAAAAAGCTTTATTTTAAAATGAAATACTTACTAAGAAATTTAAATTTTCTTCTATAATTTTGAATATCTCCCTTTTTTGTTAATGTATACACATTATTTATTTCTAAACTAAAATATTTTTATGATTTTTTAAAAAGTAGTAGTTAATTTAAGATGAGGTGTAAGTATACTCTTGTTCTAAATATTAAAAAAATATTTTTGAAAAGAAATTCTTATTTTTTTAATATTATTGAAGTCTAAGCCTTCCATTAAATAGGAATCTATGCTTTTCAAGATAAAAGTTCTTAAATAATCACTATACAAGTAAAGTATAACAAAATCTATGAAGATATTTTTAGGTTAAAAAATTAAAATGTATGTTTTTTTCAAAAAGAAAAGGAAAGATATTTTAACTACAATATATATGTATATAAAGAGTGATAATGAATTGTTATTGATGATTGTGTGTAAGTTTTTCAGCATTAATATTTTATATCATATTTTATGATATATCTATTATCTTTTTGTATTCTTGAACTCTCTTATATTGATAATAGATTATAAAATATGATCGATATTGATGCTAAAAAACTTACTCACAATCATTCCCACACATCAATGCTATTAAAAGCATTCATTCATAAAAAGTTAAAAACTATACTTAAACTAATGTATTAAAATATTTAGTCAAACAATTAAAATATATGTAAATAATATATGTTGGAAGTAGAAAAACTAATAGTATTTTTTTTAAAAATAAATAAATTAATAACAAAATTAATTGATGAGAATGCTGTAGCATTTTTTTTTCGCTGGAACATGGGATGCCGGCCAAATTACCCATCGTTTGTTTTTGATCTGAAGGCTTGCTTTTTCTTTGTGGAGGAGGGATAAACATATTTGAGCAAGAACGAAGCAAGCAAGAGCAATACTATTAATCCGAGTCTCTAAACCCGACTGCAACTCTTCTCGGCTGAAACACAATTTCCAGTTCGTACCATTACAATTACTAACCTAATTCCTTCTGTATCTCTCATTTGTTGTTGATATTCAGTATTGAGCTTCTTAAATCAATACTCTACTACAGGTTGGGTGGATGCGAGACGGCGGAAGGCAAGATGCCGGTGAGAGTGAGAATGAGCGATGATTCTTCCTCGTCGTTGTACACAACACACATTTCGGGTATGTATGTAATTAATCGTGTTGCTCTAAAATGGAGCAAATATATCCCAATTTACGTAGTCTGTTGGTTTGTTCTGTGAATCGGACATTTAGTTTTCTTAATTTGTTTCTTTATTGACACATTTTTTCATTCCCCATCTCTTACACATTTTTCTTTGAGACCGCAATAAATTTTGGCGGGGAACGGTTTAGCCTCTTCTCTCTTCACCAATTACTGGGAAAAATTGTATCTTTCTATGCACCCGTTTGGGCTCAAACCAAGGAATTTCCCATGACTCCCATGAGTTTGTTGATGTTCGGCAGAAGAATAATCAGCCCCTCACGGTGTGATGTATCCCATGTTTTTCTTCAAATACTACTGAGCTTGGTGTTGCAGTTTCATTAGATGGACCAGCTAAAATTTGAACCTATGATATCCCTTGTTCATGCTGGGGCGCTCTTCCACTCAAATATGAACACTTCGTTTTTACTGGAGCAAAAATGTGGTTTTTTTCCTCCAAAAATGGTTGTCTTAGTTGACTATGTTTGAAAGTAATTAAAATTGTAAGGAGATATTTTCATAATTCACCTGCCGTTCTGATGCAAATCAACCTCGGCTCCTGCCAGTTAGTCTTGGAAAACATATATTCTCAAGCAAGTTAAGCTCTAAAAACTACGCTTTAATCCTGCAAATGAAACTCCAACAGAAAATTTTTGCAATTCATACTCAAGATTGAAAACAGTATCAGAAATGCAGAAAAACAAAGAGGAAGTAATCTTGCTCAGGTTATTTGAAAGGAAGATACGGCAAGATTCCCTTTATTCATTATCAAGAACAGATACGGAAAATTGAACGCATAGAATATAAAACTTTTGAACAGCCTAAAAAAGACCGATTTCACAGCACCACAATTATTATCTTTTATGACGTCTGGCTTCTATTTCAATAAATCACTCCCCTCTGTCCAGAAAAGCTCAACCTAAAAAGAATACCAAAAACAAATTCTCCAAAATCCAGCATTAAATCTGAGCGCCTCGAAATAAACACACAATAGCCACCATTACAAGCCGTTACAAAACAAAATCCCACACTGTTAAAATAAAGGGACAGAAAGGAGAGTAGAGTACCCCACCATAAAGAGGGCGGTTACATCATGTTCCCAAGTATAATTGTTTAGGGTAAGCTATATAGAAGCTCACAAATTCTTCCTTAGGTCCGTAACAATATGTATCCTAGCATGGCTGAAACTAACATGATATTTTCTATTCTAAGTGGCCAGCAAGTGGGATTCAAAGCATCATCTGAAATTTTTGCAAATTCCGTCAGGATTCTAGAGGTCTTATCCATATCTATGAAATATGCCAAGGGCAGAATTTATACAGAGGTGCTGAACCCTTCTTGCCATCTTTTCATGATCAGATGAGTCTTGTTCCATATGCCATGTATATTCTCAAATGCCCGTTTAGCTCCTAGAACCATTTGAACACATTGATACAATCACTCTACTTGAGATACCAATCACACAACACTGATTTCTTCATGGTTCCTAGAGAATGTCTAATAACCAGAAATCAACAAATTGAAGCCCTATCATTAAGCCCTTGAATTTAAGGACATTACCCTTCCAGTTGACATCAATAACTGGGAACTATCCTTTCTGATTAACAGGGGATTTTGAAGCCTTTGCCTTCATTTTTTGGAGTAATCTTGCTAAGTCTGTCATGGTGAAGGATGTAGTTGGGGGCAAAGCTTCTTCTCCATACAGAGCCTTCAGTCATACCAAATTAGTACCAAATAGTTCCTTTTTCTTGGCCACAGATTGATCTACAAAAAAATAGCCTTTCTTAAAAAGGAGCATGCAACTAAAATCACAAAAGCTTGCCAACATTGGTAAAAGCAGAGTAAGCTCTCCTGTATAGAGAAGCTTGTTCGCACAGACACTGACATTACAGAGGGAATCTTCAAACTTCTTACAAAGGCACTGACCTAAAATTCTATAAAAGTAAAACAATTTCCACTGCTGGGGTCATATGTCTGGAGGCTGCTTCTATGAACTATAGTAGATCCCTTGAAATAGCTTAACAAATTAAATGAAATGTTTTACAGAATCTTGTTGACTTAAGAGTGTTAAATATAAACATCTGCAACAACACAACACATTGAATAACTATGACTAAAGAGTAAATTGATTTGAGAATTCAGCCTATAGTTCAAAAGAATTCATTCAGATTTGAATTGTTAATTTTAAATTTTCTTATGGAAATGCTAACAATCACTTCGGATACTATTTATTGTTTTTGTTAATGTCTTTCATTTCTATTGCAGACAATCTTATTTTCTTTTTTCATCTAAAGGCTTAGTTTTAGTGTTTATGTTGATATTTGTATGGGATAGACTTGGAGAGTCTAGGAATATTGATTGAGATGTGCATTTCATGCAACCAATGAAAATAATTTTCAATTTTGCAATGTTATCTTTCATCAAAAGCTTTTGTTCTCTCAATTGCCACATATCTACATTTACAAGATATGAATTGTCAAACGATGATTGTTGAAAGCATATTTGGCAAACTCAGGAAGTTGCTGATTACTTGTCAAAAAGTTTTCACGTTGAGTTTTTTTGGAGTTGACTCCTAGAGTTTTCTGTCAAGTTTTTGATTATTTTTGGCGAGGTTGAGCCCTTGATTTGCGCTGCATGTGAAAAATGTGGATTAAAGTTCAAACACTCCAAAAATGCTGTTTTCTGGCTTTATAAGAAGTGTTTTTGCCTTTTAAAAAATTATGAAAATGTTATTTGCCACAAAGGTCTTCATTTGGGCTTGGTTGTGGGTGTTGTATGCCTCAACCCTGGAATGTATCATGGCTTCTAGACACCATGAGGGGTAGTGCCACCTGACCTTTCTGGGGGTGTTGACCCCAGACCACCAAAAACTCATATGATACATTTTCTTGCTGTATTTTGCATAAAATCCGTTTTTTTAAAAAATTTAAATGCTTTTAAGTTGCTGAGTTTTTGCTGAGTTGGAACATTCTGGTCTGCTGAGTTTGGAGTTTGCAAACTTTGGTTGAAAGGTTAAATTTCAGCATCCAAACAAAAGTTGATGGTGATAAAGAAGAGAGTAATGCCTGATTTAACTATATTTCAGTTTCTAATAAGTAAAAGATCTCCCTGAAGAGCGATATGGCAAGTTGCTCTTTGTCTGAAATTTATCTAAACAAATCACACTTTGAGTGGGCAACCATACTTTCTATTAATGTTCACAGAACCTCCAAATTTGTACACTTCTCCAGGTATGACAGAATACATGTAACTACATGTTACATTCAACTGTATGATGAGAAATCTATTGTTAATCTATAATTTTTATTTCTGTACTTGGTATGATTCTATAACAGTTTGATACAAATGCATCTTTCTGAATTGGAAAGGCCTCTGTAATTTGAAGGCACCACTGACTATTAGTTATGTCTCCCATGTGATAGAATTTGGTGCCATTATCTGCAAATTGATGCATATGTGACTATTGGTCATCATCGACTATCATATTTTGCTTTTTTGTGCTTAATTAATTGATTATAATTTTCATTCTTTTTTGTCACATGCAGGTGCAATTCCTGGCCATGCACTCCCATCACCTTGCACGCTGTTGAGTGTGGGTCAGGTAAGTTGCACCAACATGTAGGCAGATGTTGTTGGGATATTCATATAGAACTATAGCTATCCTGCAATTCATAAATGCTGGAAGATAGCTTGATTTTTTTTACATAATCTACAGTAGGATTTCATCTGATACTTACTATGTTTGTACAAATGATTTCCTATCTTTTCTTCATGGATTATAATGTTTTGATGCTTGGCCTCTTGAATGACATGCCTTGATATATGGAAGCGTATAGGTGTATAGTCTTATTTTTCCTCCTTTGCTTGCTCATCCTTTTGATAGCCTTATGGGATATGTTGTTTTGTTTCTTGTTAAGGAGAAACAATCATTATAAGAAGACTATTTTGCTTGCCTTTTATGTCATATACTTTTTTCTGGCATCACATCTGTTTTTCACTGATTCCAACATGTTGCATGCTCTATTTATTGTCACTTTACTCATTGGGATTTAAGACCCTACCTATTTATTTAGGAATGGACTTTGTCAATCTACTAAGATATGTCTGGAAGTAGGGATTGTATTTGGATGCATACCAAAGGCAAAAACAGTATCTGCAGAGGTGTTCTTGATTTTTGTGCATTGTTTAATGAAATATAAATACCTAATTGTGTTGTTTTTCCACGTTTTTTTTAATTTGCAGGCTTTTGATGGTACACAGAATGTATCAAATTCACAGAAGGATGAAGCTTGGAAGGTGAATGTACGTCTTCAGGGTTGTGACCTTGAACATGGATATCTATGCGGCAGCATGGAAGCTTTGAATGTGCCCTCAGCAGAGACACCTGTAAGACAATGGATTGCCATTCAGTATTGTTTTGAAGATTGGCTTACCAAATATTGAATCCATTCCCTTAGCACTGATTTATCTTCATATAATTCCAAAGATAAAGTACATGTGGCAATAGCAAGAAAGTTTGAGCCTTTATTGTACTATTATGCTATTAATGCCAACATGTTAAGACAGATTTAGCCTTTCTTGTAAGTTTTCGAGCCTCTCTTGAGAAATGGGGAACATTTTTGGAGCTGAAATGTGTAGCTTCTGGAATTGACTCTGTGCATTTCAGCATTATGAACTGTTTAAACCATATATCTACAATTTTTGGAGCTTGAAGATGGGGACAAAACATTCCCGCTCCACCTGTCAAAAAGGCAGAAAATGGGACATACCCTTAATTAGGGGAATGTTTCTGTGGGTACCCCTCCATTATGGAATGCCAAAGGGATGTTTTGGCATTCTGACTCTCCCTCAAGTGCACTGGGGTTGCCCTGGTATCCCAATTGTATTTCCACTGCTCTGGGAATGGGACAGCCAGCAGCTTAGAAAACAGCCAAAGTAAAAAACCGCTGTCACCAAGAGTGATGACCTTTAGCAGGGTTCCCCTTATTATGGACATGGATAAATTTTGCTTTTTTTTGACTCAAAAAATGCAGTGAATGGAGTTGTAGCTTAATTTAACAGCAATTTTAGCTGCATTGTCTTTGCATCGGTATTACATTTTTTTTCTGATCATCAC
The DNA here is from genome assembly GCA_027943335.1 of Chamaecyparis obtusa. NCBI lineage: Eukaryota > Viridiplantae > Streptophyta > Pinopsida > Cupressales > Cupressaceae > Chamaecyparis > Chamaecyparis obtusa. The sequence goes on from BSBK01005997.1 coordinate 148,725, forward strand.
TCATTTGTTTGATTGTTTGTATATAGCATGTCTTTTGTGGTGGGATTGAATTACTGTTTCAAATAAGTGTAATGATAATTCTTGTTAATTGATATTTGGTATATGTTATACATGTGCATTTGGTGTAATTGTGTGTTTGATGAAGTCAGAATAATTTGACTAGGAATCTCAAATCCTTGTTGTGACTTGGCATATGGCTAAACAAGAAATTGGCATTTGCTATAATTTTGTTGTTGCATTTTAGTGGAAAGAAATGCTTTTAATAAGTTTTGAGATGAGTTGATTGGTTGAATGTGATTTCTCCTTCCTAATTTGCCCCTAAAAGCATAGTTACAACAAATTAGGGTTACATCTTACCAAATAAATCTTTCCTCAATATTATGATCCTAGTCCTATATTTGGATCTTGCAATCACAACATGAAAGAAATGTGCAATACACAGACATAGTTAATCATTAGGGTTAGCCAACCTGCATTATATTCATGGATTATAAATTATAATACATTGGGGTGTTGTGACCTTTTCACACCATTGCTCCATTGCAAATGGGGACCCCCTCTTTTGACTTGTAGTCGTTAGGTTTTGATAGTTGAGGTGACAATTTAGAGCTTTAAAAGATTGAGGAGTGATTGAGTGTAATGTCCCCTGTCAGGGCCTTACTTAATTTATCCTACTTTCTCAATTAGGGTTTGGATTGTAATGTCCATGGTAGAATTCGGGACTTATCTTATTAGATTTAAGTTATCTTTAATACTTATTTCCAACCTTATTACTAATTTAGCTCAAGATGGAAGGAATTGATGTTATCCAAGTTGCCTAGACACCACTATCAATGGATTCCCTCAAAGTTTACAGGTCCAAGTCCGTATCATGAAGGCCTACGGATCAAAATCCCGGTCTAAATCCCAAAAGGATAGTTCCCAAAATAGGGTGGGGATCAGCGACCCTGAGCGCCTTGAGGGCATCGTACCAAGAAAGGCTTAAGGGCTTGGATCTGTAAACTTTGAGGGAATCTATCAAGTGGTCTCTAAGCGCCTTGGATTGTATTTAGACCTCCTCTCTCCTTAGAATAAGTGATATTGGATCAAGTTTAGCAACAAGAAATATAGATAGCATATGAAATTAAATTACTTAATATGAAATACAGGGTTTAAAAATTGAATTTAATAATGTGCATATTATGTGTATACTCTGTGTATGCTCTGTGTCTTCCTGCATCAATGTGTATGCTTCGTGTCTTCAATGTGTATGCTTCGTGTCTTCAATGTGTATGCTTCGTGTATTCATGCATTGGTGTGTATGCCTCGTGTATACTTCGTGTCTGCATATATCTATATATTTTCAAATGGATGCGATTCTATATTTAATTGATTGGGAATAGTAAGAATACCTAGAAGATATACTAATTAATATCAAGGTTACACAACTACTCACAACAAAATATTATCTCTCTAGAAATGAGATAAAACTTGTCTTAAGTTACCAAATGTTACTATCAAATAATGAGGAAACATGTAATTGCTTGAGGACAAGCAATTTTGGGGAGGGAAGGACTGTGATGTCCTTGTTCAGAAATAATATTTAATAAATAATAATAATAGAATTAATAAATAAATGATAAAATAATATAATTACAATTTTGTTAATCCTTATCTGATCCATAGACACTATAGATATATTTTTAATACATATATAAATTGATTACTTGGAATACAATTCCTTAAACAGCCTATAATAACTAGTAATATTAATATATCAATTCTTAATATTAATAATATAATATTATGTTGACAAGAATCAATATTGAAATAACTAGTAATTTTGATAATATATCAATACTTAATATTAATAGTATAATATTATATTGATCATCAATTAGATATCACAGATTTAATTAAGTATAATCAATATTTAAATATTTTTATATTTTAAATAATAATCAATTTTTAATACTTTAATATTTCAAATAACAATCACACCTGTCCTACATTCTGACGAAGTCTACTTAATGCATAGAAGCCTTGCTAAAAGTAATCAACAAGTAAACATGGACAATCGTAATTAGCAAAACAGCAATATTTATCAAGGATAACCATTACATGTCAGCCAATGTATTTCCAGCAGTCAAGCTACAAACTATGATTGGTTGAGCCAACTCAGCATCTACCACATCAGCAATTGAATGTTTTGTCCAAACCAGCAGCGATCATGGCCATTAACAAATAAAGAAATTAATAATCATACAATATGAACAAAAACGTAGCAATACACGTACGATTTCATATATCAAAATATAAGAGAATCATTTGACCTTACTCATGGTAAATTAATTCATTGTTAAGCGATATACCAAGGGCTGCGATGAATTAATAATCCATTTACAATATTCATATTAAGAGATGGGAGCTGTTGTGGAAAGACATGGTTAGGAAAGGACATGTCTTTCAGACATTGAAGAGATACAACCGTTTACATTACTAGATATGTAATATGGATCGAATCAGAAAAGGAAAAGGTGGGGGGAGATATAAGAAGATAAGAATAAGCATCAGATGGGGGTTACAAAATATACATGGAAGGAAATATTAAAAATAAGGGTTACTCTCGAGAAGGGAGATAAGAAAGAATAAGACTGTGGCTATGTAAAGTGTTGACTTACATAATATTATATACTGTGTTATATTTATATGACCACAGTACAAAGGATATATGATAAGATAATAAATGTATAAATATATAGTAATATATAGTAATATATAGTAATATATAGTAATATATATATATATATATATATATATTGTAATATTTATAAGTTAATAGTAAAAAAACTAGAATTATATATTTAATACATACAATGATGATGTACGAGATATTAATGTATATATGTCTATACTCAGATTTGTTAATATTCAGTCTTGAAGAAGAAAGGGGTTGTGATGTTATCAAGGAGGGGCTTGTATAAATCCAAGCAATGGATCTTTGTCCCAGGATAGGGTAGGGGTCAGCGTTCCATAGGCCTTTGTGATACGGACTTGGACCTGTAAACTTTGAGGGAATTCATTGATAGTGGTGTCTAGGCAACTTGGATAACATCAATTCCTTCCATCTTGAGCTGAATTAGTAATAAGGTTGGATATAAGTATTAAAGATAACTTAAATCTAATAAGATAAATGCTGAATTCTACCATGGACATTACAATCCAAACCCTAATTGAGAAAGTAGGATAAATTAAGTAAGGTCCTGACAGGGGACATTACATTGAGAAATCAAGTTGTTGGATTGCAAGTAAAAATTTGGAATGTTCAGATTGAGGTTCTTTTGGATCAAGTTGCAGTGGGTTGGGTAAAAATTCCAAGTGCATTAAAATTTTGGCTAGTCAAATAGTCCAAAATCTATTATAAAGGCATATTTTATGCATAAGAGCCTTAATATCCTTATAAAAATAGAATTGCCCCACTTAAAATGATGAAAATCCGGATGGAAATAGAATTTCCCCACTTAAAATGATGAAAATCTGGATGGAAATAGAATTCCCCCACTCTAAATGATGAAAATCTGGATGGAAATGGAATTTCCCCACTTAAAATGATGAAAATTCGAATGGAGGTAGAATTTCCCCACTTAAAAGAGATATTTGGGATGAAAAAAAACTAAGGTTGGAATAAAGTGAAGAGTCCAAATACAGAGTGATTTTCCCCTAGGACTTAGAAAATTTTAAGGTAATTACTTTGTCCAGATGGGTATGGATTTTCCCCTTCGTCCTGATGAAGATGATTTTTCTCCCTTTTCAACACTTCGAATTTTTTTTGAGTTCTAAAGTCAGGAAATCCAGATTGAGTATGAAATTCCCCTTTGTCTAGATGAATATAGAAATTCCCCAAATCTAGATAGAGTTTGATTTTCCCCTTGAAGGCCATTGAAGATGAGTGAAAATTTTCTAAGTATGGGATTGAGTTTATCCCTATGGGGATCGAATTTTCCCTCTTGTGGGCAAATCAAGGTAAATTGCTAAGTATAAAATTGGGAATTTATCGCTCTGGGGATCGAATTTCCCCTCTTAGACAAGTGAAAAGAAGCAAGGATGAATCCTAATGAAGTTCTAATTTCCCCCTTTGGGGATGGTAAAGGGTGACTTAGAAAAAATAATGCAATCCTAACCAAGGTCGATTTCCCTTAATAAAATAAAATGGAAATTAATAAAATAAGGGAAATAAATTAAATAATGTTTGCACGAGTTTCTAGGTGGCTTGTTTTAATCCCACATTGCTGTTGTGGATGAAACTCAAACCCAAATCTACTTTAAAAGAGTGTGCAACAGCAATGAGAGAATACAAGGGATTGACTTAATGGTCAAAGGTGGTGAAGCCAAAAGTTAGAAGGCTGAAAAGAAATTGCCCCAAAAGTTAGAAGGCTGAAAAGAAATCGCCCTTTGGAAATGAGGAATTGCCATGAAATCTGATATGACTGATTGCTGATGTAAAATCTAAGTTTTATCTTAGCTTCCAAGGAAGAAATTTAAAGGTGAGATGGCAAAAAGCAAGTGTATTCAGATTTTAATCTGAAGATTTTTTTCCATGGAGGCCGATTTTTGCAAATTTCCTTGGATTTTTCTCATTCATCAAGCTATACCAAATCTGATTGCAGGGATGTTTGCAAAGGAAAAGCTTGGGTCTCAACATCATTTTAGTGGGCATCAAAGGGCTGTAAGTGTGTGTCCTCAGACCAAAATCTGAGAATATCTCCATATGGGGCAATTTTTTTGGCAAAATCATTGAAAATTCCCAAGCTCTTAAACCATTCCAAACTTGGTTGTAGATTGATTACAAGGTTAAAAACTGATTTTTAGGACTGATCTGAGGCATCAGAGGCTGAAGCTTGTAAGTTTTCAGACCAAGTCTGAAAATTCCACCACGAGGTTTGTTTTTTTTTTTCGCAAAAATTCTGAATTTATTCTTTGTCCCCAAGACTGATTGATCTTTATTGCAAACTTATTGGATAGTTGAAATGCCAATTCTAAGGCCAAGAGGGGTCTGAAACAACGTTTGTCTTCAGACTTAGTCTGAAAATAGCTAAACAGGGGCAATTTTAGAAAAATTCCTATAATTTGCCAACTTACCAAATCATTATAAGGGCTGTTGCTGAGTGTTTGGGGGGTATTCTTGCACAAAAAGCACGAAGTTTGAGGGTCAAAATCATCTAGAAAGAGGTGGGTATTAGAGGTCTTCTGAAGTCTGAATTTTGTCATAATGGTAAAGTGGATTTGTTGTCATGATTGGCTTGCAATTTGATTCCTAATTCATTTGGGGAACTTGGATCATGATTTGAGGTGAATTTGATGAATTAGGACTGATTTTAACGTCTTCAGACTTACCATAGGCTGTCTCAGAAAATCAGAATTTTAACGTCTTCAGACTTACCATAGGCTGTCTCAAAAAATCAGAATTTTAACGTCTTCAGACTTACCATAGGCTGTCTCAGAAAATCAGAATTCTTTCTTTGATAATAGGGTCTGATTTTTGGCTAAGTTTGTTCATTTCTATTGTCCTATGACTATAATTCAAATTCATATTCCATTTGCAGCTTTTGAGGGTAAAATTTTCTAAGTGTTTGAGTTGGGTTTGTAGATTAAATCTAAGGTCTAAGAGGTCTGAAATCTATCATTTTGTTTAAGTCTCTTAAAACCATACTGGCTTTGAGGTTCAAGCAGGGATATAGCGGAAGGCAAAGGGATAGCAGCAATGAAGGTGTTGATAAGGAAGCTGCCATAGGGATTTTATCCTGAGTCCTCAATGATCTCCAAGCGGACAAAGATCGCGGATACAAACATGGAACACCTAAACATAAGGAGAATGGAGAGAAGGATGTTCAGGACTAAGGACCATTTACCCCCAGACATGACAGTCAACATAACGAAGAGTGGCTTCTACCATGCAGTTGGATTTGCATTTGCGATTCAGTGCAATGAATTATGGTGGAATGTGCAAGGAATTATGATTCAGAGAGCAAGACATTTAAAATTAAAGGAAAGGTTTTAGCATTCCTAAATGAGGAGGTAGTAAGAGAGACCTTTGGGATTCCATATTACCCAAGGATGCAAATAAGGACTAAGGAAGAACCTTAAGCGTTGTATGAGAAGAAACCTGAGGTGTGCATGGATATCATCAACAAGAGTTGGATTAGCTAACCTAGGAAGCATCACTCCAAATTACTTAAGAAGCTTGTAAGTGAGGATTTCAAAGATGAATACAATGATATGATTTTCATGTTGAACAAGATCATGGGAACACCCCAAGGGGCTTTCTTTCAGACTTGGATGTTTTATTTCATTGAGGAAATAGCTTCAGGAATAGTGATGATGAATTGGTCCTGGATGTTCAGCCACAATCTGGACGCCCAACTAAGGAACTTAGAAAAAATATATATTTTATATGAGCTCCTATGTGATCTATTTGCTAGCAAGAAACATTAAGTATTCGAGTCTTCTATGCAGGGGCATGATAAGAAATGACAAGGGACAGTTCAAGGTATACGAGTGTTATCCTAAGTTACAATTGCATGGAATAGCAAGCTATAGGAAAGTTAATGCTATTTTCACCATGAACATCACGTGCACACTCCAGGGCGGACTACATAGGAGGTTATGTAAGGAGGTCATGATATTGATTGAAAAATATGGATATTGGTACATCCAGTTTCCCACTTTTACTTACATTAGGATCCAGGGGTTTTCTTCAGAACCTTACAAACTTCCTAAGTATTCTACAGATAAGATTTTCTTGCTGGAGGTGGGTAGGCAGTTGTCAGAGTTTGATTGTATGTAGAAGGATGAGCATAAACAAGGAATGCCTTCCTCTATCACATTGGGGAAGATGCTTGAAACATGTCCTTCACTACAAATGACAAAGACAGTCAATGTTAAGTTGCAATTCTATTAGCTTGGGGTATACAAGGCAAGAAAGGAGTTTGATCCATTCTAGAAAATCCACACTTATAAGGGAAGGAAATATAGACATAAGATAGAGATTGAGGATTATTGGGCAAATCTAGTGGACGGATATGCTATAAGGAGAAATATGTGGTCTAAGATGTCATTGGGCTTCATGCAAAAGTGTAATGTTTTCCCTATTCCTGATCAAGTAAGAGATGATTGAAATCACATTGATCCTCACTATGATCGTGAGAAAGATGAGCCAATCCATCCACCTAATTGGTCACAAATTGATGAACTTACATATTTGGGCATCTCGATGAGAGAAGTGGTAGACAAATCAAGAACATGGGTTGACAAACAGATATACAGGTTAAGGAAGCAAGGTGTTACCCTCACATATAGAAAGATGCAGGGTGAAGAGTTCCTCAAAAGGAGATGAAAGGAACATCAGTACTTAAAGATTACGCAATTAGGATGAAGGACAAATCTCGAACAAAAGGGATGATGTGGTAGATGCATCTCAAGCAGCAAGTGAAAGAACTATTAGTAAGGAATCCAGAAGTAAAAGGCACAAGCTCACCACATCCACTCCCACTACCAGTTCTTCATGGATAAGGGAAGTGGAAATGTAGAATAGGGAACAATGTTTAGAACAAGGTGGAGATACAAAGATTTTACCTCAGGAGGATCAAGGGGTAACTTCATCCTCTCAATCAGTGGAGCAAGGAACAAAGATATTGCTAGCATCTCTTACTATGTAGTTGGTAGTTGATTTGGGAGATGACATGAGACAACTTAGTCTCAACACACATGAAATCAAAAGTGAAATCATTTTGGCATTAAAGGGACTTAATGAGCATGAGCAACTTGATGATGGCATGGATTGGTCAACAATTCCTGATTGGTTGAAGGTTAGTATGAAGAAGAAAAGAAGAGTAGAGGAAGTACTCCCCATGGATGACATTGATACATTTTTTTAACATGATTGGTAAGGGGAAAGAACCTAAGCAAGCAAAGAAAATTCATAATATTACTAGAGAGGCATCTGGATCTCGCACTTTGCATATGGCTGTTTGAGTTGGTGACAAGACTTTAGACGAGATCACTCCAAATGACTACCACATTACCTCATTCGACATTGGGCAAACTACAAAGAAGCAAGAATTTCAGGAATTGAGAGGTACTACAGATGCCATTGAAGAAAGGATGGATAAGTTAAAAAAGAAGAAAGATGAGTTGAAATTGGAAAATATGATGTTAAAGGAATACATAAATAGGCATATGAATCCATCAGGACATGAGAGTGCAACACTTGTTCCATATGTCCCTACTTCTCAGGATTCGCATGGTACTTGTGATGTAGTGAGAGGCACTCATCGGGAAGTGAAGGAATGGGCAAGTGATATTAGGAAACAAGCAGAAGATTTTCTTGCTAGGATGGTTCAAGCGAATGAGAAGACCACAATATTGATGAATAAGGTCCAAGGATTGGAGGAGACATGGAAATAATTTCAACCAATTGAAGACAAGATGATCCCTTGTCTTAAGGCATTGAAAAGTGTCCTTGCATTTGTTCTGATTCAGGGAGGAGTAATTGATAGAGGAAGTGCATATGACTTTGGTCATTGGTATTTTTCATTGGCCATGAAGAAGTCTACATTTGAGCATGCACTGGCTGATTGTCCTACTATTGAGGGCCCTTTCTTGGAGATACATTCGAAAATCCTTGTTGCAATCAAGGAATTACTTGATCTTGATGTTGATGCTTCCAGTGAGTTGGATTTGGAGAAGTTGAAAGAAAAGTTGGAATTAGTCTACTTTGAAGACATGGACTCTTTTGAGAAGAGTTAGTTGAATGGATTTCTCTCCCTTATGATTCCATAAGTGATCTACATAGGTAAACTTCAGATTGGGATAGCGTATTGGATACTTGCATAGAGAAATTAGAGGTCATTGAGTTACAACATAACAACCTTCTCAGTATTGCCATGGATGAACTTAGTGCGATTTTGGTTAAGTTCATTGATTTGCTAGAAGGGAGAAGGAAAAGGGGGTGCATCTCTTGGATGATGAGTTGTATGATGACTAGGCGACTTCCCTTTCTCTTATTGGTCCTCAAGCCATTGAATTTTCTCCTTGGCTCATTTTGTGGTCCTTCATTCTCACTGGCTATTTGTGGTTGCCCTAATTAGGGTTTGTAATGGATTAATTTGGGCCATTGATTCTGTTTTAATCTTGGCCATTCATTGTAATTGGGGCTCCTATATCAATCCCACTCCTCTCATTTTAAGGGAGATTGTTTGAGAATTGTTGCTAATATACTGCCAAATTAGCTTTACTATTCATTTTTGTGTTCTTACATGGTGAATAATTGTGATCTTTTTTGGAAGTATTGCATGGTGATCTACATTCCTCACTTAGAATAGATTTGATTTCAAGTGTTTAGTTAGAATTTGCTTTAATAGTTTAGTGGGATAAGAGTAATTGTGAATGCATCATTGCTTGACTCAATCCTAGACCAAACCACTAGCTGCTTATTGATTGCGAGTCTTGCCTTGCGTGGTCGAATGGCATTTGAATGCTTTTAACTTTAATCCATACTTGATCTTCGATTTGCATCCATAGATGAGATTAAGGAAATGGTATTGATTTGAAAATCATTTGAACACACCTTAGAAGCTTGGACTAGGTGAGTGGAGTTGATGACAAGACTGCATCTAGAAGAGTCCAAGGGTATTCTCTCTTTCTTGCATCCTTAGGTAGAAGTAGAAGTAGTCTAGATCTGCAAGTTAAGTTTAATTGCATTTCATAAGTTGGAAGTCAAAGTATATTTTCATGCACATTGTGAAGCCACATCAATTGAAGTTAAGTTGACAAGTCTTAGTGAGCAACGTAAGTCCCCTCATGATACCATCAAATCTGTTAAATCAAGGCAAACTTATTATTCAAATTTCAATTTCTTCTTTCTATATATATATGCAATGCTGGTTATATATATATGATGATTCTAACAATGTTGATGTTTATTTGCAGGAGTATAATAACTGAGTGTATGTAAATGAAATGAACTTGTATTTCAACTATGCTCAAATTGCAATGAAGGAATATATATAAAACTGTGTTGCTGTTCAATGTACTTCGCACTTATTGATTTCGGTGCTTGTATTGAACAGTCCGATTAGTATAAATATGTGCCGATAGTGATCGGTCACGTCTATGATAGACGTGACTCCTTGAGGAGTCATGCCTATCATAGGCATGACTAATTGTCACATCCTTTGGTAATACACAACATTGAAACTTAACACCGTTCAATACTAATTATCGGCTTGATACCGATTCAATACCAATTACTATTTCAATACTAATTGTTATCGGGTTAATACCGATTCAATACCAATGTTATTAGGTTGATACGGATTATAAAGAGAATATAAAATCAAATATATATATATATATATATATATATATATATATATATATATATATATAATGATAATAATAATTATCATTATATATATATATATATATATTGATATATGCATATGTCTCTTTAATCTGATCAATGCTTCAGTATTATGAATTTCTCTAATTGATATATGCATTACTAATATGAATTTATCTGGTCACAGCTATATGCAACGACACTCCCTCTTAGCTAGGGAAGATAAAATCATATATATCACATTTCTCGTGATAAGAAGTCTCACATATCTTGCGAAGACAAGCATCACATAACTTGTGAGGTGTCACATAACTCATGGCACTAAGTATATCACATAACTCGTGATAAGAAGTCTCACATATCTTGTGAAGACAAACATCACATAACACGTGATGATAAGTATCACATAACTCGTGACACTTAAAGGATGATATGCTTGAGAATATCACATTCTCCTTATACATCCTAGCTATGGTATGTGCATTGACATTACGTCACATAATGTCTACCATAACAGATCATGGCACATCCATGAATGATATCAAGTCAGCATGATATCAATATTACAAGATCGTCATCTTATAATATTTGAATACAAGTGTTGATTTCCAAATGATCGTCACCTTTTAGAGATGAATACAGGGGGTAGAGCCCATAAAGTCATATATCAACACATGACAAAAGAAGTTTACACATTAAACATCTTATACATTTATATATATCAGTAAAGATTACAATGCAAATTACAATTCAATCATACCAAGAACTTTCTTGAAGCGTTCAACTTTTATTTTGGCAAGTGGCTTGGGGAGTATATCTGCTGTCTGATCTCCTATACTAATATATTCCAACTGAATCACATTCCTATCGACCATGTCTCTCACATAAAGAAAGGAATCTCTATATGCTTGGATCTATCGTGAAATACCGGATTCACATAAAGTTTTCTGCAACTCTGATTATCACAATGGATAACTGTAGGTTTCAGGGGCTTACCGAATAATCTCACAAAGAGTTTCCTGAGCCATATTGCTTCTCTTGCTGCCATAGAGGCTGCAATGTATTTAGCCTCTGTAGAACTTTGAGCCACTGAAGACTGTTTCCTGCACATCCAAGATATCATGGCGGATCCCAAACTGAAGCAGCAACCTGAGGTGCTTTTTCTATCAGTTACACTTCCGACCCAATCAAAATCTGTTAATCCATGTAGATTCAAGTCATCTTTCTCATTTTTGAGTCCATAATTTAGAGTACCTTGAAGGTATCTCATAATATGCTTCACAACCATAAGCTGTATCTCCTTAGGCTTACACGTAAACTGACTCAAAGGCATTTACTGCATAACAGATATCCGGTCTTGTATTAACCAGATACATCAAAGATCCAATTATCTGCCTGTAGAGGGTAGGATCTTCAAACGAAGAATCTGCTGCTGCCTCCTTTAGTTTATGAAGGTTTGTTTCCATGGGAGAAGACATGGGTCTGCAATTCATCATACCAAATCTCTTCAATATGTCCAAGGTGTACTTTCCTTGATTAAGCACAATGCTGTCTGAGTTCTGCCAAACTTCCAATCCAAGGAAGTAATGTAGAAGGCCTAAATCCTTCATTTCAAACTCTTTAGCAAGGTTCTTTTTACATTGATCAATAAGGTGATCTTCTCTTGTAATTAACAGATCATCAACATACAAGATTAATATTAAGATTAATATTAACATATCACCTTTGCTTTGCTTGAAGTAACGATTTGGATCTACATCATTCTTAGAAAATCCCAATTCCATGAGATATCTATCGATTCTCTCATACCATGCCCTGGGGGCCTGTTTAAGTCCATAGAGGGCTTTCTTCAATTTGCACACATGAGATTTTGCAGTGTGAATCTCAAATCCTTCTGGTTGCTCTAAGTAGACTTCTTCCTCTATTTTCCCATTTAGGAATGCAGTCTTTACATCCATCTGATGAACTTTCTATCCTTTGGTTGCTGAGATGGTTAGAACTGCTGTGACTGAGGTATATCTGGCAATAGGTGCAAATGTTTCCTCATAATCAATTCCTTCTTTTTGTGAGAAACCTTTGGCAACAAATCTGGAGTTATGTTTCTCTATACTGCCATCTGCAACATACTTGATTTTGAATAGCCACTTGGCTGAATCAATACATTTTTCCTTTGGCCTTGGAACAACTTCCCAAACATCATTTTTTTAAGATGGACTAGTATTCTTCTGTCATATCATCCTTCCATACTTGTTGTTTGAGGGCTTCTGATGCATTAGAAGGTTTAGACTTGGAGAGATCATTCATTAAAGCCACATAGCTGGAAAATCTTCGGGGTCTTTTACTTTCTCTAAAGGTCCCTGAAGGAGTTGCAAAGTTCTTCGATTCTTCCATTGTCTTGGTGGCCCAAAGCGGTATTTTCTTACGATTCTTTTGAGGTGAGTTTTGTACGTCATTTTCATCCTCTTGAGGATACTCCCTCTGAAACTCAGGAGCAAGATCCTCTTCTAGGTTTGAAGGTGGAGTATTACTTTTAGACTCAAAAGAATTTCTAGCCCTTTTAAACACTAGGTCTTCCTCAAATATTACATCTTTACCGAGTTCAATATTTCTATGTCCAAGTACAAATACTCTACAGGCTTTAGAAGTTTTACTATACCCAACAAAGATTCCTTTTCTTCCAGAAGGTTCTAGTTTTGTTCTTTTCTCTTTAGGTACATGAAAATAAACAGGGCATCCAAATATCCCTAAGTGAGTGATATTTGGCTTTGTACCTGTGAAAACTTCTTCAGGAGTTTTGTCTTCAATATGGGAGTGAGGACATCTATTTTGTATGTATACAACAGTGTTGGAGGCTTCTGCCTGAAGATAGGTTTCTAAATTTTGATCAAGGAGCATGGCTTTAGGAGCTTCTACAATAGTTCTATTTTTCCTCTCAACAACCCCATTTTGTTGAGGGTTGTAAGGAACAGTGAGCTCCCTCTTAATCCCAGCTTCTTTGCAAAATTCTCTAAAAATGTTAGAGGTGTATTCCCTCCCATTATCAATTTTTAGGGTTTTTATTTTCTTCCCAGAGGAGTTTTTAGAGAAGGATTTGAATTCCTTAAATCTCTTGAGGATCTCTTCTGATTCTTTTTATTTGAGGAAGTAGATCCAGGTTTTTCTGGAGAAGTCATCAACAAATATTACATAATATAGAAACCCTCCCATAGAAGATACATGGGTCCACATAGGTCAGAGTGAGCTAGTTCTAAGACATTACTCGTTTTACTAGAACTACTTTAAAAGGAACCCTTAGTATTTTTGCTTAGGGCACACCCCTTACATGTACCTGAATGATATTGTTTTGACTTAGGTAAGCCAGTGACTAATTTCTCCATGGAAGATAAGGCACGAAAGTTTAAATGTCCTAATCTTCTATGCCATATCTCATTAGAGTCTGCAATTTCATGAATTAGGCCAAGATTGGGTTCAATACATACCTCATATAAGCAACCATTTCTATTCCCTATGGTTATAGCTTTCTTGATAGAAGAATTCTTTGGCCATGCCAACACCTTGCTATCCATGAAGGTTACTCTATACCCATTATCCTCAAGTGCAGATATGGAGACTAGGTTCCTCTTGATGCCTGGAACAAAAAGAACTCTAGTGAGTTGGATAGACATGCCCGACTTCAACTTAATGGTGCAGGTCCCAACACCTTTTACTGGATGTGCAGAGTTGTCTCCAATGGTTACCTCTTCATTAGTTTCTTCTATCATAGAGTCCAATAGTTCTCTATGTCCAGTGATGTGTCTTGATGACCGACTGTCTATGATCCAAGTATTAGATTTGTTGGATACTTGATTAGAGAGAGCATAGTAGAATGCATGTTTCTCTGATTCATGACCCCTTTTATTTCTTTTCACTTTGGCAAATGTAGCTTGTTGTTTAATTCTATCTGGACATCTAGCTGCATAATGCCCATATTGATCACATCTGAAACATTGAATGTGAGAAACATCTTTCTTAGATGAACCCTTTTCGTGATGGTCCTTCCTCTTCTTAAAGTGTTTCTTCTTGCCTTTATTGTGAGAGTTTACATTTAACACATGAAGATCCTCATCTATGTTCTTTTGTTTGATCCCTTTCTTGTTTTGTCTCGATTCTTCCTGAAGACAATCAAACCTTAGTCGATCGAAGTTTGGATATTTAGATCTTGCACTAATGCCTTGAACAAAAGTCTCCCAAGCGTTTGGTAGGCCATCTAGTGCAATGATTGTTAGTTCTTTGCTTTGAACTACATATCTAAGTGTTGACAATTCATCCCTTAGAAGCGGATATTCTCATAAAGTATGCATTAATGGATTCTCCTTTGTTCATACTTATATGATTAATTTCCCTCTTTAGGGCCAGGGTTCTGCTAGCATTGTTTATCTCATATGTGCTTTCAAGTGATTTAAACATATGATAGCCAGTCTCATATTTTGTCAGGATCGACACTATATGATCTCTAACATCATCAACTATGATCTTCATAGCCTTTTCATTTCCTTCAATCCAAATGGATTTTTCGGGATCATTCTCTGGCTCTTCTTTCTCCTCCTTTATGAATGACTCGACTTTATTTTCTTTTAGAATCATTTTAATTCTGAATTTCCATGATGAGAAATTGTTTCCTTCTTCAAGCCTATCCTCAAATCTGATAGCGCTTGCCATAGAAATGTGATAGATTATAATTGATATTGAATTTCTCGAGTTTGAGAGCTTCTTGGATCTTCCTTTACCAGAGCTCTGATACCATGTTAAATCAAGGCAAACTTATTATTCAAATTTCAATTTCTTCTTTCTATATATATATGCAATGTTGGTTATATATATATGATGATTCTAACAGTGTTGATGTTTATTTGCAGGAGTATAATAATTGAGTGTATGTAAATGAAATGAACTTGTATTTCAACTATGCTCAAATTGCAGTGAAGGAATATATATAAAACTGTGTTGCTGTTCAATGTACTTCGCACTTATTGATTTCGGTGCTTGTATTGAACAGTCTGATCAGTATAAATATGTGCCGATAGTGATTAGTCACGCCTATGATAGGCGTGACTCCTTGATCATAGGCGTGACTAATCACTATCGACACATATTTATACTGATTGGACTGTTCAATACAAGCACCAAAATCAATAAGTGCGAAGTACATTGAACAGCAACACAGTTTTATATATATTCCTTCATTGCAATTTGAGCATAGTTGAAATACAAGTTCATTTCAAGTATAATAACTGAGTGTATGTAAATGAAATGAACTTGTATTTCAACTATGCTCAAATTGCAATGAAGGAATATATATAAAACTGTGTTGCTGTTCAATGTACTTCGCACTTGTTGATTTCGGTGCTTGTATTGAACAGTCCGATCAGTATAAATATGTGCCAATAGTGATTAGTCATGCCTATGATAGGCGTGACTCCTTGATCATAGGCGTGACTAATCACTATCGGCACATATTTATACTGATTGGACTGTTCAATACAAGCACCTAAATCAATAAGTGCGAAGTACATTGAACATCAACATAGTTTTATATATATTCCTTCATTGCAATTTGAGCATAGTTGAAATACAAGTTCATTTCAAGTATAATAACTGAGTGTATGTAAATGAAATGAACTTGTATTTCAACTATGCTCAAATTGCAATGAAGGAATATATATAAAACTGTGTTGCTGTTCAATGTACTTCACACTTATTGATTTTGGTGCTTGTATTGAACAGTCCAATCAGTATAAATATGTGCTGATAGTGATTAGTCACGCCTATGATAGGCGTGACTAATTGTCACATCCTTTGGTAATACACAGCATTGAAACTTAACACCGCTTCAATACTAATTATCAGGTTGATACCGATTCAATACCAATTGTTATCGGGTTGATACCGATTCAATACCAATGTTATCGGGTTGATACGGATTATAAAGAGAATATAAAATCGAATATATTCATATATATATATATATATATATATATAATGATAATAATAATTATCATTATATATATATATATATATATATATATATATGCTCTTTAATCTGATCAATCCTTCAGTATTATGAATTTCTCTAATTGATATATGCATTAGTAATATGAATTTATCTGATCGTGGCTATATGCAACAACAAAATCGCATTATTTTTACTGAGTGAGTATCCATCGCTTGAAGGAACCTTGAAGTCACCTTATGATCTTTCATTGCTGTCTTATCATAAGAAGTGTCTTTATTCAAGAGAGGATTCAATATTTGGTGTTTCATCCTGAAACATCAAGTGTTCTATCCTGCATGTTGTAGTAGAATAAAACTCACATCAACATGGGGGAAGAGACATGATGGGTCCGCTTGAAGCCATGTCTACACCAAGCTTAAGAGTGGATGTCTACCACAACCCTCTTGCTTGGCGGCTTGTACCTGCTTTCCCCAACCATGTCTTGTCTTCCTACAAACAATTGCCATCTTGTGGAGTTGGACAGAGATCGTAAGGGGTTACTTGACTTTGTAAGTGCCCTCTTTGTTGTAGGCCACAATGGTCCTTCTAGGACGACCTACTTACAAGCCCAGTTGCCACCCTTCTCTTACACCTCAGGCCCCCTCTTTTGCAAGGTGGATTATAGACAGCATGTATATCTATTCTCTATTGCCATCTTCTGGGATCAGGTGGAGGTTGTAAGGGGTTACTTGATTCAGTAAGTGCCCTCTTTGTCCTAGGTTGCAATGGTTTTTTAAGGATGGCCTACGTAGGAGTCCACTCACCACCCTTCTCTTACAAGGTGGGTTTCAGATAGTATGTATATCTATATTCTATTATAGAGGCATACACTTAAGCATTAATCTTACACACAAGATGCATATATGTATAAGTATATTTATATAGAATTGACAAATATGATTATCTATACCAAGATGTTGTATTGCAATTCCTCACTGCTGTGTATTGATGGACTGTATTCTCTTGTCTGATCTGAGCAGGTGCTTAATGCTATGCTGGTGGTTTGATTGTGGTATCGATGAATGCTTAATCTGCAGGTTCAATAATTATATTTCTGCAGGTGAAATGAATTTCTGAATATGTTTGAAGGTTTGGATTATGCTGCTGCGATGTTTTGTTGTGTGTGTCAGATTGCTGGTTGAAAGAGACTACTGAATACTCTATTGCCTGATTGATTGATGATCGAGGATATTGCTGAGCATATATATATTTGTATCTTCTGCTGCTGCTGATCGATTTTAATTCTCCTCTCCCTATTCGATTTGATTGCTTGGATTGGATATTAATATCTTCCCATAGACAGTGAGAAGCTATGTTACCAGAAATGAGAAATGGGAAACGTAATGGCAACAACAACGTGATGAGAAACAAGATATTTAAAGGTTATGTATAAGAAACCAATATATATATAAACAAAACTATTTAGAAAATGAGTTAATCATTAAATAATTATATATAAGTATTAATTTCATTAAAAAAATATTGAAAATAATTTAACATTTTGAAAATTCGAAAGTATTTCAAAAGTAAATTTCATGTATGTAAAAAGAAATAAAACAAAACATAATAAAAAAAACTAATAGTGAACTGTCTCTAGTGAATTGATAGTTTTGTTAATCTGTAATTAAAATTTTAAAAATATAATAGCTAACTGCAGTAAATTTATTTTACTTTTAAGGAGTATTCAAAATGAATTTAAACAAGCCACAATTGAAAGAGCTTAGTTAATGGTTGATATCTCAATCAATTGCTTGAATCCCGGACAACTTAAAACTGTGCTAAAATTTCTGCAACACTCAAATGGTTGAGAAACGGCTGTACACAACGAGGAAATGGGTTTCGACCGTTGAAATGTGAAACAGCTCTCCCCCGTCGCATTTCTGGCAACAGAGGTGAGAAGTCACAACCCCTCGTGTGCTTACAACTGTTTGTATGAGAGGTGACTGTTCATAACTAATCCCTCCAATCGCGTCTTAGCAATATATTTGATTGATGGTTTATTTGTGTGTTGGAAAATGCTATCATAAGGAAGGGAGGGACAGTTTATCACCCTTAAGACCACAGCTTTACAAAGAGTATGATTATCGTTTATTGAGATGCCTTCACTGCTCTAATCATCAACCAGATTGATACTCTTATATGTAATCACATCTGAAACGTATTAATATATGGTTTAAATATTATTTGATGTTGATGTCCGCCCTTGCTGAATTTGTGTGCCCTCAAGCAAAATAATTGAGTTGGGATGATTAGTTGACTTCTCAATAGGGAATAGCTTGGTCCCAACATTATAACCTTCTTGGGAATGGCGTTTATCAAGGTCTGCTAGCCTGATATTATCACAATCTGTAGAATGGATCAAGATGTATATTTCTTTAATTCAAATGTGTTATCCCGATGACATAATCCAATAAGGATGGTAAACTTAAGACAAGTTTCTCTTATTGTATAACCTCAAATATAGTATATCTTTTAATTCACTCTAGTTATTCTTATATTAACTAAGAAAATGGAGCATACACTTGAGAACATAGAGTACACACATGAATGTATGAAGACATGGAGCATACACAAAGTATACACATGAATATATGCAAGCACAAAGCATACATGTGAATACATGCATTATTAGACCCTTCTTATTGTCTAGAATGCATTTTTTGATTCATCTTTACCCTTGCGTTATCATATGTGATTTACATCTATGCAATGTTCTATGAAGCTGTTTCCCAAGGAACCTTAGAGAGATTTTGATTTAACATATTACTATTTCTTTGTGGAGAGTGTTTGGATAATCTATTCCTAGATTTTGGCGTTGTAATTGCTAGAACTGCTCCTCCAGAGAGCTCCATTGGTTTACTGTTCCTTCATTCTTTGATTTGATGTTTTTGAGATTTCCTTCTTCATGCTTTGCTTCTTTGTCGAGTATTGCCTCTATTTTGTGGGCTTGACTTCTTTTCCCACATGTATGTCCACATTCCCATGGTTCTGTACATTTGAAGCACAAATTCTTCCTTTTTAGGTCATCTTGCTGTTTTTGGCCGATTCCATCTCGACATACATGTCTGGGTTCCCAATTCTCATTATAATGGAAGCATGTACTTCCTCAGTGTTCCCTCCTTTGTCTCTCGTCTTTACAAGGATAAATGGAGTGTGTGTTGGAGGTAAAGCTTTTGGCCTTATCCTTTGATGTGTTAGCTTCAAATTTCATTGCCTTTTGAATCGCTTCTTCCAAGTTTGCTGGATCCAAGGCACTCACTATGCTTCTGATTGCTTCTTTCAATTCCTCCACAAATAGGTAAGTGAGTCTCTTTTGAGAGATTTCTAGTACCATGATAGCCAACTTTTGGAATTTGGTGGCGAACTCTTCCACTGTTCCTTGTTGCTTTAGTTGAGTTAATTCTTTGAAGTACCATTGTGGATGCCTTTGATCGAATCTTTTGATGAGTTTTTGTGTAAATTTGATAAGTGGTTACACATTGGGACCTTGGGTACTAAGGCCATGGTGCCACCACTCGTGGTCTGCTTTCGTCAAATGGAGCACAACAAATTTAATGGCATTTACCTCCGTCATGGGGCTTAGTGAAAGATAAGTCTTTGACTTTAGGACACATGAATGTGCCATGATTTTTCCCGATCTGTCAAAGCCAGGAAGGGTTATCTTACTCACTCTTTCCTTTAGGTCCTTATTTGGTTGCCTCTTTCTTTTCTTACTAGGGGCAAATTTCATATTTGCATCACAGTAATCACTAAAAGAGACATTTATCCTAAATTCTGGGTCAAGTCTAGAGCATGCTTCTACAATTTCATCAGCATTATCCATGGGTGGAACGTTTGCTTCTTCTTTCATGCGTTCCTCCCTAGGTAGGAAGGGAGGTCTTGTTGGCCTAAGGTTGGATATCCTTGGGGAGATATTATTATTCTCATAGTGGTTTGATTTAGTATCCCTTCCATGAGAATTATTGCTACTTATATTTTGAATGGCTTGAAGGAGTTGGTTCTTTCATTCCTCTTATTCTGTTCCATGAGAGCTTTAGTGGTTTGAGTGGTTTGTTCCATGAAGGCCCTCAACTCACTGCTCATTTTTTCGCTCACGGTGTCGTTTGGCATAAGATGGTTGGCAAGCTCAAGCTTCCTTTCTCTTTCTAAAGCCCTTTTGAGTCCTTTGGCTAGTTTACATCAATCACCTTTCACAGGATGGGAGGAAAGATGCTTTGATACCATTTGTGATGTCCCCTTCCTAATTTGCCCTAGAATTTGCTGTAAAATCACAATTACAACAAATTAGGGTTAGGGTTACGTCTTACCAAATAAATCTTTCCTCAATAATACGATTGTGGATTTGGATCTTGCAATCACAACATGAAAGACATGCAATATACACATATATATATAGTTATTCATTAGGGTTAGCCAAGCTTCTTTATATTCTTAGAGTATAAACACCTTGGGGGAAGAGACATAATGGGTCTGCTCGAAGCCATTTCTACGCTGAGCCTAAGAGTGGATGTCTACCAAAACCCTCTTGTTTGGCACTTTGTACCTGCTTTTCCCAACCATGTCTCGTCTCCCTACAGATAGTTTTCATCTTGTGTTGTTGGATGAAGGTTGTAAGGGGTTACTTGAGTCTATAAGTGCCCTATTTGTCCTAGGCTGCAATGGTCCTAGGACAGTCTACTTATGAGCCTGCTCGCCACCCTTCCCTTACACCTCAGGCCCTCTCTCTCGCAGGGTGGATTTCAGACAGTATGCATATCTATTCTCTATTTCCATCTTGTGGGATTGGGGGGCGGTTGTAAGGGGTTATTACTTGGCTTTGTAAGTGTCCTCTTTGTCTTTAGGCCACAGTGGTTCTTCTAGGATGGCCTACTTATGGGCCCAATCACCACCCTTCTCTTACACCTCAGGCCCTCTCTCTTGCAAGGTGGGTTTCAGATAGTTTGTAAATCTATGTTCTATCATAGAAGCATACACTTAAGCATTAATCTTGCACACAAGATGCATATATGTATTTATATATAAAATTGGCAAATATCATTATTTATACCAAGATGTTATATTGTAGTTCCTCACTGCTGTCTATTGATGGATTGTATTCTCTTGTCCGATCTGAGGTTATCTGCTAGTGCTTAATGCTATGCTGGTGATTCGATCTTGGTATTCATGAATGCTTAATCTGTGTGTCCGATACTTATATTTCTGCAGATGAAACGAATTTCTGAATATGTTCGAAGTTTGGATTTTGCTGCTGCAATGGTTTGCTGTGCGTATCAGATTGCTGGTTGATAGAGACTAGGGAATATTTTATTGCCTGATTGATTGATGATCAAGGATATTGCTGAGCATATATATTTGTTTCTTCTTCTGTTGCTGATTGATTTTATTCTCCTCTTCCCTGTTCGATCTGATTGCTTGGTTTGGATATTAATATCCTCCCATAGTTTGTGAGAAGTCACAACCCCTCATGTGCTTACAACTGTTTGTAAGAGAGGTGACTGTTAATAGCTAATCCCTCCAATTGCACCTTAGCAGTATACTTGATCGATGGTTTATTTGTGTGTTGGAAAAGGCTATCATAAGGAAGGGAAGGATGATTTATCACGCTTAAGACCACAGCTTTACAAGGAATATGTTCACGGCTTAATGAGATGCTTTTACTGCTCTAATCATCAACCAGATCGGTAATTGCATCTGAAGGGTATTAATATATAGTTAAAATTTAATTAGATGTTGACGTCATAGCAGGAACATGACACTGAACTTGAGATGATGCATTGTTGGGTAAACTATTAGGTTTAAAGTTTGATATGACGGGGTGCTGGATTAATTTTGATGTTGGATGTAATACAGGTTTACTGGATTGAGCTGATCCGTTGATTGTCATTGCAAATTTAGCACATTTTAGTTACTTTCAAAATTTCAGTTTTTCCTATTATATTAAATTGATATCTAGTTAGATAATAAATTTATATAGTGAAAATTTGAATATTAGTTTTTATATACTATTTTAATAGCCATACCCTGCCATCTCCAAAATCTGGATTTTTTTTGGCATCTCCAAATCCTTATCCCCCTGTCCTCAAAACTTAGGTAAGTACTGAAGTTTTCTATACTTGAGGTTGTCACAGTGGAGAAAAAGCAATGGGAAGGGCACTTGGGGCTGGGAGCATTAGTTTCCAAGATTGATGGTGTTTGTTAAGTCCAGTTTTATGAAAGCATCCAAGATGGGAAAGTTGAGAAGAGGGTTGAGAGTGTTCAGCTGAAGAAACACTGGGAATGGTGGAAAGCTTTAGGGGCCTGGTTTCCAATATGAACTCATTATTTGAAATGGGGAATCAACTCAACGAACAGGGGCAACCTATTTAGAAGAGAAGATCATCGTTCCTGGACACGCCGTGAGTCCAGTGAGTTTTCTGAGTTGGCGATCCGTGTTAAGGCAAATGGATCATAACAATCCGTTGCCATGACTCGCATGACTTGCCGAGTTAGTGAGTCATCGCATGACTCGTCGAGTCCATGCTTTATGATTCGCGCCAGCGTTTGAGAATTTCGGCCAGCAAAAAACCGAAGTTATTTCCCATTTTTTTTCACTTGTCTTCTATTTTGCCCTAAAATCACTCTATTTGCTAGTTGTGAGAAGAAGAGAAGAAAAGTGAGAGAGAGGAAGGAAACGAAGAGGCCATAGGTTTACAACCAGCAGAGGCCATAGGTTTGCATTGAGAGCATCAAGTAGTCCATAGCAAGATTTCTCAACTCATTTGAAAGAGGTAAGTGTTAAATTTTGTAGATTTTGTTGTTTTTCTTGGTTATGTTTATGGATTTTTCATTTGTTTGTTAAATTTTTTTATTTTAACTTTCCGAATCTTGAATGTTTCCTATTAAAATATAAATTGCATACTTCAATGAGAGAAGTAGAATAATAGCAAAGCACAAACCCTACATTTTTTTAAGAAAAAAATTGTAAACATGTATTTACATTTTTTTCTTAAAAAATGTAGGGTTTGCTGATATTTTCTATTAGTTTATAACTTTATAAAATTATCTTATTGCAACAACCTTCACATTTTAAAAACATTAATTTTTCCCAATGCCTCCAAAGGATGAAGCTTGGAAACATATTGAAGACTTTCTTGGTAGACAAAAAAATCAAACAAAATATTTTTTTTTGTAAAGAAATTAATCATGGTGGCATCAATAGATTTAAATACCATATTGTCGGCATACCTGGCCATGATATTGAGGTATGTAAAAAACAAACTGCCGAGGCAAAACGTTTTTGTTATGTCCTGTTAGAAACACATGAACAAGAAAAGGAAACTATTAAGAGGCAATTGGAAGAGTTAAGTGCTATTGGCTCCCCTTCATTTGAATCTGTAGCCGCATCCACATTCATAGGTTGTGTTGGAGAGGGTTCTGCCATGCCTCCCTTTCGTCCTAGTACTTCTGCTAGTGCTAGTGCTTTTGCTTCTGCTCCTCCTAGTGGCACTATTACCTTTCGCCCTAGAGTCCGGAGATCCAAGTTGGATAGTTTTTTTGTGCCACGCAGTACTCCTGGCGCACAACCCTCACTTGAGAGCATGGGTTGGAACAAGGAGGTTTACGATGTTGCAAGAAAACAAATTTGCAAGTTTTGGTACTTTTGCAACATTCCATTTATTGCGGCGAGGTAATTCTTTTTGATTTGATAGCTTTAAGTTTAAAAGTAAATTTTAAAATTTATAGTTTGAAACTTTGAAGTTGAACTCTGCTTTGTCTAATCATAATATATTTGTGACAGGTCTCTTTACTGGCAAGGCATGGTAGATGCCATAACCATTTGTGGGGCGGGGTTTAAAGTCCCTATTGGTGCTGAATTAAGTGGTCCCCTCTTGTTAGAAATGGTTGGGAATATGAAAGTTGAGCTAGAGGACCACTGACAGTCTTGGAGCCAAAAGGGTTGCACCATCATGACAGATGGTTGGATGGTTGGAGGAATATAGCACTCCTAAATTTTCTTGTTTCCCGTGGAGGTGTTTGATTATTCTACTTCCCTAAATGCATTGAATAATTTAAATTTTGATTTGTTGATTGATCCATGATAATAGATAATTATTTTGCTTTATTTTCAGGAGCCACCATGTTCTTGAAGTCCATTGATGCTTCCTCACATGTAAAAAATGCCACATACTTATGTGAGGCTATTGAGGAAGTCATATGTGAGGTGGGGGAAGAAAATGTGGTGCAGGTGGTGACGGATAATGCAATGAGTTATGTTGCTATAGGTAAACTTTTAACTTTTTAAGTTTTGATGGAGGCATCTATGAATTTATTTAAAATTTTCTTAACACATCTAAATTTCTAATTAATTTAAAATTGTTGTAGGTAAACTTTTGATGGAGAGGCACCCGAATTTTTTTGGGTCTCCATGTGTAGCCCATTGCCTTGACCTCATGTTAGAGGATATTGGTAAGTTTGAATGGTGAAATCATGCATTGAAAGGGCCAAAAATATCTGCAAGTTTATCTACAATCGTGCATTGGTCCTTAGCATTATGAGGCAATACATGAGGCAAAAGGAGTTGGCTCGTCCTGGTATCATGAGATTTGCCTTAAATTTCCTCACACTAAAATCCTTGATGAAATCAAGGGGAGCTTTGAGGCGCATGTTTGTTGTTGAGGAGTGGACTTCCTCATCCTATACTACGACCACTACAAATAAAGTTGTGGTAGATTGTATTTTTGACGAGCCAAGTTTTTGGACCCCTTGTGGAGAAATTGTGGAGGTAAATTTATTACAATTTAACATTTAGTATTTAGTATTTACTTTTAATTTATATGCATATTTTTGTTTTGTTTGCAACTTTGCAATTATTTTTATTTTAATTTAATTTGTGACTTAACTATTTTT
Organism: Chamaecyparis obtusa; assembly: GCA_027943335.1. Lineage (NCBI taxonomy): Eukaryota > Viridiplantae > Streptophyta > Pinopsida > Cupressales > Cupressaceae > Chamaecyparis > Chamaecyparis obtusa. The sequence goes on from BSBK01005997.1 coordinate 174,020, forward strand.
GTTTAACATTATCTGTAGGTCATTGAGCCCTTGGTAGTTCTTCTACGAGTTGTTGATGGGGAGAAGCCCTCTATGGGCTATATATATGAGGGCATGGGTAGGGCCAAGGAGGCCATTAGATCCATATATACAGGAGTTGAGGATAAGTATGACCCCATTTGGGAGATAATTGATAGGAGATGGCAAAACCAGCTTCACAGGCCCATCCATGCAACAACTTATTACCTCAATCCGACATTTTGTTTCTGTGACGATTTCAAGGCGGATGAGGAGGTTCTTAGTGGCATATATACAGTTGTACAAAAGATGTGTAGTGATGGCACAACCTCAACTACAACGATTGAGCTGGATAAATATAATAATGAAGGGGTGATTTTCTCAAGCAAGATGTGCACATATGCTCAGACAAAATTGCAGCCAGGTAGAAATATATTCTTAAGTTTATGACTAATGCATTTTAATTTTTGATTTTGTAATTTAGCCTTAAAGTTGGAAATGAGACAAATTTTTTTTCTTTTCCTTATTTTAGATAGATGGTGGCAAATGTTTGGGCCCTCAACCCCAAACCTTCAAAAAATTGCCATCCGTATTATGAGCCAGCCAGGCAACGCTTTTGGATGTGAGCGCAATTGGTTCATGTTCGAGCCCATCCACTCGAAGAGGAGTAATAGATTGTCTGTGGAGAGGTTGAATGATCTTGTCTTTGTTCATTACAACCTCCGTCTTAGGACCAAACAAATTTTGGACATTGACTCCTCTCCGATCACTCTAGCAGAGATCAATCCAGAGTCTGAGTGGCTCACTGAGTCTACCGATCCCATCTTCACTGAGGAGGACCATAAGTGGGTTGACTAGGCAGATAGAGAGGTTGAGGTTGTCGCTTTGGCAAAGGAGGAGGATAGAACACGATTCGGTAGAGGCACAACTGATGTTGATCATTATGGCACCTCACAGGCGGAGACTATGACTATTTAGTCATCCAGGACCTACCTTAGATGCCTTTATAGGAGGCAGACAGACTGCTTTGAGGTTGAGGCTGAGCTAGAGCCTAAGCCATAGACTTGTTTTTGTTTACACATATGTTTGGGAACATTTGATGTTATTGATTTTATATGCATTTGACAATATTTATAATTCTATATATCTATGTTTTCTATTTCCTTCAGCTACAATTTACATTTGTACTTATGTGATGGATGTATGTGATCAAATTATCTTCTAATTGATGATGTTATAGTGTCTTTAAGCTTTATTTCAAGGGTGCATGAAACAAGTTTTAAATCGTTAAAAATCTCTAAATTTCAAGGGTTTTTTCATTTTGTCGAGTTGTTACCTAGTCATAGCCAAGTCACGAGTTGAGTCGGCCTTGTCGAGTTCGAGCCGAGTCTGAGTTTGGGAACTATGGAGAAGATAGATACCAAGCACCATTAGAAGAAGAATATTAGAGAAACATATAAATGCGCAAGGAATTTAAACAATTAGGGAAGCCATGTGATATAATTGAATCCCAGAGATCACAAAAACTTAATTTATTTATCATTTCCCAAGCAATATCAGCCCTATGCACAAGGACACAGACTACGATCTTAGAATTTATGCTTTTCTTCCTTTACTGACCACCAAGCTGTCAATTAGAATTTGATTGGAGTAGGCCTACTGACCAATTCCACAGGTCAGCTTAAGCCTAGAGACCACCAAGCTGTCTTACCTTATCAAGGATAAAGGGATTTTTGAGCCCCTGGCAAAATTACAATATAACGACTTAGTTAAATTCTGAACTACTCTTTGTAAGGGTGTGTGTCCATGTCATTTTGTTGTATATATATGATGTCGATGCATTGTAATTATCTCATATATTTACAATATTGTCTAAATCAGAAAAGTAGATACACCATAATATGTAGTAAGAAATACTAGCTCCCGAATCCCTTGTCCAAACAACTGTTGAGATCGATCACAAATCTTAATAAGAAATTACTGACTTCTTAGTATCTGTTTTTCCAGTGTTTGGTTTGAACACTATGAGAATTCATTGATGTCATACTTATATCATCATAATTAAAATAATGCTCTTCAACATTAATGGAGCCTCATTCGTTTATTCCCCTGCAAATCAGTGACACTTTCTGATAATCAGGAAAGTAGAGAGGCCACAATGTATAGAAAGCAGTACTAGCTCCTCAAGCCCTTGTCCAAACAAGCATTGAGAATGATCACAGATCTTAATAAGAAATTATTGACTTCTCAATAACTGCTCTTCCAGTGTTTGGTTTCATACTATGAGAATCTATTGATATCATACTTTAATCATCACAATGAAAATAATACTCTTCAACATTACTGGAGTCTTGTTTATTCCTCTGCATAGCAGTGATACCTTCTGCTCTGAGCATTCTGATCTCTCCACAGCTTCTTTTAGTAACAGCATGCATGTAAAATAACTAGTCAGAGATGCTTTCTTCTTATTATTTACAATACACAAAGGTAAACTTTAGAGGCACCAGTGGAGTATAGTTGGAGCAAATTAATTTCAATTGCAAATTTCAAGAGCTCACCAAAATTTTCTCAAATTCTCAATCACATAGTGGCCAATGATTTTATAATTAAATATCCTTTCTAAAATAAATATTCACAGTTATCCATGTCCAAAGGATCAGTATAAATGCCATGCATGAGAATTATTTAAGAGACAATAGAAATTGAGTGGATGTCAACTTTGTCACTGGGGAGAAAGTGTCACCATATTCTATTCCCTGATGTTAGGAATAACCCTTTGCAACCAATCTAGGCTTCTACTTCTCAATGCTGCTATCATATCTTTTTTTTTCTTTTGAACACCCATTTGCATCCAATAGACTTTTGTCCATTAGGCAAAGCTACCAGGTCCCATGTGTTGTCTTTCTTCAAAGCAGCCATCTTCTTATCCATGGCTGCCTTCCAAGACTTTGCACCATCCATACCCATAGCCTCCTTTACAGCCATAGGCTCATAAGAGTTTGTAATCAAAGCAAAAAAACAACTCCAATTAGAGGGCGTATACCTTTCCGGCTGCTACCTTTGCTGAGTGGGCCTCCTCAATGATAGAGTTGGAGGTCTTATCTCTTCCTCAGAACTATCTAAGATCTCTTCCTCTTTATACCCTTTGTGGGTTTTAGTTCAACCTTCTTGATCTCTGGGGTTAGGTGAACCACATCTTTTTCTCCAACCTTCTTTGATTGCAATACTGTGGACGAAGTCTTAACTTCTCTAAAGACAATGCTTCTTCTATACAAAACTCTCTCAGCCACAGTGTCCCAAAGTTTGTATCCTTTCACACCAACATCTAGCCAATGAAGATACATTTTACAACTTTGTTCTCCAACTTTGACCACAAAACGTAGTGTGCTGAATCTGAATTTGCTGGATGTTGGATTGTGAAAGCATGGCTTGAGAATCGAGATACTTAACTTTGAGTTTAATATTAGATGCATGACCAGGTGTGGAGGAAGGGCAAGGAAGAATGTGTACTCACAATTCACAAGCACTATTAAACATGATGTATGGAGCATAACGTAGTAGTTTGAGTTTATGGTGGGATCTTCAAATTGCTCATTCGTGGGGGTTATGTTTAGGGTTTGTTAAAGTTGGTGATGCACATGTTGTTGAAGAAAATTTTCTGATTTGTATAATTCCTTTACTTGTGTGCTTGTCTTAAAGACAATGAGAGTGCAAAAACTATTGTTGAGAGAGGTGATGGTTGGAACCTATAACAGTTATGAAATGAACTATACTTGGTAGAGCTATGGATAGCTTGTTACAGGCATGCCAGTTATATGGTGGATTGCCATCCCACTTGCTAGGATGAGTACCATTATACATTCCCAACAATTTAACCAATGCACAATTTACCTCTTCATTTTGGCCATTAAATTTAAGGACGGAACACTACGTTGAGCACCTCTCAAAGCGTTTGATCCAAAAATCTGGTCAAACTAAGCCAAAAGCGGGGCCATGGACAACCACTTTGATCAAGGAGGTGATTAATGACTTGGAAAGATGAAACTGATGTAAAACCATTCTTTTATTATACAAGCAAGGCTGTAAACATGTCAAGTGGGTGCTTGAGGTGATCCAAAGCTCCCTATAGTCTCCGTACCAAGTTGCAAATGTCAATCCTACTTGTAAGGGCAAGGATGACAAATTCCCCTGACAAGAACATAATCATTGCAGAAATGTGTAAGTGACGGTTTGTTGGAAATGGCAAAAATACAATGGTGGAAAAAGAATGGAATTTGCAGGGTTTGACATTTGATTTGATTCTTTACACACTCGTTCTTCAATTTTGATGCCATGGGAGGATAGAGGAGTGGAATATATGGTTTGTACAAGCAAGGCTGTAAATATGTCAAGTGGGTGTTTGAGGTGATCCAAAGCTCCCAACAATCTCCATAGCAAGTTGTAGATGTCAATCCTACTTGTAAGGGCAAGGATGACAAATTCACCTGTTAAGAACACAATCATTGCAGAAATGTGTGTCGGTTTGTCAGAAATGGCAAAAATACAATGGTGGAAACAAAATGGAATTTAAAGGGTTTGACATTTGATTTGATTCTTTTCACACTTGTTCTTCAATTTTGATGCCATGGGAGAATAGAGGAGTGGAATATATGTTTCAAACCATTGTTCCAGGACTTGGACTCGGCGTGGACTCAACAAAAACTCGGCAAGTCTCGGCAAAGTCAACAAACCCAAGAAATCTAGAGATTTTTAAGGATTTAAACTTGTTTCATGCACCCTTTATTAAATAAACCTTAAAGACACAATGACATTATCCAATAGAAGCTAATTTGATCACATACACAAGTTTACATCAATCATATAAGTATAAACATAAATTGTAGCTTCAAGAAATAGCACACCTGATATATAAATATATTCAAATATATACAAAACTCGTGGAACATGAAATCCATGACATCATGTTGATATTTGTGGCCTTTTCGGAAAGATCGACGTGTATGCTGAGATGAACAATAATTAATATACCTATTATTTATTATTTATCTCAACATACATTAATCATTATATTAAACTCTGAATAAAAGATAATAGATATTATTGCATTGTCCTAGAGGGACGACCTCATATTATACACAAGGGACGACTTGTGTTAAGTTTTATGTAAATATTTCCAGCTGAATCTGGTCAGCCCTTTTCATTGATATGATGATGTCTTCTCACATATATAAATGTGACTTGTGGTGCGAATAATCCAAGGCATAGAAGACATAACATGCTGAGGAAAATTCGCACCTCTAGTAGACCCAAATCTGATTTGCAGCAGTCTCACATTACATATGAATTTAATCATTTCGCATAGAAGGAAATCTGGAGTAGACTACTGGATAATCGTTGAGGACAAATACAAAGGAGAATTGCACAGCATAAACCAGGTACTATCTATTCATGTCTTTGTCAATACCTTATTATGTTTTGGTTTTAAAAGAACACTTATAGATTGCAAACCCTGGGTAGAAATCTGAAAATATTAACACATCAAATGTTCCAAACAAATATCAAATCAAAAACTTCAAATCTATGGCTCAATCGCTCAGAGGAGGAAGAATCCTTCCTACGAAGACATCTAATGTAGGTCGTGGATGATATAGCAGCCATAATTTTTTTAACTACAAATATGCAAAGATTTGCAACAAGGGAATATGTATTATGTATATTTTTATGATCATGATTCATCACTGATCTTTTACTTGCTTAGACTTGTAGTTTGATGGGGGTTTTGGGGAACACCGAAACAAGGTTGAGGGTAGCACCCCTTGCGGGGGTTTGAGGGTGAGAGGGAGAGGTAGAGAGATAGGTCTATATCTTGGAGGAGAGAGGAGAGAGTGAGATAAAGAGAGGTAGAGAGAGGCGATAGAGAAAGAGTGATAGGGAGAGAGAGATAGGTCTAGAGTTCAAGGAAAATAAAGAGAGTCAGATAGCGAGAGAATGTTGATAGGAGCTTGCTGATTACTGAAGTTTGACTAAGTTTGAAAAGTTATAAGATCTGAAACCTGGAATTTGCATTGCAACTCCTAGAGCTCTGAAACTGCTCTCAAACATCCTGACAATATATACATGAAATATAACTTAAGTATAAGTCCTTTCTTATACTTAAATGTAATATTTCATGTATATATTCTACTGAAGAAAATGAGACTAACTTGAAGGCAAAGATGGGGAGTTAAATGTTACATTTCATGTATATTCTGGAGTCATTAACTCCTAAAAATTAAAATTTTGAGACTTAAAACAGAAAAAAACATCATTTTTGGTTGAGCTTGAGCATCCGTATTTGCTCAGACTTGATGAGTTCAGCGAGTCTCGCCTAAGATTGGCAAGGGTGCTTGGGACTCACTAAGTCTTGGCAAGTCTCAGCGAATCTCGGATCTTTAAACACAAAGTTAGAAGGGTTAACTCTTCATGTATGTTAAGGAAACAAGGATCGTATATAGAAAGAATCTAAATGCTTATTATTACTTGATATTGCCGCTGTATAGAAATAGATTATCATTGTGATTTATCTTCTCACCAGCCATCAATATGCATTTATATCCTTTGAATAGTCATGTCTTGAAGAGCCATGACCATATGTGGCTTATGCTACGTAGAGTCATGACCCTTCATAACTGATTGGTAATATTAACTATATTGTAACATATAAAAATATCAAATGCTCTTAATATATATATATATTTGACTATTAGATTAATATAATTATATCAATCAATTCGATGCTATATTTCAACACTCCCTCTTAGCGAGAGGAGATTGATATTCACAAGAAGTGAGTGTTATTGAAATCCCCGACTTAGTTCGGAACTAGATTTCTTTTAAATAACACATAACCACTTAGAATTAGGATTTCCGGCATAATCCGGAACATAACTCAACTTGATAAGAAATTTATCAAAATCCCCGACCAATTTGGAACTGGATTTAATGATAAATATAGGTGTCAAGATATCCGGCGCAATCCGGATCAAAAGTTGAACCATTCGTTATCATGATCCCCGACTAAATTCGGAACTGGATTAGATGATAACTTACACACAACTTCATATCAAGATATCCGACACAGCTCGGGACATCATCAAGATGTACTCATCCTGATAAAAGAGTTATTGCAATCCCCGACCAATTCGGAACTAGATTTAGCGATAACAATCAAGATATTCGGTGCAATCCGAATCAAAACTTGATTTACATGTTATAATCCCCGACCAATTCAGAACTGGATTTAACAACTCAAAAATTCAGTGTCAGGAATAGTGACTACAATACATAGTCATACCTAACACTAGGTTAAGCTATTGTCTAAGTCGTCACCTAGCAATAGTAACCCAACACATATGAAAGATCATCACCTTTCATAATATAGCACAAAATGAATGAGCCCATAAAGTGACACATGTGACATCCACCTTGACTCTTCTCAGAGGGTGGATCCACCATGGATCATCCTAGAGAGTGGAAACCAAGGTTTCCACCTTAGACTTGTTTATCAAGGACAAGAATCATTTATGATACAAAATGATGGATCACTGAAGCTGAAAACTTCTTTTCAACTAATGCTTTATTCCTCAACATACCAAGGTTATCTGAAAGTACACAATCTTCTTTCTAGCAAGAGGCTTGGTAAGAATATCGGCCATTTGTTCTTTAGTAAGGATGTACCTCCACTGAATTGCATTTGTTTGCACTATCTCATAGTCTTGGTGAATTCTGAGCTTACAAAGTATACACCATCTTGACATGGTATACTCCCTCTGAATTTGTATGACCAAGATCCTAGGGTGCCAACTTAATTTGATCTTCTAGCTTCTCCCTCTGACATATAGCCTTCTCTCATGATAATAATCATAATTCTCTACTAAAATTTCTTGATGACTAGAGAACCAACAAAACATGGTCTACTCCCTCTGAATCAAGATCCTCGGATGTCCACTGATGCAGATCCTTTAGCTTCCTCTTCTGTCACGGAGGCATACCCTATTTATATACTTAGCTCAGTGTCACTGCAAAATGTGACTTCATACCTTTCTTCCTGAGAGAATCAATATCTCATATACAAATAATCTTAATAGTCATATGGCTGCCAACTCACATCGACTAGCATAGGATGTGTTTTGATCTTTTCCAAGGCCACAACATTAACACTCCCTCTTGGACTTGAAGGAATATAATAAAGGACCTCTAGTATGATGTTCATCTCAATGGACTGTAGTCTCAAGATGTATGGAATGCCTCAATTAGAGATTCTATCCAGGTGCTCCCACTTCTATAATCTCAGAATTGTTTCACCTTCAACTCTATCTCAATTAATATGATTGAGTTTGTCACAAATTGACTGAATCATCTGTTTCCTTAGAAGCTAAATTTCACCAACTTCTTGACCTTTCTGAAGATGTTAGAGATAGATTATGAATAGTTCATAAAGCTAAACTATCTCGAACATAAAAATGATAGAAGCATACAAAATTTATTATTTAATGAATTACAAACTGCAAATTCATATGGATTAATAAAACATGAGATACTTATCTTTTCAAATATTTTCAAGTATTTCCTTTCGTAAGGTGAGCCCGTTAATACGATACTCATACCCATCGTCCTTCTTCATAACATATCGGTTTCATTCTGATCCTTATGTTAATTTTCTTCTTTACAAATCACATCTCATTATGATAACTATCGATTAAATGTTGACTTCATACATTAACGACTACTTGGCATCAATGTTGTCTTCATTAGCAATTGCAGCCTTCTTCATAACTATTTGACAAGTCTTCTATTATGGCTGGTGATCAAATAAGATGAGATAAGTTGTATAAATATCTGAAGTCAGATTTCTCACACCAAGTTGATCTATTAGATCAATCGATCTCCTTTATCAAATGGAATTCTTCTGCTCAGTCTGCTCTCATCATCTGAATAATACTCTTTTATTGTTCCTCTTTCTTGTTAATCTGATTTGTACAACATTCTAATTCGGATATAATGATATAGTACTTATTCTTTAGATATAATTGATATTCTTCTATTCGATATATATCTTATTCATTTCCAATTGCTTTTAATCTGTCCTTTAAATCTGCACGTACCCTTTTAAGTTTTTAACTCAGGAATCTATTGTTCTCTTTCTATTCTGTTATATATAATCCTCACATACATCATATATATTTTATCACATTTCCAATGAAGTATATATATCAGATAGATAAGGTTCTTTATTTCCTCTGAGACAGTAATCAAGATGAATTCTCTTGACCAAGAATGAACTCCCAGGCAACAACAATTGAATTTCGATTCAACACAAGAATTATTCATTGCTGCTGCTCTGAAACAGTTAAACAATATAATACACACTAAAATTCCAAACAGAAAAGCAATATGATCCATCATCCTTCAAACTGCGAAATTTGGTGCTGATCCATCCATCCCATTTACCAGAGGAATTTGATGTTCGTGCTAAATCGCAGCTTCAGGCAGAACAACATCATGAAGAACCTTGTACTCAGGTGGCTCAAGCCTCAATTTATCTATTTCCCTTCTGATGGCTTTCCCTTAATGAATGCTTCTCTATCAAAATTGTCTTCTCCATTGTCTCCAATACCAAATTTCTTGGCTAGAGCTCTCACCAATGTGCCTATGGATGAGTTTTCTTGGGCCATTTGTCCTTGTTGTTGTGTCATGTGCCTTTGTTGTTGGCTTATCTATGTTAAATTCTTTATCACTCTTTCCGTGTGGCCTTTCAAGGTAGTTATTTGTGCATTCGAATCACCTTCCATTCTCACTTGAAACTACTCACTGGTGTTGATTTCCTGATTAAAATAAAAACAGTTCTTTGCCCTTTGAGTAATTGTGATACAACACTCTGCCACAATTCTCAAAGATCAAACAATTCTGTAATACTAGATTGTTCCATAGTTTCTTAAATTCAATTGTAGAAATTAGTAGAACATAAAATCAAGTTGTCTTGCTTGAACATATGACAGTCTTCATATATCTGATCACCGAGAATAATATATAGAGTAGATACATTTAATATATCTCCACTAGCTCTTTTTCAAAATATACTCAAAAGTTTCTCCATTTTCTTCCACGGCAGATCTCAAAAACGCAACAAAAACCCTTGTTGCGAACCTCCTCATCGGCTTGAGCGGGATCCGGCACTGGCAGACCAAGCACAGTAGCCAGAACAGTTCGTTGTTGAGAATATCACTCACGCTATAATCGCTGGCAACAAAATGGTATACCAGCACTGGAGATTCACTGAAGAATTCCTCGTGCCCTAGTCGCTCAAGGGCACAGGACGGCAAAAGAATTGTGCACTTCGATCCCAGGCCTGTACCTACGATTAATGTCAGAATTGAGAGAGGAAATGTGAAATTTGAGTAGGTTAACAAAGGGGGGGGTTTTGACGATCGCCTGCTCCGTCCACGGGATCAAATCCCGCTAGGGTAGAGATTTTGACGGCAGTTTTGGAAGCTACATTTAGGGCTACGCCAAATGCAACTTTCCCACCCTTGTTGTGGCCTGCGATGGCGAATCTGTCGAAATCTGGCAGTACAGACTTTAGTTGGGTAGGAAAATAGAAATGAAGGTTTTGTTTTAGCCAGTTTGCAATGACTGCCGTGTCGATCATCTCTTGCGTGCAGTCCCATCCTGTGAAGAGTACAACAGTAGTAATATATCCATGAGAAGCCACCTCATGCAGAAATTCCCAGTAGAAATTGTTGCGTAGGGGAACGTAGCTATGCACGAACAGCAAAACACAATATGTTCCCTTTAAGGTCGGTACTGCAACCAGTAAGGTCTTCTCTGGCGAAGGACCCCATGTTTGCATGTCCCGAGCCGTTATACTGAACAGACTCTCCATGAACACATCTCCAAGCACCGATGAATCCCCTTCTGCAATCTCATTATTCAACAAAATATATTGTTGTTCTTTATCTTTGATTCTTTTCTATAGAGGCTCTGATACCATGTTAAGGAAACAAGGATCGTATATAGAAAGAATCTGAATGCTTATTATTACTTGATATTGCCGCTGTATAGAAATAGATTATCATTGTGATTTATCTTCTCACCAGCCATCAATATGCATTTATATCCTTTGAATAGTCATGTCTTGAAGAGCCATGACCATACGTGGCTTATGCTACGTAGGGTCATGACTTTTCATAACTGATTGGTAATATTAACTATATTGTAACATATAAAAATATCAAATGCTCTTAATATATATATATATATATATTCGACTATTAGATTAATATAATTATATCAATCAATTCGATGCTATATTTCAACAATGTAAACTCCACTTCGATGCTGACATTGTGCAAGTTCTATCTGTGCCCAGGTAATGTGACTTTGATGCTAACATTGTGCAGAGGAACTTCCTAGGGTTATTGATACCTGTCATATCTACTACCTTTATGATGTTTGGTTCTGTAGAATTGCTTAGACTTGGGATGTATATATTATAAACAATGACATCTGTCAGATTATGCCCGGTTTTCTCCTTTGAAAGCTGGTATTCAAAAAAGCAATTTAGGAAATAAAATATGATGTGAATAGATAAAAAATTTAGTGTAGTTTCTGTTTGTTGTGTACCTAATACATGCAAATCTTATGCTGCAAAGAAATCTCAGTTTCATGTGGGGTAAGAATTTCCAATTGTTTGGGCTTTAGTCCTTTGATGTTTGCAATAGAAACATCTATCATTCTGCATTATTTTTTAAAGCACTAAACTTGAGTTTGTCATCTTCCAGGTAGTGACATTTTGGGAGGGTGAAATCGTTGACAACAGGAACTACACATTTTTCACTGGCAAATGGGAGGCAAAGTATGTCACATTTTACTTCATATGAGCTTTCCCATGCTATTAGGGTTGGATACTTCTGAAACTTTTCAGTAACTGTTAAAATTCTTTATAAATTCCGTTCTTTCAAAATTATGGGCTCTCTTACAAAACAATTTCTCTCTATTTCAGCTAAACTTATCCTTTTCTTGTTAACAGTCAAGACACAGACATGAGACATTGGTCAAAATTTCAGTGTTTTGAACCACTCCTTGTAAGCCTTTATTAGTTGACAACTTTGATTATCAAATCTCTTCTGATGACTTATTAATCCTCTTTATTATGGTTTTCCCTTTTAACCTTTTATTCTCTTTCTGATACACTACAATGTCAGCCTAAAGTGCAAAATGATGGAGGCAGATCAGAGGATCTTTGCAATTATCCTTATATTTTCATGGTAAGATAAATATATACATATAGATTGCTCTCAGCTGCATTAATGGCTTAGTAGTTTTATTGTTAATTTTTTTGTTTCAGCTTATTTCTGTAGAATTCTGTTAATCATAAATATAGGTACCATTAGTAATTCAAAAATTTGTCCAATATTACATGTTTGGAAAATGTTGGATGTTTAACGGAATGGTTCAGAGCAAACCTAAGATGATGAAACACCTGTGAATAGTTATTCTTACTAATTTTAGTTTTATATACTAACACATTTATTCTTTACCTTCCCAATTCTGTCACTGAAATGCTTCAGTAGCATTCTGCTCTCAATTGTTCTCAACTTACACAACAGTTTTTGCTGTTTTTAAATCACAAGATTTAAAAATAGAAGATTTTTGGCCTTCAGGATGACATTTTCTTTGTTTGGTGATTTAATATGCCAAATTGGTAAATCTAACTATTAAAGAAAAGGTTTCGTTATTTGTTTCTGTTGTTTTGTGCTGTTTCTTGTGCTATTGGTGCTGCTACTTTCACAGTCATTTAAATTGGCTCCATCTCAAGTTCTACAGTGACCATTGACTGGCCTTTCTAAATGCAATAGATTGGTGCAGACAACTCAATGCACATGCATAATAAGGCAACTAATCCTTCATTAAGTAATTCATAGTCTTAGAGAGGATCATTAAATTATCAACCAGGGAAACGTAAACTTGCGATGGATCTGCACTGTATGTGTACTATGGAAGACTCTTAAGCTATCCTATCAATTGCTTAAAGGAAATAAAATTGAAAGTAATAACTTCATTGAAAAGTTAACAGTGCTGGAAATAAAACTAGCTACTTAGTGTTGGCAGCGGGTTGACTGGTTAATTGCTACAACAGTGGCTGTGGATGATGCAACATTACTGAAAGTAACTTCGCTGCAACCAACTTATTCCATACAACACATTATTGATTACTGCACATCTAAACAATAATTTAAACTACTCTAAACAACTATAGAGTCATAGTACCTCAAGTGGCCCTTGCTTGAGTGGCTACAATCTTAGTTACTAGTATTCAATCTTCAATATATAAGTTCAATTGATGAAATCATTTTCTTATTGCAAATCAAAAGGATTACATAAATTGATATCAGACTTGCTGATTGAACAAAGACACTATAACAAAGCTTAGCACAAACTAGATACTCCCTTCTTTCTCCCTTAACTCAAACAAGCTCATACATATACATGAGACTTGAGAGTTGGATTAATTACAAACTCAACAACTTGTAACAAATGTCATTTCTCCCACAACATCAAGGAGATGACTTATTCCTCAACAGACTAATAATAAAGACCAAACTAAAATGAGTTGAGAGTTATCTAATCCACTTCAAACTCTTACAACATCAAAATACACATATGGCTGAAAATGTGCATAAACACGTCATAATCATTAGGACACATGATTTAATATTTTCACAAGTTACTCCATTGTTCTCTGACTTCAATAACTCCATATCCATGAGATCATGAAGAGGTGGAAGAGTCCAAACCAAACTGGAACTCATTCCTTAACTGCTGCCTCCAAACTTGCCACTTTTGACTTAGTCCACTTTAGACAAGTTCTGCTCCTTTACTGTTGCGACTTAAATCAAATGGTCAAAAGGGTTTTTGCTCCTCCTTTTCAGGTTTCCAAATCATTTTGAAAATCTTAATTTCATTAAGAAATGAGTGAGATATGTCCGTTTTACTCAAACTGGTTTTTTTTGACTTTTCTGCACTTCTAGCAACATCTGAATATTGAGAAGTGTCAACTCCTCTTTTTCCCAGCTGCATGAACGAGTAAAATATCTCTAAAACATGTGAATCATCCCAAAACACTTAACATTCAATAATAACCATTTATCACAATTCAATAATAACCATTTATGACAATAAATTATCACAATTTAGCATTAACTAGCTAGACATACAAATGCTTGTCAATAAATCATTGATTTTAGTTAATGCTTCATAAGTCACTGTAATGTATGGAAATGACTTGGAAAGATATTGTGAACATGGGGTAAAGCATTATAATAAATGATATCAACATGACAAATTATAGGCTCATCAGCCATTATGTCCTCCCATTCATTAACAAATAGCACACAATTCACAGATCTGAATATTGTGCTAGTGAAAATTGTGACTTATTTTAATTTGTGGTTTGAAACACCTTGATAGAATACACCCAGGTATTATTAAGATGGCCTGATTAATAAGACATTCCATGTGCTTGATAAAATCTGAAACTATGTATATTTTAAAATAAATGTAAAAATGGTGTTTTGAATGGGGCTTTGAATCTTTTACAATCAAACAGCAGAAAAACAGAAAAACATCAGCAGAAAGACCCCAAGGAGAGAGGGTCACAACAAGAACAACAGAGCATACACAAGCTGTGCTAGAGCAACAGTGAATCAGAAGCCAAACAGGAGAGACCAAAGATCACAATGAATTCAGAGCCACTGCAGGCTGCCACTCGTCCTCAAGAAACTCAAGATGTTTATCCACATCAAGGGCCATAGGGGCCCTCAGCTCCTGTAACCTATGTCTGCATTTCCTTGAACTAGGGTCCACCATCCCAAAGCATTTTGATACTAGTAGCACAGTTTAGAATAGTTGAGAGGTTTTCCCAAAGGGTCAAATTGACTTTGAATCAGGTTATCATAAATTAGAGATGGACACTCATTGATGATTATTTAATTTAAACCCTTGCAAAAGGATTTAAATCCATTTGAAAATTGAATGAGATATACGAGGAAGCATGTGATCTCATGAATCACTTGAAATCCATCTCCTATAGTTATAGTTGTAGGGAGGCCAAAAAATTTGCAAACTTAACTATTGAAGGTAGTGGCTATCCAACCAAGCCACAGATATGTAGCAAGGGAATGGATACTTAAAGATGGTTAGAGGACCTATTGGTACATGAAAAGCCAGGAGCTACACTTATCTCTTATCCCTTATAATTCCATGTCATATTTCATATGGGACATACAATTATTCAAAAAAAAATAAAATTCAAAATTCTTCTTTCCATAGTGACAATATTTTTTAGGATCCTTAGCAATTCTCATTCTAAGGACATTCGGAACTCTTGGAAGATGGCATGCATTTTTCAACTAAGGTCTGAGATGTGATGGTGGTTGTTATCATAATAGAGCAGCATTGATTAGCATCAAGTTAATTGACATGACTCTAATTGGCGGGAAATATTTACCCTTCTTTCTCTTACTCCATAATTTCCATTTTCTTTATGTGTCTTTGACACTTAATCATTACTTATACTAGCATTTTCAAAGCGACTTTGAGATTTGTTGTCTTCATGGTTCTTGAGGGTTGTTGGGGTTGACAATTGATGCCAATGGTGGTTGATATTAATAGGAGACCAAAACAAGAGTTCAAGGGTTCCATTTTAGGCAGTGACCTTTGGGAGATACTTGAGACATCTTTTTGATATGTCATTGAATTCATAAAAACATTGGGTGACAAGGCAGTGAATCCTAGTGGCAACATCAATTAGGGACAAGGGTGTAAGGAAATTGTCTGGAAGTAGATCTGTTGGTTGTACCTTTTCTTGAAAATTCATACACAAGGTTGTAGACAACAATTGAAGGGGTGAACAAGAGCTACAATAACCTTTGTTGATAGCTTGCTATTTCAATGAAAGGAGCTAGAGAACTTCAAATTTCGATCTTTGGTACCATTATTGACAAGCCTGAAGAGTTTGGGGTAAGGATAGGACCTTTGATTTATTTCTATTGCACTAGTAATGTAAGGGGTAGAAATTGAAGGTTGTAACTTTTGAGATTGACATAGGTAGAAAGGTACCAATGGTGATATCCATATGGAGGCAAAGGTGAGATGAGATCTTTGTGGCTTGGCTAGGGTGTTTGCACATATTATGCACATTGATGGGAGTAGTGACTGCATAAGTAGACTTTTGTAGGGATCTATTATGCATAGATTTTATGAAGACTGAATTGTGTGGGCTGCCATGGGTCTGCAAGGAGAACATTCCTTGTCAGATCCAACAGCATCTTCCCTCTTACTGGTCTCTTGTGCACTTCTTATTGGATCTCACCTGAATTTCTCCTTGAACCACACACCTCCAAAGTATTTGTTTAGAACCCATCTCATGCAATAAGAGGCCTATCAATAGAAATGTTGTCATTGTAGTGTAGTTGTCAATTCTACCTTACTCGTATCCTTTGAATTTGTTTGAAAATATAGCCACAGATTTTTTTTCATTCTCACGCTTTCATGAATACCATGACTTAGAATGATTGTGCATTTGGGAACTTATTAGGTACTTTGCCCATGGGCTCTCTCGACCTAATTCTTGATAACCATTGGTATGCGATGACATGGTACTTTATCACACATAGTTTATTGTGAAATTTGGATCTTTGGAGTAGAAACAAACATCAATACACTTGCCCTTGGCTCATCAACTTGTTCACCAAGTAAATCAACAATTGGTTTTCTACATCAAATACAAAGGATCTTCTAGGAGGTAACATTGAAACTTTTAGATGACATGCCATCATGAACACTTTCCTGTTTGTGCTATAATTGATCTAAGGTTTTTGCATCAGCTCGCTTGCAAAGTACATTGGGTGATCTAGCTTATGTTCACCTTGTCAAGATAATTTATATCAAATTCTATACCTCAATTCCTCTACATGGATGTGAAATTTCTTGTTCCAGTTCAAGCACAATAAGATAAATATTCTGATCAATTATAGGTCTAACTAATCAAATCCTTCTTGTTGCTTCCTCTTTCAAATGAATAGAACTCATTTGCTTGTTAAGCTGTGGAATAAGCATGACACTTGTGTGAATTTGTTCAAGAGCCTTTGTTAATACTCAACATGGCCTAACAACAACCTTATTGCTCCCTTGTCTTGTGGAACCTCCACATTCTCAATGAAACATATTAGGATCCATTTTCCATGCACTTTGACACATGCACCCCAACAATTAATTGAAGGATATGATTAAAGAACATTTCATTGATTAAACATAGGTTTGGCTTCTTGATAGTCTCATTAATTACTTCAAAGCTTGGAGATGCATCATCTTTAGACTTTAGTTTATAAATTGACCGCTCATCAAGGAATATCTTAAAGTTCCCTATTGACATCCACTCAATTTTTTTATAGGAAAATCCCTCTAAAATGTCGTTTGAGCTATATACAACCCTAATTATATCTAGTAGACTAGTTGTATGCATATTTACCGTTCTTGGCAACAAAGGTAAGAATTGACTTTTCCTCCTCCACAATGCTTCTATAATTAAAAGTTTAGACACATTGGACCCATTAAGATTGAATCTATCATGCATCAATTCAATTCCTTGAGGATAGAGTTGGTAAACAAGATTGGAAAGAGATCTTTTAGTGTCACTGTCTTTGAGTTTAAGAAATCACAATATTTGAATCTGCCCCTTCTTTGAACTTCTCACTATAGATGATACCTAATCACTCGTCTTTGCTTTGAAGATTATTTTAGCTTTTGAGAATCTTGTTGGTCTCCACATGTAATTTCAATATGGTCTGTCTTACATTTTGTGCCCCCAACATTTGAGGAATCTTCTGTTCACATAACTCACATCCTTCAATTCCTTATGCATCGATGTAGATATGTCTTTGTAGTCAAGAAATATTTTAAATGCTTATACCTTCAACAATGGGTCCAAATCACCGCCCACATGGATGGCTTTTGGGGTCATCTTTGCTCCAAGGTACACCTCCAGCATCTTAGGATTTGTAAAGGAGGAAAACGTTAACTTCTACAAAGGGAATCCCCTTGAGAGTTAACCAAACTTAGTTTTACTAAAGCTAGTGCTCAGGTTTTTACTAGTTAACATTTTTCAGATGTTTGATTATAAACAAAAAATATTATTGATAAATAATCAAACCGATTTTAATTAAAAGAAAGGAACCATGGAAAATATTTAAAAATAAGAAATAGAAAATTCTTGTGTATAGAATGACAGATACAGATATTAAGGAACTTGCTATAAGAATCTGGAAGCCTTTGCCTCAGAAACCAATGCAATGCAATGCAAGGACATTTGCACGATGTGCTATTGTCCAGTGCAAATGAACAATCAAAAGTAAGGCCAAATACATAAAATTCTCCTGTATGCACATAATACAAAAATAAATTTGTGAAGTATGGATAACTGTAATCACAAAGAGATTTCTCATAGAATCTATTCGAATATGAAATAGAATAAAAAAAATGAAGCACATAGATTGGAAAAGAGATCATTGAATGGAGTTGTCTTAGTCAAGCCCTCGTTTTGGTATTTCTGCCTCCACGGACAGCACTTGTTTTTGATATATTTTGAAATAAAAGAGATACAAAACAAAATGCTTGAGCTAAAATGATATAACAGAGATATAAATAATCCTAGATGTACAATGCTAGCACTTAGGGTTCACGAAGAAAGAAGAAATGCAAACATTAGGAGAAAGAGAACAATGTCACTATGAAGCTTTTGAAAACACCAAGAAGATCAATGCTGCTATTTTCTTTCAAGATGATAGAGTGGTGAAAAATCACTTTCAAATGATGGATTGAATTGAAAGTCAAAATCGGAAACCATAAGGAAAGGATAGGGGTCGGATGAGTGCATGAACTTGTATGCAGAGCCATTACTTTCCTCATTGTCAATGAGACAAGGGGAAAGTAACACTTAAGCAGCCATTGGATTCACAAAATTTTCATGGGATGCTGGCATATCATGCGGATGTCCATATTTTGCACTCCCATCTTGGGAAATTCGGATTAAGAAAGTTCAGATTGTTATACAATAGTGGGAAACATTGAATGAAAGTGCTGACATAATACTTTCAAGATAATTCATAACAAGAGGCCAAATTGAGGACAATATATAATGTGAAAATTGCAAGGGTATGCAATTTCCAACATTACATTTTAACCCCACTTTAGCGGGGATATGATCTATATTAGATATGCATGCTAAAGTAAAATGCAGAAATCATGAAATACACCCAAGGATAGTGTAGAGGATGCAGAGTCTTCAAATAAGGTGAATATGCCCCCAGAATGAAGACCTGCAAAAATTGAAATATCCCGCCCTGGTTACAATGGACATTTGTTCTTAAGTTTTCTACTTACCCCCATTATTTAGTATTGGAGTCTGTTCACTGTATTCAGCAGATCAGCCTTCACTAATAAGAGGTGACTGGTCTTGACTCTTGACATTAGTTCTATTGCTCAAGTTCGGCAATTTGGAACATTATTTTAAACTTTTGTCTAGTGAATAATTATACATTTTAAATATATGTGTGTGCAGTTGAATGTTGCAATTTCATTTTTAGATTATACAGAACTTTCATTCACACCTGGGTGTCATTTGACATCAAAAGATGGCTGAAAGATAATAGTAGTTGTTTTCCTTTTTTTGCCTGGACCAGACTAACAGGTGGCTTTGTGTTTTTTCTTGTGGTCATGCACTGCAACGGAAGCAATA
The DNA here is from genome assembly GCA_027943335.1 of Chamaecyparis obtusa. Taxonomy (NCBI): domain Eukaryota; kingdom Viridiplantae; phylum Streptophyta; class Pinopsida; order Cupressales; family Cupressaceae; genus Chamaecyparis; species Chamaecyparis obtusa. The sequence continues at coordinate 193,851 of BSBK01005997.1, forward strand.
ATGTGTATTCCCAAACTTAACTGGAGTGGATTTTCAGTATATTATAGTTTAATGTCTGTTTAAAATGTAATCTTGTCCTTTCACATGTCCCTTCCTCCAAAAGTGATGTTAGCATCATTTTCTATTCCATTTCCTATTCAACTTGAGCACCCGCATAACAATGTGGAAAGGGAAAGGGGAAACAGAAGACCGGTGTTCAAAATCACAGCTCATTTCTCCTCTCTGAAATTACATATTTTTAGTTTTTTTGTTCTCTTGTTTTCCCTCTTTAACCATGGCTACCGTGGTTTCATAAATTAATCCTTGAAGGAGATTGAATATAGTGAGCACCCGCATAACAATGTGGAAAGGGAAAGGGGAAACAGAAGACCGGAGTTCAAAATCACAGCTCATTTCTCCTCTCTGAAATTACATATTTTTAGTTTTTTTGTTCTCTTGTTTTCCCTCTTTAACCATGGCTACTGTGGTTTCATAAATTAATCCTTGAAGGAGATTGAATATAGTGATTAAGTTTTTTGTTTGTGCTCTCAATCATGCTATTCCTTTAATGCAAATGGCACTTGTGATGTGCCCTTTTTCCCAGAATAGAATTTAATGATAATAGAGTTAAAATATTAGATTAAATAAATAATAAAATATTAAAATAGATATATAAATAAATAATAATATTTAAAAGGTAAATAAATGAATTAATAATAATAAAATTATTATCAATATAATAATATCAATCTCATAACAAGAAGAATTAACCATTGATTGAATGCGTTATTAATCAACTAATTGATAGGCTTTAAAGAGAGACTAGTCACTGACATTGGATTCACTACATAAATTGGTGTACTATGGTCGGGAGAAAGGATATTAATAATTAATTGCAAATATGAATTAATGATAGGCATGATGTAATTAGTAGCGGAAGGAAGCAAAGGTATGTTATATCGGATATGTCTTATTCTATGCGTCTTCTCACCTAGGCGCATAGTATAAAAGGGACGTCTATGCAAAGACAAGAGGAGGGGAACGAACGGGATGACATTTGCAAGAAAGAATTGATTCGTAGACATATTAATAGACTTATATATTTCATTGGAAGACTTGTGTGATACATATGCTTAGAGTTCGTCTTTGGATAGGGAATACATCATGTGAGCTTGGTGTTACAGTGGTGTAAGATTGTTAAGAATAATAATTCTATATTTTGATATCCAAGTAAGTGCGAAGACCCATTGATATCTAATGGCACTAAGATTCTGCATATTCCTAGCCGTGAAGCTTAGGACAGATATATTTGCACTGGTTTATTCATGACAAGTGTTTACATAGTCAACCTCTATTGGAGCATTGACGGAGTGAAGATCATTGGGTGCCAGTCTCGTACCACCATCAGGTCAGAGTGTTTGGGCTATATAATAGTATTTGTGTAGTGTGATCATAGAGGAAAGAGATTGGTCATTGATGACTAATCTCAATCAATGAGCTAAGAAAACAAATGGAGGAGTTTCAAGGCGATATGATTACATGGGGTGCTCTTTTAATTGTAGTTGTGTTTTGAATTCTGCAGAGATTCCATTCCTACACATTTATTTCTTGGTCATGTATTGCACAATTGTCTTGTATTTGTGTGGCACATTACACACTAGTATTGACATTCTTGGATTATGAACCAGCATAATCTTTTTCAAAATGTCACACCAGACAATATTTGAGACCTGGTTAAGTAGCCTGTTTTTTACTAGATTAAGAGCTTCATACCTTTCACTGTTTGTGTCAACACTAATTAGAACACATAAACAGCCAAGCATTTTCCACTTTGCTGATTTATGTTGTCTTTTGATAGGAAGCTATTTTATTTTCTTTATCTAGGAATTCCTCTTGTTTTGGTAGGCAACCTAGGCCATTTTGTCAGGACTTGCTTGATAAGCTGTATCGGAAGGTTAAAAACTGGACTCATCAATGGCTTTCCACTGTTGCTAGGGTGACTCTTCTTCAATCGGTTATTCAGACTCTTCCTATTTATAGAAGTTTTGTTCAGCAGCTCCTGTGTATTTTCTTAAGGAATTTGATGCTCTTTTGTGACAATTACTTTGGAGTGGTAATTTGCAGACTTCTAAGTGGAGCTTACTTAAGTGGGAGTTTGTGTGTTGGCCGAAGAAGGAAGGAGGTATTGGACTTCGCTCTGCTATTTTGAATGGGCAGGCTCTTGCAGCCAAATTATATTGGTGTTGGTGTACTAGTCAGAATCAGCTTTGTGCTTGTATTCTTACTCATAAGTATTTAACATGTGTTAACTTTTTAGATGTTTCTAGCTATCCTTTGGAGGGAAGGAGCTCTATGTTTTGGCACACTCTGGAAATAGGGGCTCAGATGGTTAAGAGAGGTCTTTTTTGAATCTGCAATATGAGATTCAAAGCTCTTTTTTGGACGGATTCTTGGGATGGTCATTCTCCTCTCTTTTCCATGTATCTGCCCGCACCTGCAACCTGTTTGTGATAATTTTATAGCAGCAGGTTGGGCTAAGGTTGTGCATTATAAGACTGCTCGGAATTTAGGCTTGGCTGTGGGTTTTTATTGGAAGGATTTTGGTGAATGGCTGCTAGGTGGCTCAGAGGAAGTCCAGAATGAGCTGACTCAAATTCTTGCTTCTCGAGGGTGCAATTCCTTGGTTGAGCGGGATGTTTTGGTCTGAGGCAGTGACTCATCTGGTAAGTACTCAGTTTATGCAGGGTACTTGGAACTTGTAAGGCAGTTGTTTGGAGGTATAAAGGTGCCTTGGTAGAAACAAGTGCGGAACAAATTTTCCTGGCCCAAATGCAATTTTTTCTTGCGATTGGTGGTTCAAAACCGATGGCTTACTTGGGATAGTTAGTGCAAACGGGGCTTCCAGGGGCCCTTGATATGCATGTTGTGTTGTAATAGTGCGGAGTCTGTTTCTTATCTTTTCTTTCAGTGTTCCTTTGCCAAGGAGATCTAGCATTTTTTGTGAAGTATTTGGGGTTAGGCCTGTTGGCATGTCTCCTCTTCAAAGACGTTTTGGACCTGCTGGGGTAAAGCTCCTATTAGGACCTTTTTTCTTCAGGTTGCCTGGGCTCTAGGACCTACTTTTTTCATTTGGCATATTTGGTTGGAGAGGAATCATAGGATTTTTCAAGGTGCTGTGGTGGTTATTCAACTCTTGTGGTGGAATATTATTCATTCTATTCAGGAGACTGTCTTGGCTAAGTGTGACTTGGCTGGGGGTGTGGATCTAGGGGATGTTATTTGCAACCGTCTCAATTTCCTCTTCAAGGAGGTGCTCCCATGTGTGCTGGTCGGGTCATGAGGAATACATGTAGACATCCTCTGCGAAGGATCAACTGTGAGGGTCGTTGGACACCCCCTCAGGGGGTTTTGAAAATTAATAATAATAGTTCTTCGTGAGGGAATCTTGGTCATCTGGTATTGGGGGAGTTGGTCGTGATAGCCTTAGTGATATTCAGGTTATTTTTTTTGTTTACAAGGGCCTTCATATGGATAATTTAATTGAGGCTCTGGCCATTTTGTATGTTGTTGAGCATAGTTGTGTTCTTGGTTAGAAAAGGATTATTTGCGAATCTGATTCTTAGGTGGTGGTGACTTTGCTAACTAGACAACAACTTGATGATGTTAGTTGGCACTTAGTTTTGGTCATTAGATAGATTCTCTAGTTGTGTGGCTCCTTCGAATCAGTTATTTTCAACATATTCCTAGGGAATGGAATGGCATTGTGGATTGTTTGGCCAAGTGGGCTTCTGGTTAAATGCAGACCTGGAGTATAGTGAATAGGAGGCAATTACCTTCAGATATTTTACATATGTTGACTAATCTAGTCGATAGTGACAGGGCTGTGTAATGCTCTTTCTGAGGGGCTGCCTGTCCTCTCTTCCTTGTATCTCTTTTGTGTTTGAATAAATTTTTACCTCCTCTTATTAGTTAAATAAATGTAAATTATGCTTGGTGTGGCATTCCATAATTGAGAGCTTTTCACTAAGAAATCATTTAGTATTTCATATTTGGAAGTATTATGTGTGTCTTTGAGATTGCTCCGGCGGTATGTGCTGGAGCATGGCAAGGGAGAGTGTTTTTTTGATTATTTGCATTTTTGGGAACTATATTTTTATATGCAAAAAGTAAAGCAACAGAAATGACAGCTGCATGTGATGGTGAATTCAACAATGATTGGACACTTCAAATTGAAAAAGTAGATGCAAAAGTTTTCTTGCCTACTAGGTGATTATCACTCTATAAAATTGTTTTGATGAGTGACTCATAGTTTATGGCTGGCAGCGATGGAAAGAGAAGTTCTTTGTCAATGTTGGTACAGATTGTGGCCTCACTATTGCAGGATTCTATTATGTATGTTTTTCTCGTAGTGATGGCTCGGTTAATGGTTTCTACTATGATCCAAACAGCAGGTATGTAACTCTTTCATGGCTTCATTTTATGATTGAATCATTGCTTGGCTACCATTTAACGGCTTTCAATTATCCCGTCTTTTGAGAAATACTGAACTAGCATGTTGACCGGTATAATTTCAGTCCGTTCCAGAAGTTGGAGCTGAAGGCAACAAATGAAGGCCGAGCTGGTTACAGTTTTGCTTCATACGAGTTTCAATAAAAGATGTGTAACTTATTCGGTGTTTTTTATATAGACATTAAAAATTATAATTAATTTTATGAAGAAAGAAATACAGAATCCATTTGTACACTGGTCTCAATACTTGAACAGCAGGTAGCCTGAACACATATATACAGACTGCTTCATATCATGGCTGATCCGAGTTGCTTGTAACATGGTTTCTGAATCTTTCATTTCCAAACTGTTATTTTGTTGGTGAAGGTCTTCATGCGAGAGATATCTTGCAAGGTCAGAATTTTGAGGAGCCAACACAATGTTTGCTCCATTCTGAAATTTAATGGTGTTGATTGTTAGAAACTGGAGCCTTTTTGAAAGTTTGTGCCATGCCTATCTTGACTGGATGGACTGTTCTTCAGTATTCCATAGGCACATGTTCCAAGCCCTCTGGATCCCTTGGGGACGTTCCTGGCATTTTAGAGACTTGGGGACAGGGATCAAATGTTCTCTTGCTGACACTGGTTTGTTTTTATGTTTTTTATATGTTGTTGACATCTAGGTATCTTGGAGTGCCTGCAAAAACTTACGAAAAACACAGGATAGATAAAAATCCCAAGGATGAAAAAAAGGGATGGGGGTTATGTGTCTGATTATTGTGTTTCTTACACCATGCTTGCAACTTAGCTATTTGTTATGGGTCATAAAAGTTTGTTATATTTTCTGATTTTTCATGGAAATTTTATTTACCAGTATTCAAGGTGTTGAAAGAGAGGATTTCGTTAAATAACAAATGCATGGTTTAAGGTAGAACGTGCCAACTTATCACAACTTTTCTTTTATTTATTAGTATTAAATGTTTATGCTTCTAATAGTCTGCATGATGAACTCTCAGCCAGAACTGTGAGAATGGCAAGTTTCAAGTGGTCTGAACCTAGAACAATACCTGGATTTGGTATTGCTACCTATTTTAATGTTACCTGTTAAGATTTTAGGATCATTGCAAATGTAATAGCACTATCTCATTGTATGTGTTTTCCAAATGCAATGATCTCTTGCATTTATATTGAGAATGAGCCAAGAAGAGACATGTCCCTTCATGGGACATGTCTATTCATTATCATGTAATTAATATAATGACAATTATAATTATATATATATACATATATAATATATATATATAATATCTCTTGAGTATTATATTAATTTATCTAATATTTACATAATAATAATAATAATAATTTTATCAATTTAACTATTTAGTTATTATGAGAGTAATTATAATCTAACTTTATATATACATATATATCAATGTATATAGTAATATCAATTATTATATATATTGATATGTATGTATATATATATAATAAATCATTTCTCATAATAATCATATAGTCAATATTATTTATCTGACCGATGCTATAGACATCAACACTCCCTCTTAGCTAGGGAGGATAAATCAATCCAATGTCAACACTTATGATCCTCACCATAGCTACACAAAATTGTTACAATAACTAACACTCCCTCTTAACTAGGGATGATAATAAAAATTACCATAAGGTAATATGTGAGTATAAATAATCACTATATATATATATCATTTTACTGATATAGCAAGTAATGGTCTTCAAGTATTAGGTCCATAATACTTACCGATTACTCAGAGTATTGGCCTCCTGAATATCAAGTCCATGATATTCACCAAGTACTCAATGTGAGTATAGATAATCACTTTATATATTCATATCAAGAGTAATGGTCCCCGAGTATCAAGTCCATGATACTCACCAATTACTCAGAGCAATGGTCCCCAAATATCAACTCACAAGATATTCACCAATTGGTCAAAGTGATTATCAAGAGTATTGGCCTCCTGAATATCAAGTCCATGATATTCACCAAGTACTCAAAATATCTAGTATGGTATGTGCACTAGTATCACATATGTGATACTTACCATATAGACTGATCATGGCATGTTTACAGATATTACATCACATAATATCCACCATGAAGATCTCTAAATCATCTATGGTTTATTTAATGATATCAGCTTTATGATATCTACCATGATGTCTAAGAGATCCTAACCATCATGACATATCCACAGATATCAAGTCACATGATATCCATCATGATGGAGATGTTGCAAAGTCGTCACCTCACAACATCAATCAAATACAAGTGTCCATTGTCGAAAAGTCATCACCTTTCTACAATGTTCACAGGAGGGTCCATAAGTCCAGGAGTCGCATAAAATCCACCTTGACACATCTTAGAGGGTGGGTCCAACATGGTTCATCCAAAGGCTTTCACCTTAGACTTCTCTCTCAAAGAGAAGAATGCAATAACATACAAGATAGTAAAGGTACACAACCTTCCCTTTAGTAAGAAATTTGGTGAGAATATCAGCCATATGTTCTGTAGTGATAATGTACCTTGAATAGGATACTTATGCACTATATCTCTTATATAGTTTATCACTCTAGGTGAACCCCATGTTACGTAGGAGCTAGCATAAAGGCATTTCAGCCACCACACATAAGGCTCAATCTCATGGTCATAGTCTTCTGGATGCTTCCTTTAAGGTCTTGTAACGTCTTTACCTCCTCGTCCAAGGTTGTTTTAGATGAACTATCATACTCCCCCTGAATCTAATATCAACCTTCTGCAAGCAAGTCGTGTCTTTGTCCATTAGTTTGCATTAAGCTCTTTTCTTGAATACCCAACCATCTATCTAGGAATATTTGCATAGACGCCTTCTAGCTCACATACATGGAACTATATCATTTGACTCACAAGGAAAACCATCTCGATATGGTTTACTCCCTTTGAATCAATATGACCAAGATCCTTGGAAATCAAATAAGGTAGATCCTCTAGATGTTGTATTGACTCCCTCTGAAGCTTTGAGTACTAACACCAACATTTATCCTTCTCATCCAAGGTTTCCTCTGATGGTTCATTAGACTTCTTCTGAATGTGATATCAACCTTCTAACCTTCTCGTCCAAGATTTCCTCTGATAGATAAAGTGTCAGACTCCCTCTCAATCCATATGATCAAGTTTGTCACAAGTTGACTGAATCATCTGCTCCCTTTGAAACTCATCAACTTCTTAGTCTCTCTGAAGATGTCAGACTCCCTCTGAATCTGATATCAATCTTCTTTTCCTGCAAGAACATCCTCGGAAAAGATCAAGGCAAATAGTGCATATAAAAGAATAAGAGAGGTATTGGAAATACAATAATTAGAAATTGAACTCAAAAGAAAATACTGATCTCATGTAGTTAAAGAATATTCTTCAACTTCTCTCACTAACATAGATGCACACCCTTCGAATAATAACCTTCATTTCCGTATACTTTGAACATTATAGAATATAGTGTGCTTATAAGTTCACCTCATTTCCACCATTTTTTAATTTCTGTATCTTTTGTTGTATACTATCAATTTCATGGGAAAGTGCAGAGGCTTCCTCTTCTCTCTGCTAATATCTTCTTGATCGATGATTATCCAATGGATTGTAAATTTTCTCCTTTGGTCAACATTTTCTTGACCACTCCTTGTATGATCAATGCACATTGGTTTTGAGAAGAATTCCCAAGGATAACATATATTCATAGTGTTTCTTGTAAGTCATTCGAACCATCTTTGAAAGCAATGTGGGAAGGTAGGGAGATGTTCTGATCGACGACTATGGTATCATCATCTCAATAGAAATCATCTTCTGTCCAACCTCTCTTCATGTTGTGGCCCCCACGCATTTCATTCAGAACATCCTTTGCCTTTAATTTCTATCTCGCACATCAAATGTCAATGATATACATAGCCAATAATAGAATTGTGGGAGACGACACTGGGAATAGTGTCAAGCTCTGGGCTTCATTCTTGAACTGAGTCTGTGATCATTAAAATAGTGATTCGTATTGCCGGACTTCTGCTCTATATGCTTCTTCACTTCATCTGTCAACTTAATGTCCCACTGTATCTGGGTTTGTAGTCAAAGATGGTGTATCGATATCACTGTGTCTTTTATTGTCTGTCCAGTCTGCATGAGCAATCATCTGTCCACAAGACATCCACGATGGAACCCACCGCCACACAACAAAAACTCATTGTCAACATGACCAACTTGACGGGTGTGAGATCGGGTGTGAGATAATAGGCGTTGTATGTGTATAGGGCTCTTTATCGACTCCAAAAAAATCAATTCTGGAACATAACAACTCGTAGAAGTTGCACAGTAGCAGCAAGTATGAATCACGATGATTATATTTTATCCTTCCAACGTTTCCCATCACCACATCTCTTGTAGAACCAATTTGATGACACCTGTTAAGCCCGACAAACTCATACTTTAATATATATATGCACCGTATACGAATACGAAAGATTTAGCCCAATGTTTTTCAAAACAAATATTCGTAATATCATGCCCAACACTTATCGAGCTCTCAGGCAAGCAGACACCTTAATCAAAATGAGACAAAAGACTTTGTAAATCATTTTCTTCAGGATTCTTTTTCCATTCGACCGATATCAGATCCTCTTCAATATACAAAAGGGGTCTTCATCCGACGTATGATAAGTTTCAGACAATTAAATTGCAGTGCCACTCCAGATGAATTCAAGCCACAGGTTTCTAAGTATCTGATGAATGTTTAAAAATTCAGAGATTGCCTTATACAAACCAAATTATTATCGCTAAAGCCGTATCTATGAGAGGTATTTGATATTGACTTGTATCTTTCAGATTTTGTCCAATTAGCCCGTAACTATGTTCTGTATGTGCTATACAACAAAACCCGACTCCAAAGATATATGACCATGATTTTTGATCATCTGTCTTTCTTTGGATCCTCCTGTATTTTCTTTTCCGTCTGCAAACACATAGCATCGTAAATTCCTTGACTACTAATTTCCAGAGGTGCCTGACACTTCCAAGAGTGCTCACTGGTCTTTTACATCTGCAACCTTGCTCTAATACCATGTTAAGATTTTAGGATCATTGCAAATGTAATAGCACTATCTCATTGTATGTGTTTTCCAAATGCAACAATCTCTTGCATTTATATTGAGAATGAGCCAAGAAGAGACATGTCCCTTCATGGGACATGTCTATTCATTATTATGTAATTAATATAATGACAATTATAATTATATATATATACATATATAATATATATATATAATATCTCTTGAGTATTATATTAATTTATCTAATATTTACATAATAATAATAATAATTATTTTATCAATTTAACTATTTAGTTATTATGAGAGTAATTATAATCTAACTTTATATATACATATATATCAATGTATATAGTAATATCAATTATTATATATATTGATATGTATGTATATATATATAATAAATCATTTCTCATAATAATCATATAGTCAATATTATTTATCTAACACTTGGCTTGTAAGAGAAGAATTTTCTAATTAAAATAAATAAATAAATAGACACAATTTTAAGTACCTAGAACAAAATAATATAAAATAAATAATTCTTTATGGTTTTGTATATTTAACACAATAAAACGCATGGAACAATATTCAATACGGGATTTAGATTGAGCATCCATTAATAATAATATGATTTAAGGGTACATGCAAGACGAATTATCCTAAGTGTTTCAACACACATAATCACCTCCAGCTTCAAAGGGTAAAAACTATTAAAAAAATGTAAAGGCTAAATATTAAAAACTAATGCTAAACAGAAATGTCCAAAATGTGCTAAGATATATGGTGTTGGATGATTTGCCCAAAACCATTGGGTGGTAGAAAACTTATTTCAGCTCATTTAAAGGAGGTATTTTGAAAGGGTCCTGCCATTTTGTAAAAGTCAATAAAGGTCAACTGTCTAAACATCTACATGAAACAGTAATACATTGTCTATGAAATAACAGCTCAGTTTTTATTCGTGGAAGGTGGATGACACTTAAAGATGTGTGGACAAATAGGTGTTGCTATTGCACTTTAGAAATAGTGGAGATGGAATGATATTACTTAATGGAGTGTTCAACATATGAGGGTATTGAGAGCAATTACATCAAGACTCTAAATGTGGGCTTCTTGAGTAACATGTTTTAAGAATAAAGGATAACAAAAGTTTCAGATTATTTTTTATCAAGATGTTCAGTACAAGATCTAAGATAAAAAACAAAAGAAGATTGAGTAGGCATAATCTCGCTGGTCCATTTGATTTTTGAACTTTTGTGTTTATCTATGTTGTTTGAACTTTGATGTTTATTAGTTGATAGGCTATTATGCGTGGGGTTTTCATCCAAAACCTGTCTCACGTTGGTACCTGGTAAACTGGGTCAGAAAACAAGGTTGGAATTAAACCATGCTGGTTTTCAGTCAACTAGAAAATTGAAGTTAGTCAGATCTCCCAGTCAAAATCAGAGCTCCGAAAAATCATTTCTCCGAATTAAATCATATTGAATTTTAACTCCAATCGAATCAGATCTTCAAATTAAATCATATCAAACTTTACCCAAAAATTCAAGCAGTCATCTGTTGTGGTCAGAGTGCTTTGCATTTGAGTTACAGAAGCTAGCATCTCTCAGGTCACAGGTGTACCTATGCAGGAAGAAAGATGGTTTATGCAACACACCATGCATGGTCTATGCTCCAAATGAATCAGATCTCCAAACTAAATCATATCAAACTTTACCCAAACATTCAAGCAGTCATCTGCTGTTGTCAGAGTGCTTCACATTCAAGTTAAAGAAGCTAGCATCTCTTGGGTCACACTTGTACCAATGCAGGAAGAAAGACGGTTTATGCAACACACCAGGGTCAGTAATGCTCGCTTGAACTTTCTGGTCAGAGATGAAACCGTTGAATGCATAGGGAAAGCGATTTAACTCCCAGACAATATTTTCAATTGGAGGGCTGCAAAATCTTGTATCCTGTAAAAAGTTGAGTAGCTCTAAAACCTTGATTAATTTCCCCTTGTGGTAAACTGATTGAAGCAGCAGTTAAAGAAATTTCTATTTTCCCTGCAAACCCTGACCATTTTATTTATTGACATCGTTGACAACATCACACAATTGTGCAAAATCTTTGAGGCAAGTCACTTGCCACGGTTTGAAATTGCAGGAGAGGCTGCACTCTCTGTGAAGAGCCCCAGTCTCAGCCTCAAACTTCTACTTCTGCTCACCCTTAAATGAAGTAGTTACTTTGTTCATATATATTAAGTAAATGCAATAAAAGATGATGCAGAGTGGACAACTTTGTCGTTGTTCACTACGTATCTTGCTGTGTAGTGTGAACATACAGTAACCTTCCTCTTCTCCCACTAGTCTATCCATCCATCTCATGTTTTCTACCAACTTCTATGAATAAAGTCCAAGTTAGTTGATGAATTTTTGATCGATTGGCATAATGTGCACACAGCTTCACCTTTGTTGTTGCTAACCTATGAGCTTATTGAAACATTTTTCACTTTTTTGCCGTCATATTTCAGGTTTGTCTTAACATCACATATTATATGGACATACCGTTGAGAAATTCAGTGATCCAAAAAGTGCTTATACTAAAAATTTCATTATTTGTTCTTCATGGTTTGAATGTTTTGCCAGATAAATATGTATGCATTGTTTGGTAGACTGTAGATTCCACTGAAAAAGTCAACAAATAATTTATTTGACAAGAATTTCAATGGCAAAATACTTGTTGATTCCAAACATCAAAAAGTTGTTTCTATAAGGCTGCCGAGGCCCGAAACTATAGTGAAAACATAATTTGATTTTGATAAGTAGGATATATCCTGCTTATCAATTTATGAGTTTTAGGGGCTTTCTAATGATGGTTCATAAGGCACAACATTTGCCAAAGGTTTTGCAAATGGGGTTACAAACAAAGTGGGCTTAACCTTGGAAGAAACTTTGTGGTTAAGCGCACTTGAGCTGGAGTAGTACTGTGATGGGTGACCTTCCGGTGCTTCACCTCTATGAGCATTAGCTAGATGCAATGAGTGCTAAGTGTTCCATTCATTCTCATGAGAGATTGGGTTCTTGTGAATCACTATTCATGAAACATATATGGGTTAATGAGTTTGACTCAAAAATTACACAATTGAATCTTGATAGCAATATCTTAATTTGATTTTTCTTAGAGAGTTTTCTATTTTTGATCTTACACATTCTTTTAAAATTAAGCTTACAAATGTTTAGACAGGTGTAAACAATAGTAACTCTTGTCACTGATTGGAAATGAAATAACATTGGAATGATTGACAAATTGCATATGACAATGCCCACAAATGACACATTGATGTAACTCTTAAAAGCGGTTATCAAATTTCATTATGTGGCCCATAATGATTAGGCTGATTTGGAAATAACATGCATGCATTTGATTATTTGATTGATGTTTGATGTTTTGTCATGCATTTTAAAGTTTTAACATGTAAGTTCATTCTATTAACTCACAATTTGTAATAATTTTAACATTTGTCTGTTGAGGTCTGCTTCACATCAAATTCATACTACAAATTCTCAAAACAATAATGAGGTTAGAAGCTTTTCATAGTTGGACTACTAAAGTATTAGAAGCAAATTAAATGGGAGGAGGTTTAATAATCATGAAGCTGTTTTCACACCCAATTTTTTTCAAGAGTTTCTTTTACATACAGATATTAGAATTAGAAAGAAACTTAGTGTATAATTTTAATGAATGCTATCAAATTGTTAGATCACATAATAGATAAATTTATTTTAATGATCTATTGATGGACTACAATTTCTTTTCTCTGAGCAATAAAGTAGCACCTACCAATCCAATGCCTCCAGGCATTTTCAAACTCGTATTTGTATCTTCTCTCATTCCTAATGTGGAACAAAAAAAATGAGACATTGTAAGACTCCGTGATGGTTTGGGTTGAAGCGTTTTGTTGAGTTTTAGTTTTAAGGTTATGAATAATTTGAAGACATTAGTGTAACAAGTCTGAATCATACAGTAACAATATACATAGATACGTGCAAGCATAAATATAAGGCATGAGCAATCTACAAAGCATAAGACATCCACATAAACATGAAGTAGTATATATCAATACACATGACACATGAATGGAATACTTAAAACATGAACTATAAATATTCATAGAGCATGAAGCCAAATATACATGTCCAATAGTGCCATACATGTAATATATCCAATACAGTTAAATTGGTTTCTTGAAATCCAAATGGATGTAGAACGTGTCACATATACAATATACAAAAAATATATCCAATAATTCCATACAAGCATACAATATATATCCCTAATCTAGTCCTTTCCTGCAAGTGGAAGCAAAAAAATCCTGAGCTGCCTTTGAACATCGTGTGGATGGAGATGTAGTGGATGCTAGATTCTTCCTAATGTGCTCACTCATTCTCCCGTCTAGGCTCTTTTGGAGCTCCAATTGATAAAATCAAAAGTATAAACATCAATAACTAATATCCATCAAAATTGAATTATACGATGGCATACAATAGAATATTCACTTACCGTTAACAAATATCACTATGCTCATCCACAAGAGGGGAAAACTACTGATCTGAAGTAACAAGTCCCTACAACAACAATCAAAATAATAATTAAAATACATAAACAAATATCATTAATTTTTTTAATACAAACTATTAAAACTATTGTTGAGCATCGTTTTTACACGATGACAACGACTAGGAATTTACGTGAGCAAATTCCCCTCTTGGAAGAATGATGGAATAAATCTCAAGGTTCCTTCTGGCTGGGTCTCAACCGCTTGGATAGCTCAACGAAAGACATCTATGAATTTGTTAACAAGGAGGCCTTTGCTGGTTCTTCTCTCAAGGGAAATTGTAAAACAACTTTAAGAAACCAAGATATCTTTTTTTTTTGATACAATTTTCAGATTTAGGAATGAAAGCAATACTAATTTAATTAATCTACTGAAAAAAATAACTTGCAAGGAGGGTTAGAAGATGTAAGGTAACAAGAGATTTGAATGAAATTGCGGAAACAAAACCTAATGGACATATGCTAGCATCACACCACCATGCGAATTAAATAACCAAGAAGATGAAGAAACCCACAAAACGAAGATCAGATCATGTCACAATCTTCAGCTAAATGGATGCAATTATCAACAAAATCAAACAAATGTAGACGTATGATAAGCCGAAACTCATCAGATCACGAAGCCACCCCAGATGAGACAAGTTAATCTTCAAGCACCAAAGAATAAGCTTCTCAGAAATTCGTCACAACACAACAATGCAATACCAGCAAACACCGAAGTAATAGATCACAGACTTAAAACCATTAAACAACCAATTGGCTCTTTGAAATAAAGAATGAGCAAATCACACATTCACAAATTTCGCATAGATAGCAGATAAATCACACCATGAATGAAGCACCAACTGTATATGTTATATTAATGATCAAATCGACCCTCATTACATCATTCTATTACAATTTATAGAGCCATGCTCTTATTTTCGCAGCTAGGGTTTGGCTGCAACTAAAACTTGAAAGCAAATCTAAACTAGAGATTGCACTAAAAAAACTACTGCTGAAACTTAGCTAAACTACCCTAGCACGAAATCAAACCTTGTGCATTACAAAGTTTTGAATAAATTATGCATTAAATAACTCAGAAATGGAGCTGGAACTCATACATGCACTTGACAATCTTCATGTTTCTGCCCTTGATCTTTGGCTCCGGCTTCTCCACGTGGACCCAACTGGAAGAGATCCCAAAATCATGCACAAATGATCCCAAAAAGAAGCTCAGATGACTGGAAAGTGATCTCTGAGATAACTGGAGTTAACTTTTGGACGTGCCAAAAAATGCCCAAATCCTGACAATTGGTCCGAAAAACTCAAGCTCCAAAATTGACTAAGTACTAAGTCTTCTATCTCCAAAATTTTGGACTTCGGACTTGTCGGTGGCCGAAAAATCTCTAGGGCCGAAATGCCGAAAATCAGGCTCTGCAAAAATGGCTGTGTCAAAACTGGATTTTTGTACACAAATTTTGGTTGGACTGGGATTGAATGCTCACTGGCTGGGAGGCACTTCTGGATTTGCTTTCTTGAATCTATCCACAATCTCCAACACTTCATCAAAGTCCGGCATCTTAATCCCTTCAAGCACTTCTTTCTGCCTATTGCGGAAGTCAACCAACTCTTTTGCAAAACCCTTTATTTCTTCTTCGCAAGATAGCATTTTTTGAATTTCTTCCTTCTGATAAAACATTTGTTGAAGGTCTTCTTTAGTCTTTACTCCCTGAAATATCCCTAAGTATTGGTTGATGATATCATTCACCGAATACATAGTTTTCTCATCCTCTTCATCGAACAAATCTAGGTCCAGACCCTCAAAGAATTTCTGCAACTCTTCTGCAAAGAGCATGCTGTTGTCTCTCCTTTTATTCAATCTTTTGAGGACCTTTTCAAATACAGCCACAAGCGTTGTTATCTCCTAGATCCATTGCTCAAAACTATCCAGCTTCGAACCCTCATATATCTTTACCAAAACTTGGAAGCGCTGCTTCCTTATTACTGTCAATTCATCTAGCACCTTTTGCCAATTCACGATTGTTTCCTCCACACTGTTTTCCTCGCTCATGATCTCCATCAAGGAAGCTATTCCTACCAAAATGCTTCAAAGACGTCTTAGAATCCTCCTAAGGGATAGACTAGTGAATTGTTCAAAATCCATCTTCCAATCAGCACATGCCTGTACAAAAGAATGTGGAACATCTGTATCTATCTCCCCTTTCTTCTCCAAAATTGCTTGTAATGAGGCCTCGGGGTTATCAGGGTCAATGGGACTCGTTGTCTTCAAAATGAACCTCTTCATGGCTTCATTTTGTTCTACTAGAACCTTTATTCTTTCTTCATCTTTATCCATGAAGCCGAGAGCATGCTTCAATCCTAGAGTAGCCAAGGTTTTGATACCTTCTTTGGTGGGTTCCCCCAAGTCTACCTCCTCCAACACATAGTCATCTGGAGTGATCTCTCTTGTACTGACATCCATCGTGGGAACAACCACCTGTGCCTTCCACCTGCCCACTTGGTCTTGTGTCACATAGGACAATGTTCTAGCTCAGGCAATTGATGTTGTTTGGTGGAAGGCTTGCCCTAGTGCGGTCATATCAGCCTCATCATCTGTATATACTCTAACCCTTGGCTGTACCTCTTTGGTGAACCAAGTGGGCTTCGAGAGAGTAGTCAATGGCTCATACGGAGCAGCCAGTGCAGAAGAAGTTGCTGGGCACTCTGTTTCCACTTCCTCTTGACTCTCTTCTTCTTTTCCTGTTTCCTGTTAATCTCCTATATTTTTCTCTCCTCCCTCCTGCGCCTGTTCTTCTTCATCAGCCATTTGTTCCTCTCTATCTGTTTGTTATTTCTCCTCTTCAGTGTGTGGCTCTCCTTCAACCTATTATTCTCCTTGATCAGTGGGCTCCTCTGATCCTGTATGCTCTTCTCCTACATTCTGCTCATCAACTGCATGCGTGTCCTTCTCAGGCTCCTGTGAACTTTGAGGTGCTAACTTATCTTGGTTAGGAGGAGGAGTGGGAGCAACAAAGGGAGTAGGTGAAGGCATTTGAGGTGGAGTTGGTGAGGGAACATGGGATAATGAAGGTTGTTGGGGCAGCGGAGTGGTTTGTATTGGAGGAGGAAGTGGAGTGGTAGGTGGCGTTTGATGCGGGAATGGAGGTGGAGTTGAAATTTTTTGAGGTGGAGGCGGAGGTGGAATGGATGATACCAAGGGGCCCTGTGTAGCTGTATCTTCTTCTGAGGTGACCCCAATAGAAGAGTCTTTACCTGGCTCTGCAGTCTCCTTTGGAACCTCGACCATTTCAACATCAACTTGTCCTTGTGGCTTTTGCTGTAGGTCCTCTCCCATGCCACTGAAAAGGCTTGTAAACTGAGTGGGAGCTTGTTGCGCAGACTCCTTAAAGCCATGCAATCCTGCAAAATCTATGATGTCAAATTCATCATCACCAAGGGCATCCAGATTTACTGGTTCCTCCTGAGTAGCTCCCTCGACATCCTCTGCATCATCTATTATACTCCTCCTTTTGATGGACCTTGTGGTCCTTGTCCAACTAAGAGGGATGTTATCCAACTCCTCTTCATCCTCTTATTGTAGGGTATTCATCTATGTAGGCATCAAGCCTTTCTTTCTCTTGTACACATTTCCCTTGATTACTCTAGCCGGCTTAGGCCCTATGATCTTGAACTTTGTTTTCTTGGCCATGTTTGGAGAATCACGGCTGCTGGATGAAGGCACATCCGGTGGTGCAATACTTCCATTCATCCTGGTCTTGACCTTCTTAGAGTGAGTAGCCGAGCCATAAACAGTCAGACGTTCATGTCTATACACCATCTCTGGTTTGAGAGGAGCAACCTTTTTAAATTGTGGCTTTAGAACCTTCTCACCCTGCCTCCTCTTCTCCTTTGAAGATTGCTCTAGTAATTGATTCATTGGTACTGGTTTCATCTGGTATGGATGGGCAATCCATGCTTTGGTCATTCTAACCACGTGCCGGGCTCTGAACTCAATGTCATCATTTTCATCTTTGTCCACTTCCGCGTTCAGGATGGCCCTCGTATACACCTTATCTATGTTATAAATAGAATCCAAAATATCATCAGAATCAACATCCCTTGCCTTCTGTGAAATCCTTAATGAGAGAGCGGCCTGTGCTAGTTCTAGACTCATTTGACAATAGTCATGGACCCTAACCTTGTAGTCATCCACACAGTTTGCCCAATGATCCTCCACATGTGGTTCATGGACATAGTGCCTTCCCATTATATGGCTATAAGTACCAATGGGATCAAAATGAGGCCTCACCAAATTGTAGGTTGGCAGTGGGAACTCATCCCATTCCCAGGTCAAAGACTTGTAGACCTTAATGTTTGGCACGCAGTGGGGGCCTATAGAAATGGGAAAATCCCAGCAATGCTTCTTCTTTTGCTTGATGTGCTCGTGTGCGTCAGATAGCTGCCTCACTATCTCTACGAGAACTACCCCGTTAGAAGGGTATCTTGGTAACTTCTTTGGCACCAGGGTGCTTCCTGCCACCCGAATGTAAGTGAAAGTCTGGAACTGAATATAGAATGCCCCAAGGGATTTTACTTTTGCTGCTGCTTTAGCGGACAACCTCTTTGCATAGTCTCCCTCAATGGAGCATATGATGGCAAAAATGAAAGCATCATTGACAATTTTGAAGTCTGGGCTGTTATGTGTATAAAAGTCTTTCCTCACCAGTTGAGGATACAATGTAAATGGCCATGTGTTTTGTTCTCCCATTTCCCTAACTTTGGTCAACCCTGGATAAAGTGCCCTTGCGGCTAGTAGATACACGACATAAGATGTCATGTAGAAATGAGGGTTTGTCTTAACCCAAACCAATTGTTCATCAAGATTATCACTTAGGATAGTGGCCCAATCAAACCTGGCTTGCCTCTCCTTTATCTTCTGGATCAAAAAGATCATCCATGGCTCTAATTGAGAAGACTTTGGTAGCCCGTACACTCTGCTGATCATTTTTATTGCCGCTTAAATGTCTTCTTGCATATATCCCCTTCTCATATCAATCCTGTCCAGTTTACCCTCAGGCAAGGACTACATCAGATACTCATTGTTCACAATGTTATGGGCCCTTTGCACATCTTTGTTATAAAACTCCATTCCTTTGTTGATATGGAAGTTAAAGAACTTATCCACCCCTTTGGGCAAATGGAAGACATCTTCAATGTTGTTTGGCCTTAGGTCTAGAACAACCTCGTCAACGCTATTTTTCACCATGCGCTCATCGGGCACATAGTTGTTGGCCAATGTGTTGATCAACTCTGTTGACAGGATGGAAATTGGGTGAGCCGCTGCGTTCACTAGAGAGCAGTGTTATCTATATTGAGCATTAATGATTGTCATTAGTATCAAAGGTTATCAAAGATATCGATCGGTTACATATATGAACCCAGTCGGTAACTATAAGCAAAATAGGCAAAATGGTTAAGTGTATACACCAAGCATCATATAGTTTACCGAGCATCAACAGACATCGATACCGAGTGACAGTAAACACCGAGCATTAGAATAAACACCAAGCAATTTATACAGTGTTTATTGAGGATCACAAGAAACAACATAGTAATAAGGAATGACACATTCTTCTATGCAAACGGTTACAACAGATCATAAAATGTTTTACCAAGATCGAGAACAATTTATTGTTGATATATCTTATGTAATAGTTTGATCTAGGTTATTTTTGTACATCGTAGATCTTAGGGTTTTGTCTAAGATTTGTAAACCTAATTTTGTGTAAGCGACATAAAGTTGTATGCTATATATTTTGTATGTTACATCATTTTTGATGTGAACTGATGTATGAGCGAAGAAGCACTTGAAGTACTAGCCAACCTTCAAGATTGTCAGTTAATAAAGCAGATCAGTATTGAGAGGAATTCAAATTAAGCAGAATTAGAGCAGGCTAACCGAGCAGTTCAGAGTAGAGATTCATCACAGTAAAGGTGATACTTTATCAGTACTTTATTGATCTGTATCAGACAATTAAGTTGTCATTAGCAAATAGATACCTATTGCTTTCTAATCATTGTAATAGAGTTTTGTAAAATCTCTTAACCGAGTAGACTTGACAGTCTTTTTGTAAATCTCTTAACCAAGTGCACACTCAAGTAGTGTTGCTAAAATCCTATAACTAGGTAGATCTAGCTGATCTAATATGTTACTCCTAACAGGGTAAGATCACCAAAAGTGATCAAAACTTGTAGCCCTAACAGGCAAACCTTTTCTATCTGCAGTAGTGAAGAATTTGTGGGTGTCATCCCCACCATAGTTTTTACCTTCTAACAAGGGTTTTTGCATTACCAAAATACTTATGTTATGAGACTGTTATATTGTTGATTTCATGTTGTTTACTTTCATAAGTTGAATGGATGAATGATACATGTATTTGATACAAGTTATTTTGGAAGGTTACTACTGTTTGCTGTTGTAGATCTGAAAGGTTGATGTGTTAAAGTATTTGTGGGCACTGATTCACCCCTCCCCTCTCAGCACCCTATCTTTCCTAATTCCAACAAGCAGTGTACTAATGAAGTGCATTCTTCCGATCACCCCATTGGTTGAGCACATTTAGTCAGGTATTCATTCCAACTTATGTTCCCAATGTCGGTATCTGTTATACCCGCATGCAAGTTGGTCACCTTGGAAGGTGGATGGTATCCCTTGAATTGGAACTTCATTGTAGGTGATGCTACTACTTTCTCGACCATATCTGCAAAGAGAAAAATCCATGGATCAACAACACAATAGAAAGAAGACTCAAAAAACCAAAAAACATTGTCAGAATTAAGCTCAAAAGGGGTCACAAAAGGTATTTTTGGCCTTTCAGACTTTCGGGGGTATGAGACCTCCGAAAGGCTGAAAAGGCCAAAAAGTAGCTTGTTGAATATGTTTTGAATTAGAGGTGAGAAACCTCTCGCAGGTCGACAAGGCCAAAAAGGCCAAAAATATGCCTTGGCAGTTTGCGCTCGAAGAGTTTCAGCGAGCCGGGGAGAAAACAATCTTCGGCGTGCGAAAGGCCGAAAAGGCCGAAAATGCCGAAACCTGCACTTGGCATGTTGACAATAGGTTGGTCTCTTATTTCGGCATTTCAGAAGACCATATGTTTTGGTGTGCGACAACACTAAAACACTAAAATATGCTCAGCACTTGGGGAAAAAAAAACTCTGCGGATAAGAAAGTCTCAGACCCCGAAGGTCTGAAACTAGGGTTTCACAGTCGGACTCGAAAACAAGTCCGACGGTGAGTTTGACCAAAAAATTTCCAAGGGGATGCAAGGTGACTACCTTGGCGATCTCCAAGGTCGAAAAGGCTAACCTCCAAAACCTAGACCTAAGGGGAAAGGCTGAAAAGGCCAAAAAGACACAAACCCTAGGCTATGACAGGCCGAAAAGGCCAGAAGAAAAAGAAACTTGAACTACGACCAAAAACAACAAAAGAAAAGGAGACAACCAACCTTGAAAAGCGATGAACACAAAGACAACTAGCTAACACCAAAGAGAAAAGCGAAGGAAAACAACAAGCAGCACGCGAAAAAGGCCGGAGGCGAGAGAGCGAGTGGAAAAAGTGAGTTAAAAAAACCCACCTTTTTCTTATATAGGTGAAACTTGACTGATGATGTCATCACCTCGGGCAGTTGGCCTTTTGGCATTTTCAGGGGTGTCAGGTTGCCAAAAAGGCTGAAACTCTGAAAGCCGACTCCCTTTCGGGAAGTTGGACTTCCGAAACTTCGGACCTCCGACAAGTCCAAAAAGCTGTCGGGGCTGAGTAGGCCGAAAACCTAAGTAACCCTTTGCTCTCGACCTTTCGCACTTTCGGACATTCGAAAGTGCGAAAGCGCGACAAGGCCGAAAAAAGATAACAAACGACCAAAAACAAAAAATAGAGGACATGAAGCAAAACAAGTAGAAAGTAGAAGGGGGGCCCTTGCGGCCAAGAGGCCAAAAGGGGAGCATGGTTGCGGGACCACAACAATTACAATTAAAATTAAGTAATAACTTTCATACCTTGGTCAATGCTTTGGAAACTCGCTACAACTGCAACAACCCCATAATCCAAAGAGTTACAAATAGCAGGAGTATTCGATGTCAACAACTAAAAATGAAACAAGAGTATTATGTAGTTATCAAGAATACCTATATTTTTTACAACCCCATTAATGAATAAATGGTACCTCTGTGAAAGTGCCACGACATCCTTCAGCGTGTGGTGTCAATTTCAAGGGTCAAACATTAAACTAATGCACATGTACGATAAGTTATAAGATAACCATTCATATAATAACGTACTACTAACATGTAATAATTATAATACTTTATTAGATATATACATGTGGATTTTACGTTGTCATGACAAAGGTAGGTGAAGGAATATGACCACTGCCATGAAAACATTGACTTTGAATTTTGATCATAATTTTTCTACTAATTTAGTTATTCATTCATTTATTAATTAAATATAATCAAGTAAATCAAATTAACATGCAAATAAAGATACCTCCGTGAAATTTGTACAATGTCCTTCATTTTATGGTGTGAACATCGAGGGTGCAAAAGTAAACTAATGCACATGAAAATAAGTTATGAGACAACCATTCATATAATTACATACTACTCATATGTAATAATTGTAATCCTTTATTAGATACATACCTGTGGACCTAATTACATGGTGTAAAAAGGGGCCGGGGGAACACTGCAACTGCCATAGACACTTTGACCTTGAATTTTGATCATAATCATTAGCTACTAATTTAGTTATTTATTCATTTATAAATTAAACATAACTAAATTAATTAAATGAACTTTCAAGTATTTACCTATGTATCAATGCCAAATGTTGTATTGAAAAAACACCAGTCATCAATCCATCATCATATCCTTATCCGTCAGTACTACCATATGTGCATAGAGATCCACATGACTGAAAAATATGGCCACTCAAAGAATGACCATTCTCACTCTCAGCTAAAGGACTGACACACTCTATGAGAGTCTGTGCCAAAATACTAATAATGTCTAGTGTGTCCACCTCCACATGATCCTTCACAACGGAAGGAACACTAACATTCTCGACATGTGGTTTTATAGTGGGCACCCTAGGTGCGTTAGGGTCACATTGTTCCTCCAGTCTATCAAACTATGACCCCCCACCTCTACTATGAAATTCTAGAAAGTCAAAATAATTTGGTGTTACTATAATTGATGGTGATGATGATGAAGACCGACCAAGATCAAAGGTTACAAGATAGTAGAAAGGTTAGATCAATTATTATCTTGTCATTGATGTCAAACAATTGATTTCTGATTTATATTGTGTTGCCACATCATTTAGAGTATGATATAAGTTGAATGAGTTAATGAGAAGAAGAAATGAGATGTTGTGAAGATGAAGAACTTAAATGGGCAACTGATATAGATCAGACAATGCTAAGATACGTTGATATAATTATTTTCTATCAAACATATGATTATATCAAGTCGCTAAAGAATGGTAAATAAGATTTGTCAAGTCGGTAAGCAAAATAGTTTTGGCTACTGAGAAGGAAAAGTAATTTGGTAAAGGCAAAGGAACTCAAGACACTGAGCAAGAAGTTTTAGGCACCAAGCGAAGTTAACCAAAATTCAGAGTTATCCACCAAGCAAGGAAAATAAATTAAATACAAGGATCATAACGACATTTAATGATTAGCTATGATGAGCTGGAAGGTTACGATGATAAGGAAAGTTAGTTAGAGAGATCTACGATCAAGAAAATTCATGATGATGATCTATGGTACAAATCTAAATAGTTAAAAGAGAAGGAACACGTTTCAAGAAAGTTCAAGTTCCAAGGTGAAGGTAAAACATGTTATTGAGATCCAGATACATTGAATAAGTTTGTGAAATGAATTGAACAACTAAGATTGATCAAAGGAAAATGTAATAAAGGAGATTAAGTGGCAAAAGAAAGTCTATATAAATGATGAATTTGTATGAACAAATGGCTGGCAAATTGAAGGATTGATAAGTCACCGACTGATGCGGTGAAGAAGGAAAAGATAGATTCCGATTCAGAAAGAAGAATTTGATGAAGTGTTGAAGTCAGTGGAAAGTGAAGGATTGAAGTGAAGATAGAGAGCACACAAATGATTTTATTATGCAAAGGATAGTTGCGAATCTACAGGTTAATTTATTTACTGTTGCTTATTAGTATTTGTAACAAATAAATCTCTTAACCAAGTGGAATTAATAGTCTTATTGTAAAATCCTTGCAAAAGGTAACATTCTAAAGAGTGTTCAAAGTCCTTTTACCAGGCCACTCTTAACAAGGTGAAGATCCTAACAGATCTGAGGTAAATCCCTTGACCGGGTCACAACTAACAGTGTGTATTGTAATCTTTAACCAGATTGGCTCTTAACCGAGCATACTTTAGAAGAGTATTTTCTTTAGTGGGTGAAAATTCCCACAATGGTTTTTCCCAAATTTGCGTTTCCATGTTAAATATTGGTGTTACATGTGATGAATGATTATTGTGTTTGATTTGTTGATTGTTAAAGTTTATTTAGTGTTGTTAGTAAATAGTGAATTATGTCTGGCCGAGTTGACACTAAGTTAATCAGATAATTTTTTTGAGGTACTGAGAATCAGGGATTACTAATTCACCCCCGTCTCCGTAATCCAACAATTGAGACCTCCTTGAGGACAAAATCACAATGTAGTCTCTTAAAAAAATATAATGGAACCTCATAATTTTTATGAGGGGTATTAAAAACCATCCACTATTTGTCCCAAAAGTTTTTTATTTCTTTAATGCACGCAACAATGGATTAGAAACTTGCTACAAGTGGTTTTAAGAGTTTCATTCTTTTTTGGATTTACAAAGATTTTTCAAATGTCCCTTTTCACTATTTTGTTCTTTTTAATATACTCATATGATAATTTTTCTGCATAGTATTATTTTTGTTCTTCTTGTTTGTTTAACCATATATTAAGTTGCCCACTAACTAAGCCTATGTGGGTCAAGAATGATTCCAATGATTTTTCAAGTGTTTCCCTTCTAGGATTTGTATCAATAGATTGTTGCAACCTCACAATCAAAGCTTCTAATTTAGTTTTTCCACTTTCTATTTGGTCAATCAAAATATCTCGCGTTCCAGGTGGAGGTCTTTAGATTGATGGAGGAGGTTGGGGTACATTTTCTTTCTTCATTTATTCATTAAATTATTCATGAAGATATGGTGGAGAGTTTGGTTGAGGGGGATTGTTCTTTCTTGGAAATTAAAACAAAATTTATTTGAAAAACGTAATTAAACTTAAATTTTAATAAAAGAGGCTTTGAGAAATAAATCTGATTTCAAACCCAAATTAAACTTAAATTTCAATACAAAAAGAGGCATAGGATGTAAATTTACTTACTTCTTCCTCTTGTGCGACCTCTTCTATGTCGTGGAGACATATTTGATGCAATTGGATGAACCCACGAAGAAAAATGAGGTCCAACAATGGCGTGCGTCCATTTCCAACCAAAAAACCTTCCTTGGCTCATGGTTGGAAATGAGAAGTTGGCATGTCGAATGATATATATATTTTTTTATGTTTGGATGTTAATAGGGAATACACCCTATGGGCCACACACCCTATTCCTTACAATTCATGAGCCTAAGGCTTGGGAATTACAAGGCATAGGGCCTATGTCCTATCGTTATTGGGGGACCAAAAAATAATTGGCATCTTTTTGGTCCCCCATCTTTGTGCACTTACCTGGAGTTAAGTATAAAAGGGCCTCTTCTCGCCTCATTTGGTATACACAGTATAATATTCAAGTGCAAACTATTCATGTCCAAGCTACCATCAAGCATTCAGGTTATGCAATTGTGAATTTGGATTCAAGATTTGAAGGCAAGCATCCAATTCAAGATCTCCAAGTATCCATTTCTTCAAGATCCATTCAAGAAAAGTCAATATTCTCCAATTGATGCAAGTTTCTCTCCCATGATGGATAACTAGAGTAATTCTCAATCAAGCAAGAAGATCCACACATCTCTCTCTCTCTCTCTCTCTCTCTCTCTCTCTCTCTCTCTCTCTCTCTCTCTCTCTCTCTCTCTCTCTCTCTTCATGTGATTATCAAGAATACACACATTCAAGATCTAGGAGTGCAAATCATAGATCGATGCATTTGTACATGAATCCTTGATTCTACATCTCATTCCAAGCATATTCATAGATTTGAGCGCTTACTACATCCATTCATGAGGGTCTCATACAAGGTGATTAGAAATTTACCTTTTTATATTAATTTCCTTTATTCAAGTTCAATTCAGTTTCAAGGTTAATTCCTAAATAGGGACTTGACCAAGGAGAACCCCTTCCCACAACCTTTTCCCCCATTTTTCTGTGTAGGAATAGGTTGTGGAGTTGCAATTCTAGATCTGATAAGTATAGGTGCGGTTGTAAAATTTTGGAAAGTTTCAACAATTTTGGCATTATTGGGAACAAGTTGACAAGTCTAAAGTCAACTTGTCCCTCAAAAATTGACTTGTCCCTGCTATTTGTGAGTAAAAATTGTAGAGAAGAAAGTTACATGTGCTAGTTTCCCAAATCTAGAGTTAGAGCTAACTCTGACATTTTGATAGTTGGAAAGTCAGATTCAAAGTTTAGTTTTCCTTATATTATTTCAAGGTACATTCATTCTCTCTCTTTTCCTTTGTACTTACTTTAATATATCATATTTTCTATCACACTTTCATCCCCCTCAAAGAATACCAAATTCCCCTTGGGTTTAGATCTTGCATTAGCACCCTTCTTCCTTTGGTAGTGCTAATCAAGTTTTTCTCAAAGGTTGGTTTGTATTCTAATGTCTAGTCCCAGATCTTGGTGATTGATCTCCACTTTAGCATTTCTCACCATATTCTACTATACATTTTGGTGAACCCGACTTATGACATTTTCACTTTTGATGTGGTAGTTAGATCCTTTTTGCATGATCTCCTTGTTTGCATTAATAACATCTAGATCTAGATCTACATTATATGCTTTTCATTTTTGTAATTACATCTATTTGTGTAAGCTTTATATTTCATGTTTGAATTTTATAGTTAAATGTTCTTTTCATAAAAGGTTCTCTTTGTTTCAATTTCATATTTATTTCAAACCTTACAAATTTCATTACATCTCTCTTTCCTCTCATTCCCTTGTGCATGAGTGTTATCACTTTGAGTACTACTTATAGCATTTTGATTAGAAGAATTCGTAGACTTATGGGTTCCTTTGATACCGAGTCCTCCCTCTTTCCTAGGAGTCTTGATGAGACCAACATGCATATTAGTGAAATCAATACTATTATGGATAATAAGTGTTCCCATTATTCTCATGATCAATATGAGGCTTTAAGATTCCCTCCTATGCAAGCCCATAATCTTTTCGATGACTTTGAGAAATTTGAATAATGGTCCTGTGGTCATTTTCATTGTAGAAGGTGTAAGGAAGCTAATTCATAATGATGAACATGGTGTTAATATCTTGTGCAGTATCTCTCATCTCATTGATACCAATGTCAATCCTATTAGGGATTATGCTCAATATTTAGGTCTTATTCCACCTACTACTAGTGTTGAGACCTCTATGCCTATTTCTACCTCTATTCCTAGCATTTCCACTTATGTTCCACCTATCATCACAAATTTAATTCAAAATTCAAACCCTACCCATGTGAGCATTCCTAACCATATTTCTCCTTCCATTCCTTCAAGTGTTCCATGTGTTTCATTACCATCATCAATTCCCACTTACCATAGTTCCCCCTTCTCTTATTCAACCATTCCTTTCAATTCTAACAATGTTCCAAATATTTCCAACATATCTCCTCCTACCATCCTTTCTACGGATTCCACCACTAATAGCTTGGCTCAAACAATGTCTTCCTTAAAATAAAAAATCACTTCAGTGACTCAACCCAAGTTTAAAATCCCTACTCGTGATATTGCTAGTCCTTTGTCTTTGGATATCATTTGTGTCGTTATCCCGCAATATATGGAGATTCCTCATCTTGAGACTTATAATGGTAAGGGTGATCCTTTGACTCACGTCAAAAAATTTCAAACATTGTGTAATGATTTTTCCCATGACCATAGGTTCATGGAAAATATATTCACTAGAATATTTCAAGACAAAGCCTTGCAATTGTATTGTTCTTTGCCTCCTTATTCTATTGATTCCTTCCAAAATCTTGCTAATGCTTTCATTCAACAATTTCAAAACAACATTGGTCTTAAAATTTCTTTGGTTGATTTAATGCACTGTAAACAAGGTGTTAATGAAAAAGTGACCGATTTCATTGGTAGATTTAAGGATTTGCATGCTCAGATTTCTTATCCTATGCCTAATATTGATATTCAACATATTTTTATTTCTAATTTACAAAAAAGACATTAGATATAAGATTCTACTTTCTTAATTCTCTTCTTTCACTCAATTATGTGCAATGCTTCATGATTATTAGTTTCAAGTGAGTTAGTTTGAGAACACCACTCCAATGGATTTGGTTGATAAGAGTGATGTCACATCTAATTTTTTTAACAAATTTCAGAAACCAAAAACCTTCATCAAAATCAACACCTCATCCAATAATGTTGATGATCAAGTGGCAACAACATCCAAGTGTGTGGCTCCTTTGTCATCTATCTTTAGATTTGCTTGTAATTTTACTCATCTTTCTAAATCTTTACATAATGTGATGTTGAAGTTAATTAATTATAACGTGTTAACTGTTAGAATAACAATGTATCAGGCAACTGAGACAGGGGGGGGGCGGGGGGCGGTGAATCAGTTGTTAACAATATTATCAAACTCAACACCAAATATAATCTTATGCAAAACAAAATGTAAAATCACATCACATCATTAAACACAAGTGATGTTGGTCCACCAAGATTTGTTCTCGAGAAAAACCTTGTTAAGGGAAAAACTCTGGTGGGAATAACACCCACAAACATCTACACTATATGAATGAAACCCTGTTAGGAGTTCTAGCCCTGTTAAGAGTTGATTAATACAATAGGAAGGTCCCTATTAAAGGAATGACCCTGTTAGGGGTAATACAATTGGCCAACGGCCCAAATACAATCAGAAGGTTAAATCCACCTTCAATTATTTACAAAATATACTTTATCATACTTGAATTTCCTGTTAGGACAATCCAATCCTTGTGCCTAGATGCAAAACCTTCTACTTTGTTAGAAGCAGATCTCACAGCCTTCCAACTCGCATATTACCATCACAATCCACACCTCATCTCAAGGAAGAAACCCTCCCTCATATTTAAGTTAAAAATAATAATTCATTTAGAGGTTATCCATTATAAGATCTCATGACATTAAAAACAATTACATTATCCAAGGAAACAAAACAAAATTCATCCCTGATCATGTTACAATAATTATAATTCACCCAAAGTCAGCTCCATCAGTGATTCAATCATAAATCAATCATCTACATGTTACTCTTCCCGGTCGACTCCCAAATACTTTCACACTAGAAAATAGACCATAGATGATGCCAACATTCACATTCACATGTTTCAATCACAATACGTCTTCTTCATGATGTCTTTTAACATTTCCCAAGCGCGCATATGGAAATTCAGCGTCACACAATAGTTTCTTTCCAAACATTGCAACTAGGTTTGTGAAAACTCTCAGTCTCTGGTCCTGTAACCAGTCTTTACTAAAACAAGCATATCTCTGTTGGATGATCATATAAACCTCTCCGGCCATAGGGATTCTCTTTAGATACATCTTGGAACATATCTCTAATCCCACAGGAGCTAATGAATCGTACGACATCCGTACTACTTTCTACAATCTGTCTATCTGTATTGTCCAACAATTCCTGGTCTTCATAAATGAATATATGTTGACATAAATGGAAAAACTATTGAATGAAAATAATTCCAACAATCTCCCCCTTTGGCAGTGGTGGTAATATATTTGAAAAACCATCAACCCAAGAGTACCCTTATTAATACAACTTTCTCAATATCCTCTTCAAAGCTCCCCCTAAACCAATAGGGTTTTTCACTAATACCTCTCCGCCTTTGACATCAATGGAAAAGAGTGCCAAAATAATATCTTTCCTTCTTTCTATAAACCTTCAACTAGTAGGTGCAAAATCACCCTGATCTGATCAATTATTCTCTGCCAACTACTTTCCCTGAGGAGTAGACTTCTACAACAAGTCCATTAATGAAAATGCTCTGATAGTTGATGGACTTGTGCACTTCTGTACTTCCTTAGTTACATGTTGGTGGGGATCTGACCCCAAGACCCGTAAGATATTCAAAGGTATCTTTACTCAATGGTTTGGTGAAGATGTATGCTATCTGCTCCTTTGCACTAATGTATTCAAGCTTCACCACTTTATCTCTCAAAAAATGATACTTGATTGCAATATGCTTACTCTTTGAATTCATCACTAGATTTTTTGACATGTTTACCGCACTTGTGTTATCACAATTTATGATAACATTTTCTCTTAAATTCACACTGATATCCTTCAACATTTGCTTCATCCAAATTCCTTGAGTACAATTGATTGCTGTTGCAACATAATCTGATTCTACTATTGAATGTGATACACAGTCATGCTTCTTGCTTAGACAAGAGATCAACCTCTTCCCAAGAGAAAAGGCTCCTCTACTAGTTCTTTTCCTATCATCTACACATCCTGCCCAATCTGTATCAGTGTAAACATTCAATGCAAAATTACTTGACCTATCATACCAAAATCCTAGGTCAATTATGCCCTTGAGGTATCTAAATATCCTTTTTACTGTTGCAAAATGTCTCTCTTTTGGATCTGCCTAGAATCTAGCAACAATTCCAATTACATTAACAATATCAGGCCTAATATGTTTTAGATACAAAAGCCCTCCAATCATTGATTTTTACTATGTTTGAGGTACATTCTTTGCCTCATTTGAAATGGATAACTTACTCCCTGTCATCATAGGAGTTCCAACTGGTTTAATTTCATCTATGCCAAATTTCTTTAGCAACTCTTTTAGATACTTTATTTGTGATATGAAAATACCATCTTTGTTTTGATTTATCTATAGTCCTAGGAAAATTTCATCTCCCCTATCATTGACATCTCAAAATCACCTTTCATTCCTTCTACAAACTTATAAGTCATAGCACCATTACCCCAAAGCTAATGTCATCAACAAACACTTTTATTATCAAAGTACCTTCATTATTGCATCTTAGATACAAGTTACTATGTGCATTACCCTTCTTGAAACTAAGATGTAGTAAATACCTATCCAACCTTGCATACCAAGCCCTTGGAGCTTGCTTCAATCTATACAATGCTTTCTTCAATCTAAAAATTGTATCTCTATTGTCTTTTAGAGGAAAACTTGGCTTCTCAATGTAAACTTCTTCCAATTCACCATTTAGGAAAGTAGACTTGACATCCATTTGATACACCTTAAAATTTTTGTGTGCAACATAGGCCAAGAATAACCTAACTGCCACTATCCTCACAACTGGTGCAGAGGTCTCCTCAAAATCAATTCTTTCTTACTGTGAATATCGCTTACATACTAATCTGGCTTTATTGCTAATCACATCCTCATCTTTATTCATTTTATTTCTGGAAAACAACTTTGTGCCAATGAAATTCTTGTATTTAGGTCTTGGGACCAATTCCTGTAATAGCCCAAAAATGGGCTATAGGTTCATTAACCTCCTACATCTTCAATTCGAATGAAATCGACATCAAATTCCTAACCTAAGTTACATCTGCACATTATCGAAATCTTAATTATTTTTATCATAAATTCTGCATCGGGGAATATTCCTAGCAATATTCTTATTTATTCTAATTATCTTTAATTTAATTATTATTTGGCGATGAATCCTATTTATCCTAAAGTTTGATTAATTGAATATTCTGAATATTTAATTAATGAGATTAATACTGCCACTTAATTATTTAATTAGATTTAATTTTATTTATTCCTAATTATATTATTTAATTTTGACAATAAATCAAATCTCCTATGAATAATTGATTAAATATTTATTTAATTGATTAAATCCAAGTTGTCAATATTTAATAATATAGTTTTGAATAAAAGTTTGATTAAAATAATTGATTAACCCACAAATCAATTATTTTTAAATTTAAAATTAGTTGAGTTGAAGATAAATCACTTTATTTATTTAATTAATTCATAATTATTTGTGCACATTCAAAGAGCAATTAAACTTTAAATCAGAAAATCAATTCAAGTTGTTATCTTTTCGAAACTCAACATCTATTTTGAGTTCAAAGTTGATCTAAACTTCTGATTTGAGTTAAAAAGTTGTTCTTGCATGATTTTGCATGATTTTATGAGTTATCTATTTCTAATTTCTTGTTAACTCAAAAATCAACCTGAGTTCATCAAGAGTGATTTATGAATTTTTCCATGCACCCTCAAAGCCTTGGATTTCTATAAAATCAAGGCTCAGCTCTTTACAAATCATCCACAAAATTTGCATACTTACTCTGGCGAATTGACATCAGAGGAATCATCAAGCTTCTTGCGAATCAACATTTTGTGAGATCAATCTTGTTTTCAATTCATTGTAGTTTCATATTTCATATCATTGTTAGCTTAATTTGCATATCATTTCAATCCATTTAGATTAATTTATTATCAGTTTTTCTCATCTTATTGCATAAAAATAAAATAAAAATAGATTAATTTGCATTCACATTTTATTGCTTTCATCATTTAAATCCTTCATTTAGGTGTTGCATTGTCACTGATCTCAATCTAATATGAGAATACCATACTCGCACCTACTAGAAGGCAGTAAATCACCTGGTTAGCTATATTGTTCTTATTTGCATATTTTGATTTTTGCTAACCTCTAATGTTTTACCGATTTAATTTTATCTCCCAAATGGCTTGGATTTTTGGTCTAATTTTTTTTTTCAGGTTTGACACATATTAGGGAAGCTTCAATAAAAAATTAATAATTTTCTGAGATGTTTTGAATTTTTAATAATTTTTTCTTGATTTTCCAGAAAAAATTAATTTCTGACGCAAATCAGCATATTTTTAAATTTTTTTTACATTTTCAGAAAGCTCTTTAAATTCTACGGGGGGTCCATTCTTTGTGTTTTAAATTTGGATGCAATATAATAGCTCAAATAGTCAATTTACAAAAAGTGGTCTATTTTGGTAAAATGGGTCTCTAGGGCACAAATGAAGAGATTTTTCTAAAATTTTTACATTTTTGGAAAGCTCTCTATTTTTAGTAGGGGTCTCTATTTTTCATTTCTATTTTTGTGGCTGAAATCATATAAAAAAAATTAGATCTTGTTGACTAGGTCAAATGTAACAAAAAATAAAATTTTGTGATGGGTATGCACTTATTTTTCACATGGTTCAATGAATGATATGAGTTGTCATTTGGATTAGTTGCTAGTTATTATTGCTCCTAATAATTGATTTTCAGATCTAACCCTAGGGTTTCATAAGTTGAATATACGTTGCATATCTTGTTTGCTTGTTTTCTTGTTGGAGAGTTTGTGGCTTGCTTGCGTGGGATTGCTTAACAAAGCTAAAAATTAGGTAAAATCTACTAAGCGTGTTGTGAGGGAATTCAGGTATTCTACTACATCTGAAAACATTTCAATTTGGACATAAAATGAATATCTCACGTGTCTAGCTTGAGTGCCTTTCCTGCTTTCATAAATCAGACTTCAATTTTTGGGCTATAAAACTAACATAGATTTTCTTTTTGCATATCTGTTACACATAGTAAATAGGCCTTATGAACACTATTTGTGGATGATCTTGAGAGATTGAGCTTCTTTCTCTTATTTATTCGTGCGAAGCTCCTCTTGACGAAGGATCCCCTTGTAGGTAGGGAAGGTACTGAGAAAGTCTCACGTTCTACTAGATTCACGTGTCTTCAACTTTTGATTGATACATTCTCTCTCCGGAGAGGTTGATAGATCATAAACGGTTGACGTCATAGATCTTTGTGAGATAATCTTGGTCTTAGTGTGTCGGATTAATCTTTCTGCTTTGTCTTGGTGAAGTGAAGAGGTTAGGGGATTATGCTCTACTTCCTTTTTGGATAGTACTAGAAATCCAGATCCTTGAATCTGATCTAGTCCCCCTGTGGTATCTTTTGTGAGTCACCTTTAGAGAGGGTTAACCATAGTGGACATTCCCTTAATTGGGTCAACCACATGGATGGAACCTCAAGCGGTAATAGCCATTTTCACCGTGGTAGCAGCAACCGCTATATAAATGTCCTTGTGGGGGAAATCTTCACAGGTGTGGTCTCTTGTTGGGCTGTCAGATCTCCCTAGTAGCTCTTGATTGATTAATTTCTTGGACTGTGTCAAAACCCCGGTGCGCTTGGATTGGAGTTCGCCCTCTTGAGATCACAAAAGTTGCAGAGTCAGACCATTATTACAAACCCTAGTGAGGCCAATTTTTTTAAATTTTTCTAGGAATATGTGTGTTATTGAAAAACTTTTTGGAACATACACAATTAGCACTTCTAGGGATTAGCACAATAAGTCACTATTACTTGTTCATGCGCAAGGTTGCTTTTTCCCTTGTTCATTGTTTTCAGACGATTGCTTGCTTCCCTTGCTTGCTATTTTGCGTGCTTGATATCTTCTTGGTTACTTGAGACAAACTTTTACACAGATCTTCAAAAATTGGACAAATTTTTTTGCAAACAAACTGGTACTGAAAACTGAAAAATTGCAAATCTGAAGCAAAAATCCTTTTTGGTGTCAAAAGTTATCCTAAAATTTCAAAACTCGTATCAAAGCCAAAGTCAAAGTTGTCAGAGATTGGTCAAATTTGTTAGAAATCCAATTTTACAGCCTATTTCCAGAATCTATCAAACAAATCATTGTGTTGGGAATAGAGCAGAACCTATAACAAATACATTCATTTTCCTAAAGTGGTCACTTGAGTCTAATTTAGCCTTCTGATTTATCGATTTGAGTCTTTTTCATCTTGTGTCAAAACCTTGTCAAAATTATCTTCAAAATTCAATCTTTTTACTAAATGGCTAAGTGTTGTGAGCTCATGCCTGCCATCTGTTGGGCATCTACCCACACTACTGTGGCACAATATCCTTCATTTATGTCCAATCTATTCTTTAATCACTTCAATCTTGACAAGGTTGCATCATTTGATCTTCTAGAATCAATTCATTCTTCAGTTGTCTTCATCTTATTCTTTGGCTTCACCCAAGGTTAATGGTGGAAACCGGAGCTTCATCACACAAGAAATATAGAGAGGTATCCCATACAATACCTTTGAATATTCTCCAGGCCCCAACTCTTGAACAACTCTATAATTCTGGTCTTTACGAAGATGACGGTCTTGGCAATTTTCGATTGAAAACTGGTTACGTACCCCCTCCATCAACTCACAAAGGTAATCAACAAACCCCACCTCAATCTAATCCAGGGAGCCCTAAAACTCCTAACATGTCTCACAGAGGGACACATCACGGGTCTCAAGGACACCAATCTCAACACAGTATGGATCGAGAACCTACACCTTCTGAAATTGTTCGATATCAAAATGATGATGACTTCAAAAGAATGATGAAACATTTCTTGAAGGAAGATAGAAAAACATACTTTCTAGAGTTAGCTCAACAAGGAGCTAAACTCCCTCCACATTTTAATGTCGAAGATATTATCACACACGAGGAAGAAACTCCTATCACTGCTATGATGAAACAGATGCATGCCATGCAAGTCAAACTTAACAAACTTGAGAAAGAAAAGGAACCTAAGGAGTTCTCCATGGAAGCTCTATGCCCTTTTCCATTCGATAAAGACTTGTACATGCCGCCATTCCATAAAAGAGTGGAGATGCCTAAATATGATAAGTATGATGGAAAATCTGACCCTCAAGATCATGTCAGAGAATTCTGTACTCAATCTATGGAGTTTATGCACGAACCAACCTACTTAATGCATCTTTTCCCTCGATCTCTAGAAGGAGAAACCATTCATTGGTTCTCTAGAATGCCCCCTAATATCAAAAATTTTGAGGAGTTAATCAAACTGTTCTATCAACAATACTCCTACAATATTCAACATCCGGTCACCATGATTGACATTTGCAATTTGAAACAATATCCAGGAGAACCATTCTTGACATTTCTCAAGAGGTGGAGGAAGAAATTTTCTCTATATGCTAGACCTATTCCAGAAACTGAGAAGCTGGAAATCTTCATCAACAATCTTGTTCCAGAAATCAACTACCCTTTACAAATGCAAAATAATACATCTTTTGAGAAGATGGTAGATAATGCGATCAAAATTGAGAAAGTACTTGTGCAAAAAGGAGACATATCACTTCAAAAAGACAAGTATGAATCTGGATCTAGTTATAAGGACAAGAACAAAAAATGGAACAAGAATAAAAGCGTTGTCATAGATGGTGTTGTTGATAATATCCGTGCCCCATCTAAGACACCCACTTTCAATCTTACTATTGGTACCCAAGCCATCAAAGCTTCTGAATCCAAAGCCACAGAGTCCAACAAAAAGTCATATGATTACAAACCTTGGGCTACATATCCTAATAAAAAATTCACTCCTCTCAGAGAATCCTTGGAATCTGCCATGAAAACTCTATTGGCAAACAAAATCATCTACTTACCTGAGATGAAAGTCTTTGTTCCAAAAACTAAACCAAAATGGTGGAGAGAGAACGATTTCTGTGAATTCCATCACAATAAAGGTCATAAGACTAATAACTGTATTCGCTTGAAGCACATTATACAAGACAAAATTGATAATGGTGACATCACAATTGACAATCATAAGAGCAATAACGATCATGCAACATTCATAGAACCATTTCCTAAACATGGTAAAGAAGATTCTTCTTCTCAACCTAATATGGGTGCTAAAGTCAATTATGCCTACTCAGGAAACAATGCTGTTATCAATATGGTTGAACCATGCCTATTTGAGCATTGCCATGTCATCACAATTGTAAGAAGAGATAGAGATAATCAATCAACTAATGTAGTTACTTGATCACAAGCTCAGGCACACCTACAAGGACAAATACCAGATTCATCAAATGTCCCTAAGGTGCCTTTCAATCTTTCATCTGCTTCTAAATAGAAGGCTACATCTAAATCTTCAAATCCTAAAGACACGAGGCCTACTTCATACAGTATTGTCCAACAACTCTAGCACACAAATGCTAAAATCTCGATGTTTGAGTTGCTTCAAATATCTCCAGCTCATAGAGCCATTCTAGACAAAGCTCTGCTCAAATCCAATGTTCCTAATGACCTTGATTTAGATAGATTCTAGACTATGGTTGGTCATCTTACGTCTCCATAGTATATTTCCTTTTCAGAGGAAGATGATAACTCCTTGAGTCATCTGCATAACCAGCCTTTGCATATTGAAGTCTTGATCGAAAACCATTGTGTCAAACATGTATTGATAGATGGAGGCATTGGCCTAAACATTTGTTCTTTCAGCTTGATTACACAATTGGGATTTTCAGAAATGGCCATTGATCCTAGGAAGAAGATAATTATCAAAGCATATGATGAGCAAGAAAGATATTCTAAGGGAACTATTGTCCTACCTATCAGAGCAGGTCTTGTCATCAGAGATACTATATGTCAAGTTCTTGATCTACCTTTGGTTTATAATATCCTCCTAGGAAGACCCTGGATACATGACATGAAAGCCATTCCCTCTACATTCCATCAGTGTTTGAAATTTCCTTATGAAGGAGTTGAGGTGACGATTCCAACTGATCTATATACAACTTGCCATACCTTGAAAGAGAGTGCAGATAAACTTGTTCCCAATAATAGAGAATCTTCCACTAAGCAGCTAGACGTTGCTTCAACCTCCAAGATGGAAGACATTGCTAAAGAGGTTAAAATCAAAGAAAATGGTATGGGAGAATATACTATAGAGCCAGTCTTATCTTTGACATCTCTCCCTATCTCTCCTAAGTCTTATGGACAAACTCTAAAACAGTCCAAGCTCAAATTTAAAGAACCTCTTGAAGCATATAAAGGAAATTTTGTTGCATAACAAGTATCTAAACAAGAGTTTGAAGAGGATGAAGCTGTGCTCGCATGGCTATACAAAGATTAACCTAAATCTCAGGTTGTCCAAAAATGTGATTGTAAAATACCGAATATCCCATCTAAGTCATATGGCCCAGGGGATAAATTGATTATAAAGATGGGATATAAAGGAAAAGGACCTCTAGGACTACAGGGTAAAGGTCTTATGTCACCTCTTGATCATCGTGGCTGAGAAAACAAGAATACAATAGGTCTAGGATACACAAAGAAGCCATTCTATCTTAGCAAGAACTCCCCACATGTTTTAGAACAAATTGAGCCTTCCGTAGCAAATCAACTAAAGGTGGAAATAACTGAACAATCTGATAGTGATGATTCAGACACCACTGATGAGCTCATTCCTTATGAGTGTTTGCCTAAAGAAATAAAAGACCTCCTTGAAGATGAAGATGATCCAATAAAAAGAATTAATGTAGTAGAAACACAAGAACCTACTATAGAGCAAGAGATAGTTGCAACACAAGAACCAACTAATCTCGAAGGAAATCAAAAAGAGGAAGGTGGTAGTTATTCTAAGACAGATTCCTACGAGTATGAATTCAAATCAGAATCTGAGGGTAACCCTTTTTGGGGTATTCATCCTGACTTTACTCATGTTCTTAGATTTCCTAGAGGTCTAGATGAAGAAACAGAAGATGAATCAAATGACTATGAATGGGGAGTCATTCCAGAACTAGATGAACTTGTTACAGAAAAGAATGTTGATGTTATTTACCAATATGCACATCAACCTAATGTAAGTCTAGAGCGAAATGATGAACTTATCGAGTCTGATCCACCGATGGCTGAAGTAGATTTCCACAATGACATTGAGCCTATTCACGAATTGAATGTCTTAAGTTGTAATATCACCTTTGAACTCAAGCGTCAGGTTAGGAACAATGATGACAGATCCATATCCGTAAACACTCTTTCCCAATCTTTCACCACTTTGACTATCCAACGCCCTAACCTTCTTGACATAACATCCACCAGCTTGAACCAAGGTATTTATACCTTTCCCAATGACTATGCCCTTTCTTGCTACCTAAATGTAGTTGAGCCTATGAGGACTTCCATCAGTGAACCGAGCGTTAGCATGACGGAGTCAGACATCAAGTATCTTAGTCAGAAAAATAAGAATAAGAATAAAAAGAAAAGGAGTTCTGAGGGTGAAAACCACTTTGTGGCAGTCTCAAAACCTACAAAAGTAAAAATAAAAGACATATCCGAAGGTGAAAACCTCTTTGAGGCACCTAAGGATGAGATATTTGATGTCCTTCTGAGTCATTTACATGACAAATCTCCAGTTCTAATTGAGCCCACTCAATCTATCAATTTGGGAACAACAGAAGAACCACAGTTGATTCATGTAGCACAATCTTTATCAGAGGAAGAAAAGAAAAAAATTACAACATTCCTAACAGAGAAGAAGATCAACTTTTCATGGAAATATTCAGATATGCCAGGGTTGGATTCTGATCTTATAATGCACCATTTATCTATAGGTCCAAACGTTAAACCTGTTAAGCAAAAATTGAGAAAGATGCATCCACATGTTGCACTCTTGGTAAAATCTAAATTAGAGAAGCTCCTAAAAGCTGGATTTATTCGAGTTATTGATTATGCAGAATGGATCTCTAATATTGTACCTATTTCTAAACTAGAGAAATCAATAAGAGTGTGCACCAATTTTAGAGATGTAAACAAAGCATGCCCTAAGGATGATTTTCCATTACCTAAAATTGATATGATAGTAGACATGATTGCAGGCATTGAGATGTATTCTTTAATGGATGGTTTTTCTGGATATAATCAAATAAAAATTGCTCCAGAGGATCAAGAGAAAACTGCTTTTACATGTGCATGTGGTACCTTCTACTGGAATGTCATGCCATTTGGGCTTAAGAATGCCAGTGCTACATATCAGAGAGCTATGACTTCTATTTTTCATGACATAATGCATAGGACTATGGAGGATTATGTTGATGATACTTTAGAAAAATCTATGATTAGAGCTGAACATTTAAATGACTTGAGCAAGATACTAGACAGAATGGAAAAATTTAGTCTCAGATGAAATCCTAAGAAGTGTGCTTTTGGTGTCACTTATGGAAAGCTCTTAGGATACATAGTTTCAAAGAAGGGCATTGAACTTGATCCAGCTAAAGTAAAGGCTATAATGGAGATGCAACCTCCCAAGAACATCAGTCAAATGAGAACATTGCAAGGTAGAGTTCAATCTATCAGATGCTTCATATCTCAGCTAGCAGACATATCACAACCTTTTACAAAGACATTACATAAAGGTGTGACCTTTGCATGGAGCGAGGAATGTGAAAAGAACTTTAATCATATCAATAAATATCTATCAAATCCTCCTATCTTGATGCCTCCCATTCAAGGGAAGCCTTTGATCTTATATGTGTTCGCTACAGATACATCACTGGGGGCATTGCTTGCACAACATGATGAGAACAAGAAGGAAAGAGCTATATACTATATCAGTAGAACATTGGTGGCATACAAAAAGAACTATTCAATGATTGAGAAAGCTTATCTAGCTGTGGTCTTTGCATCATAGAAATTGAGACATTATATGTTGGCTCATACTACACATTTAGTATCTAAGATTGATCCACTAAAGTACCTACTAAGCAAAGCTTCCCTCACAGGTAGATTAGCCAAATGGGTCATGCTCTTAAGTGAATTTGACATTGAATATGTTGAAAGAAAAGCTATTAAAGGCCAAGTTATTGCTGATCAATTAGCAGATGCACCTTTATTTGATGATACACCAATGCAAATGGAATTCCCAGATTCCTCTATCATGCATCTTTCTTCTAGAGAATGGCAGTTTTTCTTTGATGGCTCCTATACATAGAATGGATCTGGAGCAGGCATCTTGTTTATCACTCCTCAAGGATACTCCATTCCTAAGGCATTTAGAATCAAATTTCCTTGTACAAACAATATTGCTAAATATGAAGCCCTTTTGAATGGTATGAAAATAACAATTGAGTGGAGAGTAACAAAATTACACATTCATGGAGACTCACAACTTGTAATCCATCAAGTCAATGATGTGTACCAAACTAAGGATGAAAAGCTTGTTCCATACAAGAGAATGGTAGATGATCTCAAGAAATATTTCATCTCTATCACATTTGAGCAAATACCTAGAACATAGAATAAGGTTGCCGATGCAATGGCAACATTATCTACTTTATTACAATAGCCTGAAC
This sequence comes from Chamaecyparis obtusa, assembly GCA_027943335.1. Taxonomy (NCBI): domain Eukaryota; kingdom Viridiplantae; phylum Streptophyta; class Pinopsida; order Cupressales; family Cupressaceae; genus Chamaecyparis; species Chamaecyparis obtusa. The sequence continues at coordinate 235,423 of BSBK01005997.1, forward strand.
ATGAGCTACGCTACGAGTTCCTGGTGGAAGCACTACCTTACCTTTCATATGACTCCCCTGAAACTCACATGATTTTCACTGTTGTAGGTCATGATTCATCCAGATATAAAAACTTATTCTCCTATCTCAAAGACCAAATCATTCCCGATACCTTCAACTGCCATGAAAAGAGATACCTTATCCGTAATGCCTCCCGATATGTCATCATTGGTCATGATCTTTACAAATGAGGTCTAGATGGTACGCTACTTAGATGTTTAGAATAGGAAGAGTCTCAACGTGTGTTAGAGGAAGTCCATGATGGTATTTGTGGGTCACACTCGAACAGTTTAACACTAGCTCAAAAACTTATTAGGGCTGGGTACTATTGGCCTGAAATGGAGAAAGAGTCTATCAAGTTTGCTAAGAACTGTCAAAAGTGCCAAGTGCATGGAAACTTAATTCATGCTCCAAGGAGAGATCTAATTCCCTTCACTACTCAATGGACTTTTCATCAATGGGCCTTTGATCTTATAGGATCCATACATCCTCATTCTTCTAATGGACATACCCATATAACCACGACTACATATTATTTTAAAAAATGGGTAGAAGCAGTCTTTTTGACACAAGCAACTGGAAAACAAATATCTATGTTCATCTTGAACTACATCATATGTCAGTATGGTATTCCACATTCTATAATCATAGATAATGGTGGAAAATTTAAGAACAAAGACTTGGATGATTTATGTGCCAAATTTAAGATTACACAACATTGGTCATCTATCTACTATCCTCAAGGGAATGGACAAGCCGAGGCTTCTAACAAGAATCTATTGAAAATCTTACACCGTACAATTAATAAAACAAGAAGAGACTGGCATCTCATGATCAATCTAGCTCTTTGGGCCTACAGAACAAGTATCAGAATGCCCATTGGGGCTACACCTTTTGCTTTAGTTTATGGGTCTGAAGCAATACTTCCTATTAAGGTTGAAATCCCATCACTAAGAATCAGAATGCATGTTCTAGTAACTGATGATGACTACAGAGTATCTAGGTTGCAAGAACTTGAACTACTAGATGAGCGCAGACAAGTAGTGTATGATCATCTCAGAGTATATCAGAAGAGAATGTCTAGAGGTTACAACAAGAAAGTTAGAGATAGAGAATTTCAAGTTGGCAATCTAGTCTTGAGAGAGAATCTTAAAAATCAATCACATAGAGAGCGCAAGGGGAAGTTTGAACCCAATTGGCTGGGTCCCTTTGTTATCACTGCTACTTTTGGCTCTGGTGCCTATCAACTCTCAATGACTGAAGGAGAACAGCTCTGAGAACCAATCAACATCAACGTTCTCCATCTAAAGAAATTCTATGCCTAAGGCATTCAGTGTATGGTAAATTATCCTGAAAAAATCTTAAAAATTGGAAAAAGTCCTAAAAAAATGAACATCTTGGTGAAAACTTAGCAATAGGTGCCTTGATGATTCACAAAAAAAGTAAAAAATATCAAAAGTACAAAAAAAATAGGGAAAAATAAAAATACAAAAAAATGAGAAAAAGAAAAAGTGCCTTGGTGAAAACTTGGAAAATGGGTGCCACTTGTTTCAAAACACTCCATCTATCAATGCAATCTTGGTCTTTCCCAGCTTTCAATCTTACTTTAGTTTGTACATATCTCTTGGTTTGTTCCCGCATTCCTATTTTCAATAAGTCAATCTGTACACCAATCGACTAAAGCGTCTGTATCCTATCAATGTTCAAACTTGGGGGCAATCAAAGTCATATCCTATGGCCTCCAATGTATTTTAGACATATCATATCCAGTCAGAGTCCTTTGAAGCTTCATCCGAGTCAGTCAGCCAGTCTCATCTCCAGAAAGGATTTTGCATCTACAACAATGCAATCAAACATCAAACACAAACTAAAAACAATCTATGCTTTTTACATGCTTTTATCTCCTTGTATGCTTACTGATTCACATTGAGATTTGTGCATATTTTGTTCCCACGAGCTCTTTGATGATGTCCTTTACAGGATTTAGAGAGTGATGACTGGGGGCATAATCTTTTCTTTGTTTTCTTCTTGTATGTGAAGATCTAACAACTTTGGAAATTCTGGATTGAAATGGTGTCCGACTGTAAGAGCCTCTATCTCGAATTGGATGGCCATGCGTACCTCGACCATTGATACTCAGAAAATTCAAGGAAGTTTGATCTAACTATTATCTTTTTTGAGTGATTTCTTTCTCCTATTGTGAAATATGATCTTGCCTAAGGATGTGAACGATAAAGGGTCACTACGGGTAATTCACACTGGACTTAGAATGATCTCTTGACTACTTGATGTGTTTGTAACGCAAGGCATATTCGGGTCATCACGACATCTATGTTTTGATGCTTATACAAATTGCTATATCAAAATGGACATGATATTCAGTTCCTCCTGGTGTTTGTGCCTTGGTGCTTATATCTACTCCGACATTCCGAAATAAAATCAATATTCATATGTCCATGGTTGTATGCTCAATGGGCGTTGTATTGATTCTTGAGCATACAAATCAATATTCATATGTTCATAGTTTCCTAACTAGTGGGAATTGTATTGATTTATCTGGTTACCTAAAAAATTCAATGATGAGATTGATCGACACATGATCAGTGACTAGGTCCTAGGTCCTAGGTTTGCATTTCATTCTGCATTTCATTTTGCACTTTACATGATCTCACAAATTGCTTGAACACTTAAACGATTCTTCAAAAATGCTAAAAACATATCATAAGAGCTGAATCTCACATGAAGGTTCCTCCAATGAAACAACAAGTAGAATCCTTTTTCAGGATCAAAATCAAAATCTGAGATCATTTATATTATTCACTACTTGCATAATCAACCTTCAATCATCAAAGAAATCCAGAATTCAACTTAACTGATTATCTTACATCAAACTATCAAAATTTCAACTTGGTTAACCATGGTCAACTCATGGTCAAAGCTAGTCAAACTTGGTCTCTAGGACCTCTAAATGATGCAAAACACATTCCTAGACGTGTATAACCACTTCTCAAATCAATTAACATGCTTCTAAACTGTAAACACTGACTTTTCTTGTTAGATTTCAATTTTAATCCCAAAGGGGGCATGGCATTGCACATCATTCAAAGTCTGTAACTCAATTCTGTCAATCAATCTTTCCTCAGTAATCAAGACAACAACCACGTCTAGTTGCTGATTCATCTAAAGTCCTCATTGCTTGGGGAAAATCTATCATCTCTTGGGGCATATCAGATTCATCTAGTATCCAAATTGTATCAGCTTTTCGTAACTATCAGTTCATTGGTGTTATTTCCTTGGTTCTTTGTAACTGATGGGTGCAGGATGTGATACCAATATATTTCATACAAGGACATTGAGGTCTAGAATCGGTCACTCACTTCTTCGCAATTATAAGGTTTAGAATCAGGCATTTTGGCACTTTTTTCATAATCACTGGTTCATTGTTGATATAGCTAGCATCATCTCGATTCCTGGTCATTCTAGGCCTGGGTCGATATCTTTCAATCTTTAATCTTTCAAATCAATTTCATATGTATATCAAAACATAGACTATTCTTTGAACCACTGTGCTTTGCACAATAATTCAAAGAGGGGCAAAATGTAATACCCCAAAAATGGGCTATAGGTTCATTAACCTCCTACATCTTCAATTTGAATGAAATTGACATTGAAGTCCTAACCTAAGGCACATCTACACATTATCGAAATCCTAATTGATTTTATCATAAATTCTGCATCGGGGAATATTCCTAGCAATATTCCTATTTATTCTAATTATCTTTATATTTTAAATATTATTTGGCGATAAATCATATTTATCCTAAAGTTGATTAATTGAATATGATGAATATTTAATTAATTAATTTAATTTTTCCACTTAATTATTTAATTAGATTTAATTCTATTTATTCCTAATTATATTATTTAATTTTGACAATAAATCAAATCTCCTACGAATAATTGATTAAATCCAAGTTGTCAATATTTAATAATATAGTTTTGAATAAAAGTTTGATTAAAATAATTGATTAACCCACAAATCAGTTATTTTAAAATTTAAAATCAGTTAAGTTGAAGATAAATCACTTTATTTATTTAATTAATTCATGATTATTTGTGCACATTCAAAGAGCAGTTAAACTTTAAATCAGAAAATCAATTCAAATTGTTATCTTTTCGAAACTCAACATCTATTTTGAGTTCAAAGTTGATCTAAACTTCTGATTTGAGTTAAAAAGTTGTTATTGCATGATTTTGCATGATTTTATGAGTTATCTATTTCTAATTTCTTGTTAACTCAAAAATCAACCCGAGTTCATCAAGAGTGATTTATGACTTTTTCCATGCACCCTCAAAGCCTTGAATTTCTATAAACTCAAGGCTCAGCTCCTTACAAATCATCCATAGAATTTGCATACTTACTCTGGCGAATTGACATCAGAGGAATCATCAAGCTTCTTGTGAATTAGCATTTTGTGAGATCAATCTTGTTTTCAATTCATTGTAGTTTCATATTTCATATCATTGTTAGCTTAATTTGCATATCATTTCAATCCATTTAGATTAATTTATTATCAGTTTTTCTCATCTTATTGTATCAAAAATAAAATAAAAAATAGATTAATTTGCATTCACATTTTATTGCTTTCATCATTTAAATCCTTCGTTTAGGTGTTGCATTGTCATTGATCTTGGTCTAATATGAGAATACCATACTCGCACCTACTAGAAGGCAGTAAATCACCTGGTTAGCTATATTGTTCTTATTTGCATATTTTGATTTTTGCTAACCTCTAATGTTTTACTGAAGTGTTGTGTTCAGAGCTAGGTACAAAATTCACACACACAATTCCCAATTGTTATTTTTCTCAATTTGATCCAATTCTTCTCTCATTCCCTTAATCCAATGCTCATCATTACAAGCCTCATCAGGTGTTCTTGGCTCAACCTGCGAGACCAAACAGATCACATATCTGAACTATGATATTGTCCTAGTACATATACTCTTGTCTCCAATGATATGATCTTATGGATGATTCTTCGCAACATACTTAGGTGTCTTGAACACTTATGGTTCACTAAGCTTTATATCTGTGTCACTTTATAGTAACAAACCCTCTTGCGGTTGTACTTGTACTTCTTCTTGACCTTGCCCTATTTGAAGCTGATTTTAATTTCTCTGAAACTTCTCCTTTTCAAACCTTTCCCAATTTGGATCATAAGGATTGAATTCACATGTTCTTTCTTATACCTAAAACCTTTCATCAATTCTAACATTCACACTCTCAATCATTTTATTAGTTCTCAAATTGTAACATCTATATTCTTTTCTTATAGTGGAATACCCAAGGAAGATTCCTTTATCACTTCTAGCATCAAATTTCTCTATGTCATCATCTCTTTTGATGAAACACTTGGTACCAATTTTTTTGAAATAGATAACATTAGGAGTTTCACCAAACCATAAGTCATAGGGTATCTTTCTTTTTCCTTCTCTGACATGTACTCTATTCATTGTGTATACTACAATGCTCACTACTTCTCTCAAATGCACATGTGCTACTTTCCCTTCAATCAACATTGTCCTTGAAGCATCAAGGACTAATATGTTTCTTCTTTCAACAACAACATTCAGTTGTGGTGTTCTAGGTGCAGATGTTTGTCTTAAAATTCCATGTTCATCACATTAAGTATTGAATTCACCTGATGTGAACTCACCACCTTTGTTTTATCTCAAGCTCTTTATCTTCAATATGGTCTCATTCTCTAATTTTTCCTTAAAGTATTTGAATTTATCAAAAGCTTCTAATTTTTCTCTAAGAAAACCAACCCACATCATTTTAGAATAATCATCAATGAAAATTATAAAGTACCTATCTCCAAAGTAAGACTTGGTCTGAGTAGGTCCACAAAGATCTATATGAACAAGATCCAACTTTTTCCTTTCTAAAAATGCTCTTCTCTTAAACTTCTCCTCGTTTGCTTTCCCATCACACATTCTCTATATGTAGTGTTAGCAGGCTTCACAATTCTAGGTAGGTCTCTGATGACATTATTATTACTTGCCCTTACAATGTTATCAAAGTTGACATGAAAAAATCTCCTACGCCATAACCAACTATGATGAACCTTAGAAATAAAAAAGCTTATTTCACTTGGACTTAGATGAAATACATTGCCTCTTGTCTAAATCCCAGTAGCAATCAGGTCTCCTTTAGCACTTCTGATTGAGCACTTTCCATCCTTGAATTCCAACTGATAACCCTTTTTCAAAAACTAACCAACACTCAAAAATTTGTGTGTTAAACCATCAACATGACATACATCATCAATTTTAGTCTTATCATCCAAAGTAATGGATCCAATCCCAATAATAGCTCTAGGAGTATTGTCACCTAGTCTGACAACTTCACCATTATACATATTCAACTTTACAAATCTATTCTTATCTCCAGTGATGTGTTGTGAACAACCACCATCTATGATCCAATCATCCCTTTTGTTAACATGAGACACTTATGCTCTTTCTTCTCTGATAGGTTTATCTTCTTTAATTGCTACAAATCCTAGTAACTCATTTATCTCATCATCATCATCATCAAATGCACCATCATTAGCATAATAACATTCTTATAATCCTTGATGTATTTTCCATATTTAGGCTTGTGCTTAGGAACTCTAGTTGTACATCTAGAAGTGAAATGACTAACTTTACTACAATTAAATCATTTTATGGGTGGACCTTTCTCTTCTTGCAATCAAGGCTAAGACCTTCTCATCCACACACTTTTCAAGTTTTTCAATCTCTTCCCATTCATCAACATAATCTCCTAACTCTTCATTTTACTTACTTGATTTGCTAGCACTTGCAAAACGTGTTCCTCCATCTCTATTTTTGTGCACAATTTCCTTGAAATATGTCTCTACCTTAGGTAAAGCATCCTTAATCTCAACGGTGTCAAATGTAGCTAGTTTAGATACTAACATTTCCCTTGTGAAACCTTTGGTCAATGGTATGATCTCCTCTATGGCATGCACTTTAGTTTTGTACATTGGTGTCAAAATCTCAAAATATTTGCAATGACCTCATCCTCAGTGTATGTTCCTCCATTATTTATGATCCCTTGGAATAAACATCCTTACTATTTCATCTTGTTTCATTTGAGGTGTCTCCATCCTCACTCTCCAATTATGAAGTTTGGATCCTTTATTGTGTGTATCTCCTTCATATAGTGTTGACAATATTTCCCATATATCATGTGCCTTGTAGAAATCTCTGATCTCAGAGAATTCCCCATTAGATAATTCACTTATCAATGCTTCTCTGGCTATCATGTTGTATTGAAACATCTTCTACTCATCAACTATGGCAGGGTAATGCAACTCATCTTCAGTAACGAGTGTTGCATCTTTCTTGGTTACCATCCAATAATCCAAGCCCCAAAAGAAAAAATGAGTCTTCATCACATCCTTCCATGCATCAAAATCTTCTGCATCAAACTTGGAACCTACTTTCTTGAAGTAAGACATCCTGGATCTTTTCCTCAAGCAGTCAAGCTTTCTCTTTGAGGACCAATAGCTCTGATACCAATTGTTATAATAACAACGTCTCAAGAAACTAGGGGGGGTGAATCATTTGTTAACAATATTACCAAACTCAACACCAAATATAATCTTATGCAAAACAAAATATAAAATGACATCACATCATTGAACACAAGTGACACCAAGATTTTTTCTCGAGGAAAACCTTATTAAGGGAAAAACCCCAGTGGGGATGACACCCATAAATATTTGCACTATATGAATGAAACCCTATTAGGAGGTAATTAAATCAATAGGCAGGGCCCTCTTAAAGGACTGACCCTGTTAGGAGTCTCAGACCCTATTAGGGGTAATGCAACTAACCAAAAGCCCAAATACAATTAGAAGGTTAAATCCACCTTCAATCCTTTACATAATATACTTTATCATACCTGAATTTCCTGTTAGGAAAATCCAATCCTTGTGCCTAGATGCACAACCCTATTCATTTTTAGAAGAATATCTCACAACCTTCTAGCTCACATATTACCATCACAATCCACACCTCATCTCAAGGAAGAAACCCTCCCTTATATATATGTTACAAATAATAATTCATTTAGAGGTCGACCATTATAGAACCTCATTACATAAAACAAATTACATTATCCAAGACAACAAGACACAAGTCATCCTTGATCATGTTACAATAATTATAATTCACCCAAAGTTGGCTCCATCAATGATTCAATCATAAATCAATCATCTACACATTACTCTTCCTGGTCAGCTCCCAAATACTTCCACACTAGAAAAACCGCCATAGATGATGTTAGAATTCACATGAACACATTGTGATCATAATCTATCTTCATGATGTCTTTTGACATTTCATAAGTGTGCATACGAAAATTCATTGTCGCACAATAGTTTTGTTCCAAACACTGCAACTAGGTCTGTGAAAACTTTCAGTCTTTGGTCCTGCAACCAATCTTTACTAAAACAAGCATATCTCTATCCAGTGATCATATAAACCTCTGTGGCCATAGGGATAAGCTTTAGATACATCTTGGAACATATATCTAATCCTACAAGAGCTAATAAATTGTACAACATCTGTACTACTTTCTACAATTTGCCTATCTGTACTATCCAACAATTCTTGGTCTTCATAATTGAATATATGTTGACATCAATGACAAAACTATTGAATGAAAAACATTCCAACACTTCCTCCTATTAAACCAATTGACACATCCAAAATTTTTCACAAAAACATTGATCACAAAGCTTTCTTTCAATACCATCGTCAACCCAACCATGATACTAAAAAGTGTTTCCACTTGAAAACTGTTATTCAAGACCTTATTGATTCTAATGTTGTATTTATTGAAGGTGTTGAAGATCAATTAAATAAATATGTAGTACCTCCTAATCAAAACTTTCAAATCTATACCAATCCTTTCCATCTCATTCAACTAATTGACTATGATAATGAAGTTCACGAAGCCAATCGTGTTGTCAACCTTCTTGATCAAGTAAAACCCAACACCCAAATTGAGTCTTGCTTTACCTTTCACCCTACTACGACAATTAAAGCACCCGATGGTCCCCTCTATATTGTTGCAAAGGTTAATGATGTTCATTATCGTTATGTCCTTATTGATCTTACTTGCATGGGGAATGTAATAACTAAAGATCATCTTTTTAGTAGACAATTGTAATGTGAGTTTTATGATAAATATGATGTTATAATCCAAACTTGCAGTGGTTTCCTTTATCCTTCCCAAGGTTCTATTTCATTCCCTATTGAGGTTGGTGGTAAAGCCTTAGATGTTACCTTCACTGTGACCCAACTTATAATCAATTTCAAGTCAAACTTGGTTTTCCTTGGCTTACTTCCATGAAATTAGTGGCCTCTCCTATTCATAAATGTCTTAAATTTCCTCATAATGGAGAAATCATGACTATTAACCATAGTATTTATCAACCTTCAATGCCTAAAGACTTAGTTGACCTTGATTTATTTTGGCCTTCTATTCCTAAACCAACCCACACCCATTTTGATAATCTATTTTTCTCTTATCTAATGTAGGAGCATCCTAGGGTAATTGAAAATATTACATCACCCAAAAATATTTCCTTTTCAATTTGTTCCTATTGTTCAGTTTTAGTGTTTTGGTTGGCAATCCTTCTTGTTGGTTATTTATCTCATGCAATCCTAATGGCATGTCCTAGACATCAGGATGAATCTATGACTATGTTCTCATCATGATCTGTTCTTTCTTGATGACAATTTCTTAATTTTGGTTCAAACCTATATTTGTCCTTCATGGCTTTTGGCTTAATATGAGTTATTGGATCTTGCGAACCTTTCCCATGGATTGCGAATCTAATTGGTGCATTGTTTGATGATATTACATTCATGGAAGACCTCCTTCTGTGATCACACTTTATTTCATATCCATCTAGAGGTTTTCCTTATGATCTAGGTCCAGACCTATTTGTTGTAAAACAATTTTCATTTTTGGGGAATGTAATCTCCTTGGCCAACTTGTGGCTTGCAATGTTGAATATATTGTAGTCTTGGTTCCTTAGTTTGGTAGCTTGATAGTATCTCTTAATAGTTATCTTCATAGAGGTTAGAATCCAATCTCTATTTATGTATGTAATTAGGCATATGTTCCTTGGAATGTAAGTTGGCTTGTAGATGGACATGTATGATGTAAATCTTGATTCTGAGACAATGTGAAGGTCATATTGACATGTTTTTTGTTCATTATTGAGTTCTAAATGACTTGGATTTGATTTTTTATGTTGTGTTGACTCTATTTTCATGGTTTGAATGTCTCCATTGGGGAAAATTTGGCCATGGTTGCATCATTATCGAACCTATAAGATCCAAAACATTTCTAAAACTACCAAACCCAAGGATGTTTCATCTCCTTGTCCTGGATGTGGAATTCTTCCTACACCTCCTACACCTCCTATCTATGATTTTTTTCCACCTCCTATATATTATACACATTATCCTCATGTGGTCTCTCAACATAGTGTGGTTCCTTTCATTCTTGTTCCTTAAGAAGAAAAGGGCTCGATGTTGATTGATCACAAACCAAACCAAATTTCTAGAAAAACCAAATGTAACCATCATGCTTATGACCACTATCATAAACATCATGCTAGAGCCCTCGAGAATTCTTCCCAAAACATTTCTTCACCTTATACACCTATTGATGCTTTGATTCCCTTTGATAAACCCATATTTGTGCCAGAGGAGGAAGTTAATATAAAAAAAGATAAAATTGAGAAAATGTGACAATTCTATTTGTATCTTGGATTCTATTATAATTAATTTGGATGAAGAAGATTCTCTTGATGATGATGTTCCTAATTTTTCACAATAATTATCTATCACTCCTAGTGACAAACAAAGTTACCCATCTTTACAACACGATCCTTGTTTAGAAATGGCCATTGTTCCATCTGTCATGTGTGATGTTGCTCCTCTTGCGAATTTACCACCTTCCCTAAATAATACAGACTGAGATGGGGGGGAAGGTGATATGATTGACTAACTCTTCTTGTATGGTGGACTCCACATGTTTTCCTATTGTAATGTGCTTCCCCTATGATTTTCTTCTTGTTATCTGATTTATTTGGATTTCTTTAAATGACCCTTGTTACTCCATTGGAGCAAGGTGATAAAGGAATCAAAATGTCAGAATATTCCTCTATTTGTATCTCACTTCTTCTATATGTTGTTACATTTTATGTCATGCATGTGCCACTATTCGTAAATGTGCCTTTATGTTATCTAGTTAGGGATGATGAAAAATGGTACATACCCATTCTTTTTTGTCTTCATGATGCTGACACAAAAAAGGCTCTTCTTCGTAACTTTTATGTGTCATTCTTCCATTGTTATTATAGTTCTATTGCCTTTGGAGGATTATGATAATTAATTTTGATATAATATCTCATGTATTATCATACGATCATACTGACCCCAGAGTTAGTAGATACCTTCCGTGCTCTCTTCTGTTGTGTGCTTATTTCCCTTTATTTGTCCTTTCTTGGGGGCATCTCATAGTGGAAATGTTTGTTGTCATTTTATGCAAATGATCTATTCTTAGATATTATGGTTGTATTATTGTGTTGACATTGTTGGAAACATGTTCTATTCAAGTTATTCAATCAATTATAGTGATGGAGTTGAAGGGTCAAATCAGTAATTTGCCTAAGTGTTTGGGAAATCGGTGAATAGCTAGTACCTAGGTACACTTAGTTGAGTTGGATAATGGAGATTAATTTAAGGTGCACAATCATATATTTATAATCTACATAGGTATATACAAGTGTGTCTACAACCAAACACATTAAGGTGAATATTTTCTTGAGTTATCAAGGGTTCAAGTGATGCTGCCAGGAAGACCAAGAGACATGATGAATAGTTTGGTTTGATCGGTCAACCGATCAGTTTTATGGTCAACATTGTTTTATTTTTTATTTTTTATGTTTAGGGATGACCTTTTATGTTTCAAATTTAGGTCTTGGCACTGTCGGTAGAAAAAGGTTGGTTGCAGACTAAATTAATCTAAGGTGGTCAAAAAATATTTTAGTTGACCTAAAGAAGTTGTTATAAATGGATGATGAAATCGAGTTTTAGCAAAGTTAGTGAAGTTGCGATTACAGAGTTAGTTTTTTTTATTCTTAAACTAAAGTAATAAAAATCTAGAGAAATCTGTCAGATAGGAAGTGTCATAATCATATCATTTCCATCTTGGGTCCATCTCAAGGAAAACCCTAATAGGTTTGCAAGTTAAATCCTCTAGTGAGGTCACTTCTAACAGGGTGAGGAGGATCTCTAACAAGATTTGTAGATTAAATCCTTTAACCAGGTAGCTCTTAGAAGGAGTTTAAAATCCCTTAACATGGTGTTGTTAACATGACTTTAATTCTAGCTTTTAACAGAGCTAATGATACTCTTAACCAAGTATGCCTTAAAAGGTATTTTGTAATTACTCATAACATGGAAGAGTTCATCAGTGCACTAGTGGAATATTTTGGGCATCACTCCCATATGTGGTTTTCTCCCTCTAACAAGGGTTTCCATGAAATAATCTTGTGTCAAGTGTTCTATTTGTGTGAATGCTTTATGTGACCAGTCTCTATGTGATATTTTCCTTTACATGCATGCTTGTTATTGTTAAAGTTGTTGGAAAATAGTTTTAGATTTTTAGTTGCACTGATTCACCCGCCTCTCAGTGCCTTTTAGGCCTAAATTGGTATCAGATCCAAGTGCCCTTGAAAAATTCTAACAACTTGGGTGAGATCCCTAAGGAAGGTATGAAGAGTCATAAGTACAAAAGGCAACTTTAGGAAGCAAAGAAGGTAATGAATGAACTAAAAGATCAACCTAAGATGTCTATTTCTAAGAGGAAAGAAATTTGTGAGCAACTAAATGAAATCCAAGACTACATTGAACACATGTCAGAACATGGATCTAGAGAATATGAGGAATCTATTACAAATCTGATGAAGGAAAATGAGAATATGACAAAAGACAAAGAAAATCTAAGGAAAGAGTTTGAAGGTCAAGAAATTAGAATATGTGAAGAGATGGAAGCAAGAAGAACTGTTGAGAATGCAATGAAAGTTGCAGAAGAATCCAAAAAGGTTGGTGAGGATGTCCTAAAGGAAAAGCATGAAGAGTTGTTTAGGACTGTACAAGAGAATGCCATAATACATGAAAGGATTCATGATATAAGTGAAGAAAACTAGCAGATCATAAGTGAAAATGAAAGGCTAAGGGAAGAGAATGAGAAGTTAAGGAATGAATTGAAAGTTGAGAAAGAAGCCAATGAGAAATTGAAGAAGTTTAATGAAAGTTTTGAGAATCTTGATGAATAGTTGAGGAGTTAAAGAAGAGCCAAGGAACTAATCGGTCTTGGATATACCAGTCAAGGTAATTTTGAAGTCAGTGAATAATTTGGACCAAAGAAGCCCTATCAAGATCCAAAGGTGAATCCAAGCAATTCTAGTAAGAAACCCTACAAACCTATTTGTTACAACTATGGTAAAGTTGGTCATACATCAAATGTTTGTAGAAGTCAATCTATTTATAGGAATATACATTTTTTATGGATATTGCTATAACTATCACAAGTATCGTCATACTGCAAGTGAGTTTAGATCCAGGCCTAACAGTAGATCCACTAATAGTATCTTTTATGGATATTATTATACATGCAACAAATACGACCACAAAGATAACGAATGCATGTCTAAAGTGAATTTCCTAAGGCCACCAGTGAACTGGGAAAATAAATTTAATGTCACATGTTTAGTATGTGGTAATCATTATCAACTTTCTATGAATAGTAGAATGAGGACACAAAGATGAAGTGAAAGATCATGGAGGTCAATTGGTATGGAATGCTTTTACTATCATCAAATTGGTCATATTTCTAGGAACTGCCAGTTCAAGAATCAATTAGATAACCAGTTAGAGAATCAAAGAGGAAAACAACCTATTAATGCTAAGGAAGTTAGAAATGAGATGAAGAAGAGATGGATAAAGAAAAAGGATAGTAATGAAGGAAGCAAGGCATCTAATGGTACCACATCATAATTTAGTGTGGAGATTTCTTCATCAAAGTAAGCCTACTTGTGGCTAAGGGGGAGAAAGTAGTGTTGAATCTATTTGAGAACCCCCTTTATATGTGCGGTCAGATCTAACAACATTTTAAGATGCAATGAGATAATCTTGAATGTATTTTAGAAGTTTTGGTGAATTTTATGATGTTTTTATCAATCAGTATCAGTCTTGGGGTCTGTAAGTGAAAACGTAAGTTCTATCGGTGAATACATTTAATATATGTGTGTGAGGGTGATAAAAGGTTATCTTGTCATTTCATTTGCACCTTTCATATTTGAAAATTGTTTGGAGCATAAACACCATTTTTTAAGACAAATTTAAAGACTCTTGCATAAGGAGAGATTATTTGTAGTGATTTGGAAGAGGAGATCAATCAGTATCACCATGTTATCATGAAGAACCCTAAGTTTCATAGAGTTTGAGGTATTTAATTAGTTATCTTCTCTTGAGATTGAATTTTTAAGATGGACACACGAAATTTAAATGATATAACTTAGAGGCCTCATCCTGAGTTTAAGAGGCATCCATATAAGGCCATGGAGAATGACCCAACTAGTGCCCTAACTAGCGCTACCTTTGGTGTCTTACACATTGAAGACATAAGATCTTATATCCACTGCAAGTTGTAAAGCCTAGGAATAAGAGAAATCTATGATTAGTACAAAAAGCTATGTGATGACAACTTGGTGTTGAAGGATGAATATAAGTGTATCGTTGATATAGGGTTACATCATGTGGTTAACTATTTAGATGATTTCAAAGATGAGTAGGTTAGATATGTGTTGAGAAAAATCTACAACCAATTTATGTGGTTGGATAGACTGCACACAATCACAAAGGAAGCTATTTGTTGGTATCCAGTCTTTGTGCAACCGATAATGTGCCTATTCCTCACACAAGCCCTAAAGAGGAGGTTATCAAATTGACCAAATCTAGGTGGGATGGTCGTGCAATGATAGTAAATTATATAGAATATGAAGAGGTAAGGTTTGCATCTATGATAATCAATTATAAAATTATCACTCCGATTGGTTGAATAGTATTCCTGGAGGTGCCATTCATACAACATATTTGATGGTAAAGGAAAATGAAGATTTTGATCTTGTTGAAGAAATGAGGGAACAATTAATGTTGAATCTAGAAAATATCAAGAAGGATAGAAGAAAGGATTTAAAGTTCAATGAGTTAATCATGTATCTATTCTTCTACTTTCAGATCATGTTCCTTGGTATAAACAACCTTATGTGGATAATAGGTACCCTAGTTTATATTCATATTAACAATTGCATCAAAATACTAGGGAATGATTTCACTAGTAAAGTATGGGGTTATTTCAAGGAGTTCCAAAAAAGGATATATGAGAGGGAAATAATACCATCATAGATTGTGGAGAAGTATACTGATACAATATGCTTCATAGTTGATAATTATACATGTCAAATGGAAGTAGTAGAGCCTAGGACATCATGATTGATGCCAATGGGATATGAAGTGGAAGGTGATATTATTACTCTATATGTTGATAAGTTACTAATTGAACCGGTAGATCCCAATATTCCAAGGTTTGGGAATTATACATAAAAGTCTCTACAAGTGCATAATGAGTTGATCAAACTGGTAATAGGTAAAAAGGTAAGGAAGGAATTTGAAAAATTTATGATTGACAAAGGCTTTAATAAGGAACAAATAGATAAAGAAAGGGCCATACATGCTACTAAGAAAGAAAGTGCATAAGGTGCAACTCAAGATGATGTTGAAGTGGTTGGTGCAGCCAATAGTTTCCCCACTAGTTGGAAAACAAGGAGCATCACACAAGTAAAGGAGGAGAAACCCTCTCCACCTATAAGACTCAAGTCAAGAAACCAATAAGATGTGTCAAGCCTAAATATCCACTAGTAAAGAAGGAACTGAGTACATATAAGGTAACATCGATAAAAGGAAAAAGGAAAAGAAAAATAGAGAAAACATAATTTTTGAAGATGAGAGTAAAGAGATAGAATTAGAGAAAGAGGTGGAAGAACTCACATCCAAAGGAAAGTAGTCAAAACTGGTAGGTTCTCCCACAACTAAAATTGTAGAGTCTAAATCTAAAAAGGTAGTCACTATAGATGCAATAATTTAGAATATTTGTAAGTATTAAATTCTAGTAGGAGTGAAAAGGTGTAATCATCTATTTGGCAAGGAAGATCAGGCTAAAATTGAAGATGTTGTGATTGCTAGTATGCATAGTCTTAGTCAAGTTCTAATGAAATTACAAGGACAAATTCATAATGAGTTTTATAATAAGGTAGATGCAAGATGGAAGGAAGCTATAACACAAGATAAATAGATAATTAAGTTTATTTTACTAAGTCTTATGCTTGATACATTTGTTGAAGAAATTGAGGACATAGTGAAAAAGGTGAAACATCTTTTCAAGACTAAATCCAGAGTCACAAAGTTATTGATTGGGGAATCCCAATCGGTATAAAATGATACAAAAGAAATCCTGAGAAAATATCTGAATTTTCAATGAAAAATCTCATATGGATGAACCGGTAAAGAAGAAGAAGAGTGACCCTTTAGTCACACAAAATGATGAAGGTTTTATAGTTGATGGTGTGAAGGTCACACTTGAGGTTGATCAAATCATGATGGATGATTTAGGTGACATACCTAAAGTGGAGGTACATGATGAACCCATAAATATTCAAGACCAACCAGAGTCATTGAATCAAAAACACGTAGACAAGGAGCAAGAGAAAGAGCCATAGGACATTGGTACCAGTCCAACTATGACCAATGATACTCAAGATATAGTGTATACATGAGATAAGAAATAAGAAGAAAAAAAAGAAAAGGAAGTGACTCAAGTTGATATGCAAGAACAACAAGGACAACCTGAGAAGACCAAAGGTAAGGAACCAAAATATATGAAGGAAATGTCTTCATCTCAGTCTAAGATGAGCATTCATGAAGATAATATTTTGAGTAAGGGGAAAATAGACTTGAGTGGTATGATACCTAAGGAGATGATATCTTATGCTATGGACATCAATTCTAAGGCTAAGAAGGAGTGGATGAAGCAGGAAGCTCAAGTGATTGTCAATGCTAGAAATATTCTATCAGTCTTGATGAGAAAAGTAGAGTACAATGAGAGTGCTACACTGATAGAGAAACCAACTCATTTGGTTGTTGTAGCCAGTGAGAAAATAAAGACCATTGAAGATTCAATAGTGGTGTGAGAAGAGAAGGAATATGAGAAGAATAAAATAGCCAAGCTCACACAATCAATTTCTATAAACTATAATTCACTCATTTTGGCTACCAATCAAACAAACATAGTAATCATGCAAGGTGGTAAAATACTAAAAGCCATTTTCGATTGTTCCTAGTTTACTAAGGTCCTGGTGAAGGTTAAAGGTGAGGTGCAACAAGAACTTAGGGTTTTGATTACTAACTTTGATCCTTTTCAAGAGATGGCTATTGATTCTGGCACTAAGGTCACTACCTTAAATCAAAAGCTGGCACACTATAGGGTTGAGGAAGACAAAGAGATCACCACCCTTCAAATTTTGTAGAACCTATTGATTCCCAAAATGGAAAACTTGCAACATGGATTGAAAGAAGCAGAGAAAGCTTTGGAAATCCCAAAGGTGTCTTCACTTGAAGAATTGGAGCACCTTGCATTTATACTCAATGGGAAAATTGCACTCATGGAGAATCTACTCAAGGCATGGGACACTAATTTGCAGATTCTAAAGGATGACTTCAAAGTTATTTTCAGTAGAATGTAATGTTATGTAATGAATCTTGCTACTCTTTTATTAATAAATTTTTGGCATACTTCTATTTTACCTTTGTCATTATTATCGAAGGGGGAGTAGTACTGTATGTAAAATTTTATTTGATGCTTTGTAATGGTTAAGGGTAGTAGTACATGAATGTAGCTAGGTAGCTAGACACCTAGATATTTTTTCCAAGTGTTTTTATCAATGCCAAAGGGGGAGATTATTGACATTGATGCAGATGATCTATGCTTAGATCTTATGGTTGTATTATTGTGTTGTCATTACTAGAAACATGTTTAGTTCAATTTATTAGATCAATTATAGTGATGGAGTTGAAGGGTTAGATCGGTAATTTTCCTAAGTGTCCAGACAATCAGTGAATAGCCAGTACCCAGGTATAGTCAGTTGAATTGGAAAACGAAGATCAATTTAAGGTGTGTGATGATGGATTTATCATCTACATAGGTATATACAATTTTTTCTATAACCACATAGGTTAAGGTGAATATTTGTGTGAGTTATCAAGGATTCAAGTGATGTTGCAAGGAATAACAGGAGATAGGATGAACTACTTGGTTTGATCAGTCAAAGGATTAGTATTATGACCGACATTATTTTATTTTTTATTTGTTTTGTTTAGGGATGACCTTTTATGTTTAAAATTTTGGTTTTGGTGTGATTGGTGGAAAAGGTTGGTTGGCAGGTTGACTTAATCTAAGGTAGTGGAAAAATGTTTTAGCTGACCTAAAAATGTTGTTATAAATGGATGATGAAATCAAGTTTTAGTGAAGTTAGTGAAGTTGTGATTGCAGAGTTAGTTTTTTTTAATGCTTAAACTACACTAATAACAAAGGTGAAGTGGATTTTTTAGACATGAAGTTACATAATCAAATCATTTTGCAAGTTAAATCCTCTAGCGAGGTCACTACTAGCAGGGTAAGCATGATCTCTAACAGGATATGTAGAATAAATCCTTTAACCAGGTAGCTCTTAGAAAGATTTTGAAATCCCTTAACAAGGTGTTCTTAATAGGACTTTGATTATATATTTTAACTGGGATAATGATAGTCTTAATTGGGTATGCCTTAAAAGGGTGTTTGTAGATGCTCATAACATGGTAGATTTCATCAGTGGACTAGTGGAATATTATGGGCGTCAATCCCACATGTGGTTTTCTTCCTCTAGCAAGGGTTTCCATAGAAAAATATTGTGTCAAGTGTTCTATTTGTGTGAATGCTTTATATGATCAGTCTCTATGTGATATTTTACTTTGCATGCTTGTTATTGTTAAAGTTGTTGGAAAATAGTTTTAAATTTTTGGCTGCACCGATTCACACACCCCCCCCATTTCAGTGCCTTATAAGTCTAATAATGTTTCTTGTGGATGCATGTATTCTTTGTTAAAGCCATTTCTCCTAATAAGGTGTTTGTAATTTCTTTAACGTGGGGGCATACAATTCACTCTGTGTTTCACATTTTGCACACACTTACATAGTGATTTGATCTCTCTTGCAGATGACCAAGGAGATAATGATTTCCATGTGTTTATCCTTTTCATTTAGATCCCTTAATGGAAACAAGGATTTCCTTAAGGACTAATCCTTCTTTTATCCCTAGAGAGACAATTATTTCCTTAGGCCTGATCTCTTTCTTTGATCTCTAAGGAGATAATGCTTTCCTTAGGCTTGATTTATTTCTTTGATCCCTAATGAGACAATGCTTTCCTAGGCCTAATCATTCCTTTGTTAGATCCCTTAATGGAGACAATTATTTCCTTAAGTCCCGATCCTTTTTAATGGATTGACTATCATACCAAAACTTTCTAGATCATCCAATGCCATCTTTTGTAGCACTTTCTTTTTTGTGGTCCATAATAAGACAATCTCTTACTAGTCTAGTGATCATCTCTCTCTCTCTCTCTCTCTCTCTCTCTCTCTATCTCTCATGCGGTTATCAAGCATACATACATTCAAGATCTAGGAGTGGAAATCATAGATCCATGAATGTTTGAAGGCATCCTTGATTCTACATCTCATTCTAAGCACATTCAAGCATATTCATAGATTTGAATGATTACTACATCCATTCATGAGGGTTTCATACAGGGTGAATCAACAATTTACTTTTTTTACATTACTTTCCTTTATGTAATTTCAAGGTTAATTCCTAAGTAGGGGTGAGACCAATGCAAACTCCTTTACACATCCTTTTCCCCCATTTTTCTATGTATAGGAATAGGTTTTTGGAGCTACAATTATAGATCTAAGAAGTACAGATGGTATTGCAAAACCCAAGAAAGTTTCATTAGTTTTGGAATTATCGAGAATAAGTTGACAAGTCAATTTGTCCCTCAAAAACCAACTTGTCCCTACCATATTTCAGTAAAAATTGTAGAGCGGGAAGTTACTGGTGCCAATTTCCCAAATTTGGAGTTAGAGCTAATTCTGACATTCCAACAATCAAGAAATTTAGATTCAAAGTTTAGTTTTCCTTATATTTTTTCAAGGTACATCATTCATTCTCTCTCTTTCCTTTGTACTTACTTTCATAGAGCATATTTTCTATCACAGTTTCATCCCTCTCAAATAATACCAAATCCCCCTTGGGTTTAGAACTTTCATTAGCACCCTTCTTCCTTTGGTAGTTCTAATTAGGATTTTCTCAAGGGTTGGTTTTTATTCTAATGTATAGCCCCAAATCTTGGTGAGATCTCCACTTTAGAATTTCTCACCACATTCCACTATACAAAATAAAATATCCACCAACTGATAGAAATTTGTTTGATAAATTCTTGAACTTTACAAGTTTTAATATGAGACTATAATCAATTCCACCAATGGATTGGTTAATAATGTGTGGTATGATGTGGTCAGAGGCCAATTTTTAAAGTATAGTCATCCTTATTTTTTTATCAAGTAGTTGCAAAATTCAATTCTTTGGAATCCATATTTTGGTGGGCTCTAATGTGTATCAAACATCATATTTTTTATTAAAATCAACAACATAACAAGGGTTTTGACCCTTACACAACCACATCCTAGAGTTGGAAAATGTGTTCAACAACACACCAACAGTAAAGGTGTTGACAAATAAAAAATAAAAAATATAAACATCACACTAGAATAAAGGCTAGTAGCCCACCTCAAGAGTGAGAAGACAAATCACCCACAACACGAGGAGAAAAATGTGAGTTTAAAGAATGCTTTCTCCTTTGTTGTCAGACAAATATCCAAGCAATGTTGTCTTTAGAATCCCTACCACAAGGGGTAGAAGCTAATGAAACTCTATTTTTAAAAATGTCAACACAAGGGACATAGTGTTGAGGAGGCAGTAGATTGTTAGCCTAAGATTGGAGCAGAGTGAGAGCAACATGCAAAGAAGGCTTGTCACAGACAAAGGGGATCACACCAATAGGATTATGAGTGGCATTCACAAAAATGGCCTGATTTACAATTGGAACATCACCCAAATTCACAACAAGAGTATCACCTAGATTTGCAGTAGGAGATTCATCCTCTTCATCAACTTGAAAATATTTATTAGAGGAAGAATAAAAATATAGGGCAGTCGAATGTTATTCTCTAGTTTCTCTCTACCAAGTGGAAATACCTTTACAAGGTAGGAGATAATAATTAGTTACTAAGTGACCGGTAGAGAAAAAAAAGCGACATAGAAATGGGATGCCTTCATAATCCAACCCATAAAGGCTTGAGGCGGGTGAAATTGAAACCGCCACTACGACACTAGGAATGATAGTCACCACTTCAAAATCCATCATAGGAAGAGAATAGGAAGAATGGGGAGACATTTTTGTTCTTAGAACATAAAGAGCCATTGGATCCAAAACAATGAGAGTCATTGGAAGCATTCAAAAAATCTTCATGTCGTTTTTTAAGTATTTTAATTAATTGATCCTTGGTTGTAAGCTCTACATGAAAGAAGCCACACTATTTCACCATGTTGTCTTATAGTGTTGAAACAAAATTTATCATGCTAATATTGCAAGCCAAATTTTCCTAAACCTTATTATCATGACCATTCATGGATTCTACCAGTCTCAAATCTATCCTTTTTTCTTATTGTGAGAAATTTATCATTATATAGAGAAATTAAATCTTTAGCTTATAAATAATAGTTACTTGTGTTTTAGGATAAACCACATTTGAATAATTTATAATATCTTTTATATCATGTAACATCCATGGTATCATGCAAAAGTGGTATGTCAACCTTGAAGAATAATAAACACAGCTAAGATCATCAGATTGACTTAACATGATCATGTGTAAACAATGTATCTGCAATGAAAGAAAATAGGTGCAAGGGTCATTCTCTAAGATGATCCTTTAGGCTCAAGAAGTCTCAAGAGCTGAGTGGATATAGTGTCCATTCACTTTTATGGAACATGACTATGTAAATGAAAATGAGAAATGCAAGATATAGGGAAAGATAGGGAGATATAATTTTGTACAAGAATACATTGAATACACACTTAAAACTTAATTTTGAGACCAAATATGGGAAGCAAAAATAGTGACTGACCCGTGATCTGAATTTCAAATCAAAATAATATATTAGAGGCAACTAGGAGAGTTAGAGACAACTAAGAGGTCAGGGGCGAGTCCAGGTTCCTTTGACCTTGCATATTTTTATGAAACAACCATCAAATTGTAGCTCTTGATTAGACTGTTTCATAGTTCCTTCTACAAGGGTTCCACCTATCTCCTACACACAATAAAATGGAGAAAAGTGTTTTGAAAAGGGGTTTGCCTAAGTCAAACCCCAATTTTGAAATCAACCATGAAATCAAATTGAAATGTACTTTAAGGAAAAACATGTTGATATACAGTAGAGGCTAGATATGAGAAACAATATATTTTATACCTTGATAATGCAATGCTCTTGGAGTGGGATCACAAGTGTTGATGCAATAGCACGAGTCCACAAAAACCTAAAATAAAATAATAAAAAATATGCTTGCATGAAGGTTGTTGAAGCTTTCCAAAATAAAGGATATGGTGGGATGAAATTCCTTGAATACTTGATCATTCCTTGAATCCTTGAGTTCATTAATACTTGGATGGATTTATTGAGTTCTTGAATGCCTACTTGCCAAAATGAGGGAGGTGGCCTTGATTATATACCTCACCTAGACATTTTGGGGTGCATAAATTTAAGGAGGCCTAGATGGATTTGAGGATCATGATAAAACTAAATAACCATTAATTAATTTTAATTTGGGGCCAATTCTGAAGGTTGGGAGTGAGCCAACTTGCCCCAAATCCATCCAGTCACCCTTGATCACAAAAAATGGGCTCATCTTTGGGTTGGAGGTCTAGTTTGATGTGGGGGTGCTAAAATATACACAAAATCAAGGTGTAATAAGAAAATATGTATGAGGGAGGTCACACATATTGAAATGGGACCTATATAAGCAATAAATTATATAGAGATACAATTTATGATGTTAATTTTAGCCCCCATTTTAGTGGGAGCATGAGCCTAGACACATACTCAAAGTAAATTAGAACAAAATGAGATGATCATATGCAAGATTGCAAAGAGGTAAGACATCACTAAGTTCAAGGGAACAAGCCCACAAAACTATAGATGTTAACACGTACAACCAGACAAAAGGGGACACAAAATAAAGACACACAACAAATGGGTTAGTACTAAAAAAAGGCTCTAAATCAACTATTTGAAGAGACCTTGATGAATAAAATGTCTCAATTGCTAGTATCACATTCAAAATAATATTTCAAGAGCACAAATGATCATATAGAAAGAAAGAGAACACATCAAAGGTGATACAAGAATCCAGAACAAAACCAACTATCAAGTGAGTTATTTTTATGTGATCATGAAGTAGAGACAAATAAAATCATGAATTGCATAGGCTACAAAATTGTGTTATGCTAGGTGATCCAATAAAGAGTACTAGTTCCATTGGACAACAAGTTGTGTTGTGTGATCTGTGATATAAAAGAGGAGGAAGAGTGGAAAGCAATCTAGGAAGTTGTGTTATGCTAGTTCCACTCATCCTAAGAGAAAGGTTGGTGAAAATATAGAGTTTATAGTCTAGAAAGTTGTGTTATGTTAGTTGACCTATCCCAAGGATAACTAAGAAAATCATTGTATGCAATGAAATATTCCCAAAGGATTTTCCAAGGAAAGCACTGTATCCAAGGAAATCCAAAAAAATGATGTAAAAGGATCACCCAAGGAAAGTATTGTCTCGAAAGGAATCCACAAAAAAAGGTGCAAAAGGGTTGCCTCAAGGAAAGTATTGTCTCCAAAGGAATCCACTAAAAAAAGGTGTAAAAAGGATTGTCCCGAGGAAAGCATTGTCTCCAAAGGTATTCACTATATAATACACAAGGAGGCTGCATATATGCCCCCCTCCTTAAGATGACAATAGAGTTATGAGGAAATGCTAAGGAAAAGTAGAACAAGGGTACCCACCTTCAACACCAAGGAGATTTCCTTTGCATGACAATGTACATGCAACCTTATCCAAAGAGGCATGACTCTTTTACAAGACAAGGGAGAGATAGTTTTTAAAAGGATACTTTTCAATGAGTGTAAATGGATCCTCAGGAGAAAAAGATCTAACTTTTTCTAAGACATCTACATCCAAAAGGAGTTCTTGAACAAAAATATCATCTTTGACCAAAAGAGGGAAAGAACACAAATTTACCCTTTTCCCTTATTTATAGGTAAAAATATATTCTTGATGAATGATGACACACTTTAATCCCCTAAGTAAGAAATTTATTTATAATGAACATGCAATTGAAAACAAGGAAGACGGTATGATCAAGGATAAACACCTATTGCACAAGAGAGAGTCGCTAATTAAACAAACAATTCCATGCAATAAGGACGCCATATGATTAAAAAAACCACTCCAAAAAGGAAAGTGGATCCTTATAAAGGATAAGAGATTGAGAAATGGAAACATTTCCCCCCAAGTGTGAAGACAAGGGAAAGGATAACACATTATGTACCCAAAGTGAGAGATCATTTATAAAAGACATACACTTCCAAGGAAGGAAGAGGTTGTAAACAAGGATGCAAATATCCTAAAAAGGAGAAAAACCCTCATGCAAAACAAACAAGTTGATAAAATAAATGACATCATGTTATAAAAGATACAATTCAACAAAGGGAAAATGGATCCTTTGGAAAGAAAGGAATTAAAGAAAGGACCCTGGCCCCCCAATTGTGAAGACAAGGAAACATAAGTATTATTTTTCTCACAAAGAAAGATTGGACAGGAAAGAAAAGTAACACGTAAAATAAAAAGCCCCCAATAAGGTAGACCACAAAGATCAAATGGTGGGAGAAGCATAATAGGTGAAGGGAATGCTAGTGCATATTTTTAATATAAAGAAAACATATAAGATATGTCATTAAATAAAAGAGACATCTATATATTTAATTTGGAACATATTATCTAAATTTCATACAATCAACAAGAGAATGTGTATTTCTATGATTAAAAATACAATGAAAGTTACCATTAAAAGATTTTTTATTTTTGGAAAAATGATGAAAAGGAAATCAAATTTTGGTATCATATTTAACCCTCCAAAATATTCTTTTAGCCAAGACCAAATGATCATCTAAAGGCATTCTAAAATCTAATTGAGTCAAGACAAAAGAGTTTATAAATAAGGAGGTTTGGTTTTGAGGGAGAGGGAGAAGTACGATTTGAGGAAGAAAGAGCAATGTTGTCTTGATGTATAAATCATATACCCTTTCTGGTGACTTGTGTATAAGGAGGATCTACAGGGAATTTTATTCCTCATTATTGAATGTCAAGACCTTGTCCACTATACCCTTGTGTAGTAGTTATGTCATATCGTACATTATAATAATCCTGTAGTTGAGAAGGGGGAATAATTCCATCTTGAGATTTATGAAAATGTGTTGTGTAAGGATGGTTAGGAGGATTTATCTCTTTAGGGAGGTGTTAGAAAGTAAAGTCCACCAAGATAATTGAGAGTGGGGGGGTGAATCAGTTATCTGATAATTATAACTTTTATCAACTTCAGTAGATTTTAACCATGTAAGCAATATAATTACCAACCATAGAAATATATTCATACACAATAACACAATGACACAAGATATGTTGACTAGGGAACCTCTTGATCAAAGAGTAAACCTCAGTGGGAATGATGCCCACAAAAGATGCACTAATATGAATATTCCTTGTGAAAGGATGGAATTTGCTAGGAGTCTTATGAAATACATTCAATACATATGAATCCCTATTAGGAGATTTTGAATCCCTGCTAAAAGATTCTAACTCTGTTAGGAGTTATGGAAGACAAAAGGACCCACTGCCCAAACAGCTTCAATGGCAAGATCACTAAACACACTGTCCAATTGATCTCTAGATTATTCAATAGAATAATATCAAATTATTACTAATCTCAACAATATGTTACCTCTTCTCTGACTGTGCCAAACCGCACTCACTGCTACACCAGATCTTTGTACCTCGCATGTCTTCCTTCATAAATTCACTTTCACAATCATTCAATTTATCAATTCCATTCATCTCTCTATTACAAAAAGGAAAAACATTCCTTCCTTTATACCACACTCAAGTAATTACAAATGAGTTAGCATCCAATTATAAAATAAAAGTTTCCACACGTTACATCAAAAATTACACAAAACTGTTGGCTTCTAATTAGAATAATTCTTCACTCGTGCGACCTTGAAGTTTGCACTATCATCCACATCACTAAAAATATGTCTTCAACTTCTCTTTAATTTCATAAAACTAGATTCCATCCCGATTAGGATATATCATCCGATTTCCATAAACCGCTACTCAGTTTCACTGCCTGAATAATGCTTCCACCAAAATGCTCATAAATTTCATGAATAAATGAATTATTGTTTGCGCTCTTAACCATGAACATATAACATATCAAAGAGTAAATCCTCAACATCACATAGCTTGATTTGCAATATCCCATGTGCGCTAATCAAAACACTGTCTGCTCCTCTGCTAATCTCCAGTAGATCACTGTGTTGACATCAATGACAATCATAGTCATGAATGTAACAACAACTGCTATAGAATGGCTGCCAATACTCTCATAGAATATATTTAGCATTCATTCCTAACAATCTCCCCCATTGGCATTGATGGCAACATAGATGAATAACATCCAATGTTCCATGAATCCAATACTGCAATTTTGCTGCTCTGAAAAAATATTTTCAAATCCTCTTCATCAATCAAATATTGCTTCATTTTCCTATTCAATTCTCTCCAACATATGGTACAAATGGTTTTTCATGTACACTTCTCCCCCATTGACATCAATGACAAAAATTTCATCATTATGTCAACAACAACTCTAATGTCAAAAGACACTGTTCAGAAAATACATTCACTAGAGTCCTTATGACTCAGCTCAGATACACATAATCCCCCATAGAGGAAGTACCAACATCCAATCCAGAAGAAAGATAAGGCTCATATACCACTGGACAAATGCAACCAATCTGCATCACTTCTCAAAAGTAGGCTGGGGCATAACCCCAAGCATACCTCTCAGATACTCAAATGTATCCTTAGGCAAAGGCTTTGTAAATATGTCTGCTATCTACTCCTTTGTGCTTATTTACTCAAGTCTGACTTCTTTCTTAGCAACTTTCTCTCTTACTACATGATACTTAATCTCTATATGCTTTGTTTTATAATGTAATACATGGTTCTTAGACATACTAACTGTGCTGGTGTTATCACAATGTATAACAACAGGTTCAAAAAAATTTATTCCAATATCCTTCAGCATCTGTTTCATCCAAATTATCTGGTTGCAATTGTTTGCTACTGCTACATATTCTGCTTCTGTTGTGCTCTGCAAAATACAATTCCGCTTCTTGCTTAGCCAAGAAACAAATCTTCCTCCAAGGAAAAATGCTCCACCACTGGTGCTCTTTTTATCATCAACACTACCTCCCCAATCAACATCTGTATATGCGCATAGGGTAAAATCATCAGAATTTTCATACCATAATCCATAGTCCATTGTGCCTCTTAAATATCTCAGTATCCTCTTTACTACTGCATAATGTGATTCTCTAGGTTTAGCTTGAAATCTTGCTACAATTCCAACTGAATGTTCTATATCAAGTCTTGTATGTGTCAAGTATTGCAATCCTCTAATCATAGATCTGTACTTCTTTTGTTCAACTGTAGGAGTCTCATCTGTGCTAGATAATTTATGTCTAGTTACCATAGGTGTTCCAACTGGTTTACAGTTCTCCATTCCAAATCTCTTTAACAAATCATTCAAGTACTTTGTCTAGCTTACAAAGATACCATCACTGTTCTGTGTTATTTGTAATCCCAAAAAGTATTTCATTTCACCAATCATACTCATTTCAAATTCAGTTTTCATTTCATCAGCAAATTTATCACTAGCTTCATCTTCTCCTCCAAAAATAATGTTATCAACATAAAACTATAATTAACAAACCATTTTCAATTTATTTTGTGTACAAGTTGCTATCAGCTGTTCCTTTTGTAAATCCCAATTTTAACAAATACTTATCCAATCTTGCATACCAAGTTCTAGGTGCTTGCTTTAGTCCATATAAGGCTTTCTTCAGTTTACATACCATGTCTCCTTCTTGAATCAAAGGAAAACCTTCAGGCTGCTCAATATAGACTTCTTCCAATTATCCATTCAAAAATGCTGACTTCACATCCATCTGATATACTTTGAATTTCTTAAAAGCTACATAGGCCAAAAACATTCTTACTGCTTCAATTCTTGCTACTGGTGCAAAAGTTTCTTCATAGTCAATTCCTTCTTGCTGTGAGTATCCCTTACATACCAATCTTGCTTTGTTTCTTACTACTTCTCCTTGTTCATTCATCTTGTTTCTGAATACCCATTTAGTTCCAATAACATTCTTATCTTTAGGTCTAGGGACCAATTCCCATGTCTTGTTCTTTTCAATATGATCTAGTTCTTCTTTCATAGCTTTAATCCAATGTTCATCTTCACAAGCTTCACTAGTAGATTTAGATTCAATTTGATAAATCAAACATAACTATTTTTGTACCTTATTTTGAGTTAGAACTCCTCTGTCTATGCTTCCAATAATCTTCTCAACAGGATGATTCCTTGATAAGTTCCTATTAGGTGTCACTGTCTCAGATCTCACTTCAGGTGTCGGTTCTTCAATGATTTCACTGTGGCTTTCATTCAACAAGTCCCTATTAGTTTCATAGAATAATTCAGTAGTTTCAATATTAGGTTTAGGATGAGTTCCTTCATCAGATTCATAATCAAGCATTCTTTCCTGAATTTTGAACTTTTCATCGACTTTAACATTTGCGCTCTCAACAATAGTCTTAGTTCTCTTGTTATAACATCTATAAGATTTTCTCTTCAAAGAATATCCAAGAAATATACCTTCATCACTTCTAGGATCAAACTTTCCAATATCATCATCTCTCTTTATATAACATTTTCTTCCAAAAATTCTAAAATACTTAATTGAGGGTGCATGTCCAAACCATAATTCATAGGGTGTCTTGTCTGTGTGTACTCTGATTTGTACTTTGTTCATTGTATACACTGTTGTGTTCATTGCTTCTCTCCAAAATATCTTCGCCAAATCATTCTCAAATAACATAGCTCTTGCTGCTTCAGTCACTGATTTGTTTCTTCTTTCTACAATACCATTTTTTTCAGGTGTTCTAGAGGCTGGAAACTGTCTCTTAATACCATTCACTTCACAAAAGGTGTTAAAATCTCTAGAAGTAAATTCTCCACCTCTATCAGATCTCAAACATTTAATTTTCATTCCAAATTCATTCTCAACTTTATTCTTAATGATCTTAAACTTATCAAATGCTTCAGACTTTTCTTTAAGAAATGTAATCCACATCATTCTTGTAAAATCGTCAACAAGAATCATAAAATACCTTTCTCCATAGAATCCTCTAGTCCTTGTAGGACCGCTCAAATCTATATGAACAATCTCCAACTTCTCTGCAGATGTAAACTTCTTACTAGGAAATGAACTTCTCTTCTATTTTCCATCACACATTCCTTGCAAATCATGTTAGTAGGCTTCATAATTTTAGGCAAATCTCTTACTGCAAGTGTAGTACTTATTTTCACAATGTTATCAAAATTTACATGAAAAAATCTTTTGTGCCATAACCAACTGTCATCAATCTTAGTAATCAAACATGTCATCTCAGTAGGATTCAACTAAAATACATTACCTCTGGTTCTAGATCTAGTTCCAATCAAATTTCCATCTTTATCTTTTATCACACAAGTTTTCTTAGTAAACCAAACTTGATATCCCTTATCAACTAACTGTCCAACACTCAAGAGATTATGTTTCAAACCATCCACAAAGTAAACATCATCAGTATTAGTCTTCCCATCAAGAGTAATAGATCCTATACCTTTAATCAAACAAGGTGCATTGTTTCCAACTCTAACAACTCCTCCATCATGATTGTTAAACTTTATGAACTTTTTCATGTCTCCAGTCATATGATGTGAACAACCACTATCTATAATCCAATCAGCTTTCTTTTCAACTTGAGAAACTAGGGATTTTTCTTCCTTAACATCTGTTTCAGGATTTTCTTCTTTAATTGCTACAAATCCTATGTCATCATTATTCTCAGTATCACTTTCACTTAAAGTTCTATCTATACTAGCTTCAAGATCTTCATCATTAGTATAATAACATTCCTTAGATCTTCTAGGCTTGAAATTGTTTCTATACTTTTTAACTCTATTAGGAAATTTAGATGCAAAATGACCATATTCTTGACAAGTCCAACATTTAAAATTTTTCTTACCGTCTGGTTCTCTCTTCACAAGTAAGGAAATACCTTCTTCAATCTTCCCATCTTCTTCATTTCTAGATCTACTACTGCTAGCATAATCTCCACTCACACTGATGCTTTTTGACAAAGTAGGGCAAACACTAAGAGCACTAAATGCTGTCTCCATTCTAGGAAAATCTCCTGATAACCTCAGGTTCATTTCTACTGCTTCCAATCTTCCAAGAAGAGTCTCTCTTGTAAAGTTTGAAGTACAAGGTATAACTTGTTCAATCATCTATTTTGTCTGCTTAAACGAAGGAGTCAATGTCCTCAGAATTTTCCATATAACTTCATTTTCTATTTTTGTTCCTCCACAAGATTTTATGCCTGCAACAATTTTTGACATTCTACCAGTATAGCTTTTAACAGATTCATGTTTGATCATTCTTATATCTTCAAATGCACATATCCAATTATGCAATCTAACTTTCTTTGCATGTTCATCACCTTCAAAAGTAGAGTGTAAAGCTTTCCAAATTTCATGAGATGTTTTCAAACATTTTACCTAACTATACTCATTCTCTGGAAGGGCTGTCAAAAGTGCTTCTCTAGCAAGTATGTTACACATGAATAGATCTCTCTCATCACTAGAACATGTTTCAAGATTATCCTTATCAATGATAGTCTTCTCATTCTTTGTAATCAATCAATAACCTGGTCCTAAACACAGTAGATGTGTCTTCATCTTTTCTTTCCAGCTGTCAAAATTTACTCCATCAAACTTAGGGCTTTCTTTCCTGAAATTTTCCATGGATCTCCTTAAGCTGCTAAACGTTTCTTTCAAGGACTTGCCGCTCTGATACCAATTTTTAGAAATTAAAGTCCACCAAGATAACTGAGAGGGGGGGGGGGTTGAATCAGTTATATGATAATTATAACTTTTATCAACTTCAGTAGATTTTAACCATGTAAGCAATATAATTACCAACCATAGAAAGATATTCATACACAATAACACAATGACACAAGATATGTTGACTAGGGAACCTCTTGATCAAAGAGTAAACCTCGGTGGGAATGATGCCCACAAAAGATGCACTAATATGAATATTCTTTATGAAAGGATGGACTCTATTAGGAGTCTTATGAAATACATTTAGTACATATGAATCCCTGTTAGGAGATTTTGAATCCCTGCTAAAAGATTCTAACTCTGTTAGGAGTTATGGAAGATAGAAGGACCCACTGCCCAAACAACTTCAATGGAAAGATCACTAAACACATTGTCCAACTGATCTCTAGATTATTCAACAGAATAATATCAAATCATTACTGATCTCAACAATATGTTACCTCTTCTCTAACTATGCCAAACCGCACTCACTGCTACACCAGATCTCAATTTCAGATCTTTGTACCTTGCATGTCTTCCTTCATAAATTCACTTTCACAATCATTCACTTTATCAATTCCATTCATCTCTCTATTAAAACAAGGAAAAACATTCCTTCCTTTATACCACACTCAAGTAATTACAAATGAGTCAACATCCAATTACAAAATAAAAGTTTCCACACATTACATCAAAAATTACACAAAACTGTCAGCTTCCAATTAGAATAATTCTTCACTCGTGCAACCTCAAAGTTTGTGCTATCATCCATGTCACTAAAAATATGTCTTCAACTACTCTTTAACTGCACAAAACCAGATTCTATCCTGATTAGGAGATATCGTCTGATTTCCACAAACTGCTACTCAGGAACACTGCCTGAATATTGCTTCCACCAAAATGCTCATAACTTTCATGAATAAATGAATTACAGTATGTGCTCTTAACTATGAACATATAACATATCAAAGAGTAAATCCTCAACATCGCATAGCTTGATCTACAATATCCCACGTGCACTAATCAAAACATTGTCTGCTCCTCTGCTAATCTCTAGTAGATCACTGTGTTGACATCAATGACAATCATAGTCATGAATGTAACAACAACTGCTATAGAATGGCTTCCAATACTCCCATAGGTTATATTTAGCATTCATTCCTAACAAGAGGTTCCTAATACTATCATCATAAGTTACATCCTTTGTGTTAGGTTGACATGAAGAAGGCTCGTCTAGATCGTCATCCTTACTTAATGTTATGTTAGGAGATAAAACATGGAGAAAGTGCATAACATCATCTTGATTGAAAATATTTTGGTAAAGATGATAAGACCTAGGAAAAGGAAAATGATATAAAGAGATAATTAGATGAACATGCTTAGGATCTTTCACTAAGGTTTCTTTGGGGTGATAGGATCTATTACTCTTTATTGTGGCATTTTTAGGAGTATGGAATCTATCCTCATTAAAAATTTAGACAAACTAGGAGAAGTACTTATGTTGTTTATATCAATTTCATCTTTAGGGGTATCGTTTTCAAAAAATACTCATGAAAGCTACACATTCCATGCATTTCATTAAGAAAATTATAATAAAGCCACTTGAAACATGGATAAAAGTCTTGAGGAATAATTTTCATGAAGGCAAAATGCTTGAAATTCTCATCATATCATATGCAAGAGTATTATGAATGAAGATAAGAAATATGAAATAAAAGAAGCCATTATCTACCGCATGGTTTTGATAAATGTAACTAAAAATAATCTAAGCACATGTGAAATAGAATTTGAGGAATTATATTTAGTAAATCCCATTATAAAAATGAAATATACCTAAATCAAATCTATAAATCAATTGAGCTGAAAATTAAGATACGTTGGGTTCACCAAAATATAATGAAAGAAAATGGGTGTGAGGGACGTTCTCTAGGATGAATGAACAAACTAGGAATCTCACACCTATTTCCTATCATACATTGGAAGTAATATGATCCACTAGGATCAAAGAGGCTCAAGCACTGAGTGGATGTAGTGATCCTTCACTTTTATGGAAGATGACTATGTAAATGAAAATGAGAAATGCAATATCTAGGGATGGTTGTCTGCATGCATAGACTAAATATGAAATCAGAACTCAATTATGATACCAAATCTAGGAAGCATAAACAATGAATGAACTATGAGATCCAAATTTCATCCTAAAATACGAGGTCAGGGATGACTAAGGGGGTAAAGGGTGACCAAGACATCAAGGGTGATTCCAATCACCTTTGACTTTGTACCTCTTTTTGATGAAATGACCATCAAATTGTAGCTCTCAAACAAACCTTTATGTAGTTCCTTTTGCACGGGTGCCACTTGTCTCCTGCACACAATGATTGGGGAGAAGTATTGTGGAAAGGGGTTTGATTAGTCAAACCTTGATTTTGGATTAAACCATGAAATCAAATTAAAATTTATTTGAAAGGAAAGCATGATAATATATATCAAAGGATAAATCTAAAAAACAAGATATCTGCTAGAAATAGGAAATACTGAGAGGGGGGGGTGAATCAATATTTCACAAACTTTTTCTTTTGCCCACTTATGGATATAATAGATTACTTTAGTGCATACAAAGATTATCAAGCTGATTAACAAACATAGTAGTAAATAGAAAGAACTCATAACACATGATATGTTCTCGAGGAAACCCTGGCCAAGGGAAAACCTCAATGGGGATGGTACCCACAAAGATCACTAATCAAAAGTATCCTGTTAGGGATATTGGACCCTGTTAAGAGTCAATTTACAATATATAGTAGATTTGTCCTGGTTAAAGGACTTTAGGCCTTGTTAGAAGCCTTAACCCTGTTAGGAGTTAGATTACAAAACCTGATCACCAGCTAAGCTCATTGCTCAAATAGGTAATACAAAATATTTCTGACTATAGTATGGTACTGCTTACAACTTCGCATCAATAGCCTTTGCTGCTATCACAATATACAACTATCGCAAGTTATCCTTTTCTTTCTTTGTACACATCACACACTCTTTCATTACATTTCAAGTATGCCTAATATATGAGTTATTAGAGATAATAACTTTATATGGTCAGCTTCCAAAATCTTTATCCAAGAGTAAACATCTAGGATGTCATCCCTTCATAATGTTAAGTCATTATTTTGACAAGCAAAAATAATCCCTTAACTCTTTCGCTAATACCGTCTCCAAAACTGTTCTGTCTGCAAAAACTATCTTCGGTAAACTTTGAATAACTTTGTCCGTACTGCTCCAAACTTTATGCACACTGAGATGGGGTATCCTCATATTGGGTGCTCTGTCAGGATCACTGTATCCATACTTAGACAATTTCTTCCTTCAACTTGCCATACTTGCATTCCAGATTCTGTGCTCTCAATAGAGATCATATGTTGCCATAATGACAACATCTATGCATCCACATTAGCCAAATTGCCAACAATATCTTATACCTTGATGATGCAATTCTCTTATAATAGGATCACAAGTGTTGATTAAATAACATGACTTGACAAAACCTAAAAGGAAATCATAAAAACCATGCTTGCATGAAGGTTGTTAAAGCTTGCCATGATGAAGGATATGGTGGGACAAAACTCCTTGAATGCTTGAGATCATCAATACTTGGATGGATTGCTTGAGTTCTTGAATTTCGGCTTGCCAAAATGAGGTAGGTAGCCTTTCTTATATACCTCAATTAAGCATTTTGAGGTGTAAAATTCAAAGGAGGCCAACATGGATCTATAAATACCTATAAAACCAAATAGCATTGCCTAATTTAAATTTGGGGCCTATTGTTGGTTCAGGGGTGACTCTTAGGTCAGGGGCTATCCAACTCACCCTAGACCTACCTAGTCACCCTTGACCACCAAAAATGGGCTCAGATTTGGGTCTGGGGTCCGATTTGATACATATGGGGATGCTAGAAATATGTGTGAAATAAAGGTTTGATAAGTGAAAATGTATTAGGGAGGCCATACATGCTAAAATGGGACCTATGTAAGAAAGAAATTGTATCCCCATACAATTTATAACACTATGGTATCTTAAAATATAATGAATACAACTAATTGTAGCCTTTAATTAAATGAGGAAGACAACTTATGTGGGATCATAAGGTTATCCACTCTTCAATTGTAGTGCCCAAAAGTGGAAAAATAGTATTTAATGAGTCCAAATCCAAATGTAATTATTACTAGAGTGCTCCATATCCCTTGTGACTTTGCATAGACACACATATCAAGATCCTAGAAGAATATAAAATAGAAATAATTTCTCGAATTACACCTTAGGTGTCCAAGTACACCTTCCAAGAGTATTGGAGACACATAAAATATACAGAGGATTTACAAGGCTAATGACACATTAATCAGAACATTATCCCACTTGACATTATATATTATAAATACATTCATATAAATATAATTTAATTAAGTATGAGATTCAAGGCCCATAGCCTTCTTGTACCAAGAGAACATCTCTATGTTCTCCAGCTTTATGAGAGAACTTGTAAGATTGTTATGAGTTTCAATATTTTGTAACAAGACAATACCATTCTCTACTATCTTGCACACAAGGTGATATTGAATATTTACATGTTTAGTATGATCATTTCACATGAGAATATTGTCTAAAAAAATACCATTTTAACTATTACAACCACTTTTAATTTCTAACCACGTTGAAATCAAAGCCAGTACATGCAAAAATACCACCTCATTAGAAACATGTGTAGTAATCATATAGTCTACTTCAAAGGTGGACAAAAAAACCTTAAATTACCTCTAACTTATCTAACTCATTGCACCTCTAAACAAATAAAACAAAATCACTCATGGACCTTTGACTATCTATGATAATTTTCCAAGTTGCATTTATAAATCCATGTGTTGGATTATGGAGAGGGGGGGTGAATTAGCAATCCTTGATTCTTTGTACCTTAAAAACTTTTTCTGATCAAATTCAGTGTCAACTCGATTAGACACACTTCACTATTAACCAATAACAGTAAATTAACTTTATCAATCATCAATAACATTTACAGTAAACATTAAACACATATAACACCAATATTTAATGTGGAAACCCAATTTGGGAAAAACCACTGTGGGAATTGTCACCCTCTAAAGAAATACTCTTCTGAAGTATGCTTGGTTAAAAGCCAATCTGGTTAAAGATTACTATACACATTGTTAAATGTGACATTTTTAGGGGATTTACCTCAGATCCGTTGGATCTTCACCCTATTAGGAGTGGCCTAGTTAAAGGTCTTCAAACACTCTTTTAGAATGTTACGTTTTGCAAGGATTTATAATAAGACTATTAAGTCCACTCGGTTAAGAGATTTTTATGACACAAATGTAAATAAGTAACAACATATAAATTGACCTATAAATATGAAACTATCATTTGCATAATCAGATCCTTTGTGCGCTCTTTATCTTCACTTCAATCCTTCACTTTCGACTGGCTTCAACACTTCATCAATCTCAACTTTGTGACTCAGAATTCAATCTTTTCCTTCTTCATTGCATCAATCAGTGAATCATCAACCCTTTAAATTGCTAGCATTTTGTCCATACAATTTCATCCTTTATATAGACTTTGTTTTTCCTCTTAATCTCCTTTATTACATTTTCCTTTGATTAATCTCAACCGTTTGATGATCCTCATAAACTATTTCAATGAATTTAGAGCTCGATAAAATGTTTTATCATCACCTTGGAACTTCAACTTTCTAGGAACTTGTACCTTCATTTTTTACCACTTAGATATATACCATAGATCATCACCTTGAATTATCCTAATCGTATATCTCTTTAACTAACTCTTCCTCATCATTATAATCTTCCACCTCATCATAGCTCAACATTAAATGTCATTATGATCCTTGTATTTAAATTTTTGTTCCTTGCTAAGTGACTAACTTCTTTTTCTTCAAATGAATTTTGGTTTACTATGCTCGATAACTAAAACCTTCTATTCGGTGTCTTGAGTTCCTTTCTCTTTACCAAAAATTACTTTCCTTTTAATGAATGAATTTTTTTGCTTGGTAGCCAAACTATTTTGCTTACTGACTTGACTAATCTTCTTTATCGATTTGATATAATCATGTGTTTGGTAGAAAAAAATTATATCATAATAACCTTAACATTATCTGATCTATATCTATTGCCCAATTAAGTTCTTCAACTTCTCAACAGTTCACTTCTTCTTCTTCTTAACTCATTCAACTTATATCATACTCCTAATGATATGGAAACTCAATATAAATTAAAAAATCAATTGCTTGACATCAATGACAAGATAATAATTGACCTAATATTTCTACTATCTTGTAACCTCTGATCTTAGTTGGTCTTCATCATCATCGCCATTAGTTATAGTAACAATCTCCCTCTTTGGCATTGATGGAAACACTCACTGTAATGTCAATTGATGATGAAAAAAATACTGAATTGTTCTTAGTCCTTTACTAGGTTTTGAGCTTTATCTTCTTCTTTTCTTGACCTCCTTTGGTACATCTCCCTCTATCATTGTAGTCATCAATAACAATCTTCTCCTTTAATAGATCTTCTCTCTTAGCAATCTTCTCCCTCTTTGACAATAATGCCAAAGACACATACTCCTAAAGACTTTATTCAGGAAATGAATCATACCTCAAATGTACCGATTTCTCATTATATACATAAACATCTTTCACAACTTCAACCATCCCTCAAAGAGTGAACACTAGCATCAACTAACAAAATATATATTCTAATAAAATTTTGAATTGATGCAACATGCATCTTTCCTTAGTGAATATTAGATAGGGGAAGAACCCCTAATTTACCTTAGAGATACTCAAAAGCATCATTCAATAGTAGTTTTGTAAATATATTAGCTATCTGATCCTTTGAATTGATATACTCCAATATCACATGCTTGTCTTGAACTTGTTCTCTCAAGTAATGATACTTGATAGAAATGTGCTTTATCTTTGAATGCATTACTAGATTCTTTGATATATTAATAGCACTAGTATTATCATAGTAAATAGTAACTGGACCAGTAATCTCCTCTTGCATAACTTCAAGTAGTTGTTTGATCCACACAATATTTGAACAATTCAAAACTGCAGCAACATACTCAGCCTCGACAATAGATTGTGAAATACAACTTTGTTTCTTTCTTAACCATGTCACTAATATTTCTCTAAAAAATAAAGCTCCGCTACTTGTACTTTTCCTATCATCAATGTTTACAACCCAATCAACATCAGTGTATACCTTCAGATCAAAATCTCATCCTTTCTTGTATAGTGGACCAAAATCTTTAGTCCCTTTCAGATATCTAAATATTCTTTTGACTATAGACATGTGTTTTTCCTTTGGATTGGCATAAAATCTAGAAATAATACAAAGAACATGAGAAATATCAGGTCTACTATGAACAACATATTGTATCTTACCAATCATGGATCAATAGAGTGTTTCATTTACTTCCTTTGTTTCATCTTCCTTTGACAATTTACAATCAGTAGCCATCGGTGTACCAACTGGTTTTGACTCCTCCATACTAAATGTCTTTAGGATCTCCTTGATATAATTTGACTGTGTGATATAGATCTCATCTTTAACTTATTGAATTTTTAGTCCAATAAATAATTTTATCTCTCCTATCATGGACATCTCAAATTGCTTTCTCATCTCTTCAACAAATGATTTAGACATTGATTCATTTCCTCCAAATTTGATATCATCAAAAAATATCCCAGCAATCAAAATCTTATCAGTACTATGACATTTCAGATACAAATTATTGTTGTCACTTATCCTTTAAAATTCAATCATGATTAAATATGAATTTAATCTTTCATACCATGCTCAGGGTGCTTTCTTCAAGCCATAGAGTGTCTTTTGCAGTTTGCATACCATGTCCTTGTTATAATTCTCAACAAATCCTTCAGGTTGTTCAATGTAAACTTCTTCTTCAAGAATTTCATTAAAAAATGAAGACTTAACATCTATTTGATAAACTTTGAATCCTTTATAGGCAACATATGCAAGTAAAATTCTTACACCTTCTAATCTAGCAATAGGGGAAAATGTCTCACCATAGTCAATACCTTCTTCTTGTGTATACCCTTTGTAGACCAATCTTGCTTTATTTCTTATCACATCTCCATTCTCAATAAGTTTATTCTTGAAAATCCACTTTGTGCCAATACCATTCTTGTCCTTAGGTCTCATTACCAGTGACCAAGTATTATTCTTTTCAATCTAATCAATCTATTATTTCATTGCATTAACTCAATCTTCATTTCCAAGTGCATCCTTGACTAATCTTGACTCAATTTAAAAAATAAAATATGTATTATCTATCAACTTAGTTCTTGTCATGACTCCTGCATTTTTGTCTCCAATAATTTTGCTCAGTGAGTGATGTCTTCTCACATATTTTGCTAATATTGGCTCGGTAGATTGTTCTTCAACATTTTCATCTCTTGGTGGGGGCTCAACTAGCTCCTCAATTGCTTCTTACAACTAGGGTAAAGTATCCGACATCCCTTCCTATACATATAAAAATCTTTGATAATATTTTGGTTCTCTTTTTCTATCTTCTTAATTTGTTTCTACAAATTCATCAATCCTCACATTTACACTTTCCACAATTTTGTTAGTAGCCTTATTCAAACATTTATAAGCTTTACTCTTTGTGGAGTATCCTAGGAATATACCTTCATCTCCTTTAGAATCAAACTTTCCATGCCTAGCATCTTTCAGTATGTAACACCTACTTCCAAAGATTTTAAAGTAACTAACATTCGGTGTATGCCCATACTAGAGTTCATAAGGGGTTTGTTTGTACCTTTCTTTGATTGTACTCAGTTGAGAGTGTAGACAACAATACTAATAGATTCTCTCCATAAATTTTGTGCAACCTCTTTTTCAATCAACAATGTTCTAGCACAATCAACTATTGATCTATTCCTTCTTTCAGCTATGTCATTTTGTTGCAGAGTTCTTGATGCATATACTTGTCTTTTGATTCCATTTTCATTGCAGAAGACAGTAAATTCATCAGAGATAAATTCACCTCCTCTATCTGATCTTAAACATTTTAGTTGCTTACCTGTTTCCTTTTCAACTCTTTTCTTATACCATTTAAACATTTGAAATGCATCAAACTTCTCTTTTATAAACATTACCGACATCATTCTTGAGTAGTCATCAACAAACAAAATGAAATACCGATCACCATAATAGCTTTGTATTCTCACAGGACCACAAAGATAAGTATGTACTAATTCCAGTATACCATTAGATGAGTAAGACTTGCTTGAGAAACCTTATTTTTTCATCTTACCAAACTGACATTCCTTACAAATCACTTTACCAAGTTTTATTAATTTTTGTAGACCTCTAACTCTATTCTTTTTGCTCACTTTAATCATGTTATCCAAATTTATATGATGGAGTCTTTTATTCCATAACCACACATCCTCAACTTTAACAAACATGAAAATTTTTGTAGCAATATCAAGGTAGAATAGGTTACCTTTAGATTGTTCACCAGTTCCAATCAATTCTCCATCATCACCATAGATCTTCACTTTTCTATTTTGAAATTCTAGCTAGTGACTAGTTTTGTTCAATTGTGCAACACTCAACAAGTTGTATTTTATTCCTTGAACCCAATAAGTATTATCACATTTGATCTTTTCATTCAACATAATGGATCCTTTTCCTTTTACAGAACATGGAGCATCATTCCTAAATCTAACAAATCCTCCATCATACTCTTCTAGGTTCTCAAACTTATCAATATCACCAGTCATATGATATGAACAACCACTGTCAATTATCCATGGGTTAGTTTTTATAACATGAGAAATAAGGGCTTTTACATCTTCATACATCTCTTCTTCTTAATCATCCTTCATAACAACATAAACAACTACCACACTTTATTATGTGTCATCAGATTCATCATCAGTTACTCCTTCCTTGGCTAGGTAGCATGATTTCTTTCCTTTATCCTTGAAATCCCTAAACCTTTGGTATCGGTTCTCCTTCTTGTCACTTTTGTCATTCCTATCATTGTCAAGACATCTAGATGCAATGTGCCCAATCTTTTTGTAATTAAAACATTTCAGAGGTAGTTTACCTTTATACTTTCCTTTTCCTCTCGGTAGCCTCTTTGCCAATAATGCTTCCAAATATTCTTGTTCTTTCTCTTTGGTTAGGATACTATCATAGTCACTTCCACATGAACTTTTGTGATTCTTTCTTTCTCTTCTTGAACTACCAATGCTCAAAGATTCTTTAAAAGTTGTTTCAATGGTAGGTAAGCTATTATCATAATTACTAAGCTCAAATGCAGTCAACTTACCGATCAAAGAATCAAGTGTAACAATGTTATTCGATATGGATCTTAGTTCGTAAATAGAAAAGACTTGAATAGCATACTTGGATGAAAGAGTTCTCATAATTTTTCTTACCACTTCTCTAGTTAATGTTCCACTAGCACCTTTGATAGAACTAACAAATTCTTTGATTCTGAAACTATATTGAGAAATGTTGTCTTCATCTTTCATTCTCATCTCATCAAATTTTCCTCTGAGACTATCAACCTTTTCTTTTTGTACATGTAGATCACCTATATAAACTAGTGCAAGTTTTTCCCACATCTCTTTTGTAGTAATACAATCCTTAATGTCATTTATTTCAACATCGGTAATGGAAGAAGCAATTTCAATCATTACCGAGTTGTGTTCCTTCTTTTCTCTCATCTAATCAAGTGTCATAGGACCAGGAGGTGGTAGAGTGTATTCATTATCCAAATGGTTGAGTGAAAATTATCCAATTCCAAATAGGTATAACCTCAACTTTCTTTTCCATGTAGAGAAACTTTCCTTGTTCAACTTTGGTACTTCTCTCCTATACATCTTCAGATATTTTACTCAAGTCTTTCAAACTTACCCCTTTAGAGAACTTAGCTCTGATACCAATTGTTGGATTACAAAGAGGGGGGGATGAATCAATAATCCTTGATTTTTTTGTACCTCAAAAACTTTCTTTGATAAAACTCAGTGTCAACTCGGTCAGACACACTTCACTATTAACCAATAACAATAAATTAAATTTATCAATCAATAATAATATTCACATTAAACATTCAAAACATATAACACTATTATTTAACATGGAAACCCAATTTGGGAAAAACTACTGTGAGAATTGTCACCCACTAAAGAAATAATCTTTTGAAGTATGCTTGGTTAAAAGCCAATCTAGTTAAAGATTACAATACACATTGTTAAATGTGACCTTGTTAAGGGATTTACCTTAGATCTATTAGGATCTTCACCCTTTTAGGAGTGACTTGGTTAAAGGTCTTTAAACACTCTTTTAGAATGTTACCTTTTACAAGGATTTATAATAAGACTGTTAAGTCCACTCGGTTATGAGATTTTTCTGATACAAATGAACTAATAAGTAACAACATATAAATTGACTTGTAAATCTGCAACTATCTCACTAGTACATTTGAGCTTTTTTTCTGACGGCCAACCGTCAGAAATCTAATAGTATACCGTTGATCAAGTGACACCACCCGCCGTCGTAGTTTTGCAGTCAGAAAAAATGATGATTTTGATTTACATCATAATTACGACAACTATGGATGTCGCAAAAAGGGGGTGCCAACATGGTGAACCTGTCATCGGACCTATTTTTGGCCATCGCAATTGGGATGTCTATCCATTGCAAAAAATGCAAACGACAATGACTTGTCAAAATCTTCTGACGGGTCACCGTCATTTATAGTTTGTTTGCCGACGGAGATGCTGTTAATGCAACGGATATCCGTCAGAAGTTTATGATGGATATCCATCGTTTGTAGTTTTTAATGACAATGATGTTGTACATGCGATGGATACCCGTAAAAAATTTATGATGGATATCCATCGTTTATATTTTTTACTGACAGCGACGTTGTGCATGTGACGACTGGATGTCAGATGTTTTTGACAGATAACCATCATTGTTGTACATCATCGTAGTTGCGATGAAAATTAGTTTTTTTTAAAAATATAGATATATTTGTTGATTGAGTTGGTGTCGATTCAGAACGGTGTTCTTGCAAATATGGTTCTTTCTCATCATTTGGTTATGGATCATTCAAAGATGACTTTGCAGTAGATTTGGTAGCGGCTCATGGATTATTGAGTCGATTCAAGAATCAAGTCGAGTGACTTTTTGACTTCTTTGGTCTGAATTGGATGTGCTTTGTTCCTATGGAGTGTAGCAGTTACTTGAATTAGAGTTTGAGTAGACTGTGCATTGATAAGCTTGAAGAAAAAATTGAGCTACTCTTTGCGTTGTTGTTGAGATCAGGTTGTGATGGATTGCTAGGATCGTCTACCATTTTTGCCATAGTTTCAAATGAGTTAGATGTGATGCCGAGAGAGCGATGTGTAAAACTTGCACATTGGAGATTCATAGATCACTATGGTGTCCGTGATGACGTAGGATAAGTCTTCTTCTTGGTGAACCGACCTGAGAGACTTGGATTATAGAAAGTGGGTCATTTGATGTGACTTATGAGACATTGGATGCCTCTTTACAGAAAGTTCATGGTGCGGTCTATGGTGTTTCTTTGCGACTGGGTTCTTGGCAGAGATCTGTTGATTTGGTAGCCATTGAGATGGATCAATATATATTTGTCGTACGTGGATTGAGATCTTAAATTATTGAGCTTCTCTTTGTTTTGAGAATAGTTTAACATTCTCTACTTGATAGGGCCAACCACGTGAAGGTGGAAACTCATCTGACCCCTCCTACGAGCATCTTATGACCCTTTATGACATTTTAAGACCTCTAAGATGCATTCTTAGGGATCGTAAAGGGTCATAAAGGGTCATAAGGGGTCCTGAGATACAACAGTTGAGAAACATAAATGTAGGCATCATGGTCACATTTTTTTGGAAACACAACATAATTGAGTGGTATACCCAAATGATGCAACGTAACTACTCCTCTAGTTCC
Organism: Chamaecyparis obtusa; assembly: GCA_027943335.1. NCBI lineage: Eukaryota > Viridiplantae > Streptophyta > Pinopsida > Cupressales > Cupressaceae > Chamaecyparis > Chamaecyparis obtusa. The sequence continues at coordinate 280,205 of BSBK01005997.1, forward strand.
AAGTCTACAGTGCAGTAAATACAACCCATAGATAAAGAATAAATTTAAAGAGTGAAGGAGGAGGGCCATAACGACTGAAATAATATAGGGACCTTGTATTCTTTTAGTCATTATAGGCCTCCTCTGCTCTCTAAATTTATTCCTTATCTATGGATTTTGGATCCCGTAGTGTAAACTTGGAACCAGAGGAGTGATAGTTGTGTTGAATTGTTTGGGTATACCGTTCAATTATGTTGTGTCTCCAAAAAATTGTGACCATGATGCCTGCATTTATGTTTCTCATCTGTTGTGATATCTACATTTATGTTTCTCATTTCTCATGTTTATGTGCATGTTCTTTGTGTATCTATTAGAAATTCTAAAAAAAAATTCAGTATCTACAATAGCCCTCTGTTAACCACATTTACTCATATGGTCCCAACAAAGTAGTGCACAAACTACACAAAAAAGGCATCACAAAAATATGATTTCTGCTTTCACCATTGAAGCAATCTTGGTGGCACTAGCTGCCTCTCGAGCCTTGCACAAGTTGCACTCATTTCATACATTAGGTATAGATGTAGATGAGGTAGATGTAAATGTTGTTTCATCAACCCACCGAAAGTATTGACATCCACTATTTCCTTGCAATACCAAATGTACATCAGTTCTTCATAAAATAATTAGTTGTCACATTATTTTTAAACATAAAATATAATTACGTATCCAGACCTTTTTCTTATTTGGGAAAACCCAAAATTGACACCCAAGATTACTTGTGCATGACGTCTTCAACATGCATGGGCCAACACCACATTAACACATAGGCACATTGACCAAATTCATTGACGCTATTTTGACAAATATTGCATTGTCATTATTTTGTTCATTCATACTAATTATAATTACAATAAAAAGAAACATACTAATGTAGACTTGCACATTTTTTGGCTAAGTCGAAGTCTTTGGTTTAAATCACTAGACACTCAAAACAAAATGACAAACCAAAGACAAGCATGCAATAAAAAGCAATTACTAAGCAATTCAGAATTAGCTCACTCCATTGCAAGGAACAAAGAGAATCCCCTGTGATTTAACATCATTGATGTGCAAGGAAATAGAAAATTAGCAGAAGCAACTCTCATAAGATAGTATTTAGATTAAATGCATTGATATAAAAAAATACCCCAGAAAATTATAAAGAAAGGTAATTTTCTTAATCACTTCACTAATTTGTGCATGTCTAAATACTGGTGTCTTTCAAGTGATTTGTTTCTTGTCATGCCCACTACAAATGAGAACAGTCTTAACTAGTGAGGTTGTTTAAGCATATAGAGATTAAATACACTCTTTTAGAATGAAATTTCTCTTAACAAAAGATCAAAGATATATAAGTAGGACATATAAAACAAGGTGAATAAGAGTAGTACATATAAAATAATCATTATAACATGCAAAATATCTGGCATAATTATACATTTCATTCATGTCATTGATATTCTTTTTTATCCATCTCATCATCAAGATCGTCGTCATCGACAACATCATCACCACCACTATCATCATTGTTGTCATCATCAGCATCATCATCATCATCATCATCATCATCATCAGTAGCACCATCATCTTCATTAGTAACAACATCATCATCATCAGTAGCAGCATCATCGTCATCTTCTTCTTCATATTCTTTTTTGACTAGCTCTCGGTCATGATCATCATCTACATCATCTTCCACTTCTTCATCTTCCTCGGTATCTTCTTCCATCACATTATACTTTATCAGCCTTCCTCTTAGATAATGTCTAACAAGAAATTCCCAACCCGGTTTATGTGGAACCTCTGAGTAAAATACTTGCTCATATTGGCTTGGAAGAACATAGGGCTCTTCTCCAACTAGCTCAAACAACCTTGTATTAATCATTGAAAATCCATTGTCATGTTCAATAATAGTTCTAGCAGGATCATTTTTATTGAGTCATAGTATGTACCATTTCACAACAAAGAGAACTAATTTGAAGGAATTAAAGTCATAGTCAAGTATATCAACCAAAATACCATAGTATCAATTTTGCAACTCTCGAAGATGTAAGCTATTTCTAAATGAAATATTAGTTACCTAGAATATTGCACTTATCCTAGAATCACAAGTTCTCTTCATGTCATCCAAATTTTTGATGCAAAATTTATAACCATTGCAAAACATAGCCTTGTGGTGTTTCACTTGCAATAATGTCAAACATGTATAAATTATTGCATCACGAGTTGAAAAACATACGGGTGACCCCACAATAGTGAGTTACAATTTTTTAAACATGCTGATTTTTGCTAAAATAACACACTTTTAATAAAATATGATGATTTAAGCCTTGAGAGGTTCCATTTGAAGGAATTGATTACAAATGGTTAGCTCAAAGCCTCTTAGATTAAAAAAACATTGATATAACATCTATACTCCTCATTCATACCTACAATGGAGTCTCCTTCGCACCTATTAAAATGCTGACAAAAAATCACTTTGACTTTATCTTTTGGCAAATCAAATGAATCCATTTGACAAACCTATCTATGTACTAAGGTACTACTGAGAAAAATCTTTCCAATTATTATAATGTTAATATATATTAAGTTTATTATGACTTTGTATTTTTAGTTTTACTAAACATAGATATTTCACCATATGTCTACCTCTATGTTGGACGTTTATGGAAAAATAGTAAATGAGAAATTTTTTTTCTAAAAAATATCTATGTCCTAGATATTGAAGTTATCTTTCTATAAAAAAAAATAAAATGAAATTGGACAAATACACAAGTTATAAGCTATGTAGTCAAGATATGTCAAAATTACGGTTTAGTCAACTTCAAACGTTTATAAAATATACAATAATCATGATAATGTCATCAAACCAATTTCATGCCCTCCGTATGGATGTTACAAAACTAAGTTCAAAATAATCATATTGATATCTATTTTAGAAAAAAAATTATGCTCTATGAAAACAATGTAACTCTTTGAAAATGACATTTTCAACAACATACCAATTTTTGTGGGAGAAAGAAAAAACCATTCAAATAAATTTAAAAATAAAAAAAAAAAATATATTTAGAATCTAAACTGAAAATCTTAAAAGACTCTAATTTAGTTCATCTTCCTATTTCAAATGGTTTAACGACAATATGCATCTGAATCTAAAAGTTTTTTTCAAAATGTAGAGTTTAGTGTCTATTCAGGCAAAAAAGTGTAACCCACTATTGTGGGTTCACTCATACGGTTGATTAATTAACAAATTTATAAGTACCTGGTGATCTCTTAAACCATATGCTAAATCTATTTCCTTTTGTGTAACATTGGGATCTCCATTACGATGAGCTTGTATAACCAATGAAGACACAGATTCTCATGTTAATCTATGACCATCATGTTGACATCGTTCAATCCATACTGCCATCCAATCTTGATTGTTTGCAATAAACAAATGTATTGCATCCCACTCTTTAGCAACTGTATAAAAATAAATAGATGACTTACAATAGATTTATTTTGAAGATTAAGAATTAATTTACTACAATAACATCTCATAATTTATTACCTTTCAGTTTCTTAAATCTACCGTTGCCCACCAAGTACTCCCATTCAAATTTTTTAATTGAGTCGGGATCCCAAATGCAATCTATATGGGTCTTTGCTGCAAGATTAGGAAGATTTTGAGTAACGTACACCATCATCTGGTATACCATATATCCCTCAACCATAGAACCTTTAGGACGTGCTCTTTGTTGTACCAAACCCTTCAAAAATTTCAAGTGTCTCTCAACCATCCACATTGATCTAGCATGTACAAGTCCACACAATTCAATCTCCTCAACTTGGTGTATGAGGTAGTGTTCTTGTGCATTGAAAAAAGCTGGAGGAAACACTTTTGCATTTCACACAATAATTGATAAATTATTTTCTTCCAATATTTTATATCTTCTTTATGAATTTTTTTAGATGACAACCACCTACAAGGGATTCAAGACATAAATATATAAATACAAGACTTTACAATATATTACTTATTTGATGTATTGAACAAATATCACTTCTTACCTCATGTATTTTCCAAGATCATATATCACTTGTTTGAAATTATTGTCGAAGTTCTCTGGGAGAGATAGGGGTAGCAAATACTACAACAATTGTCAACTGATCATTTCATATAATGAAAATTGAATGCAATTACACAAATATATTGTAAATACAAAAGACTGTGACTTACCTTGATGAAGGTATGCCAATCATGTGTTTTCATCCTTGACCCAAAATCATTTTTCTTTGATACGAGATTGCTTATATTCGCAACAAATCTTGTAGGAAATCAATTTTTTTGGATCACTTCTTTTATGGCATTACTTTGTTGCTCTGTTAATAACCAAGGAAGAACACTTGCATTAATCCGGTCTCCATTGCTATTTGATTCAATGATATTTTTCATTGCATGATTGAAATCATGAATGTCACTACAAATTTTGCCAAGTTTTTCTTTGTCACGTCTTCCATCCAATATTTTCGACAGTGTCTTTGTTACATTATTTCCAATATGCATAGTATCAAACAAATGCACAATTTGTAGTTTCTCATAGTAGGGCAACCTACTAAATTCTCTGGGATAACATTTTAGTCCCTTTGGAAGCTGGTCGGTGATGCCTTCACGACCTTCAAGATCATCAACTACATAATTAGCCAACAAAACACAATCAAAATATATAATTTTCAAACATCGACCATTAGGTGGAACGGTATTAACTCAAATTCTATTATATTCCAATTGTCATAGGTGAGGTGTCATTCTTCGGGGTTTTGATGTAGTCTCTTCTTTCCCATTGAAAATATGTCTTTCTGCACTTCGATACTTATGATTTCTGGGGAGGAACTGCCTATACTCATTAAACACTTTCTTTCTTAAACTTTTGAAATGATGAGATTTCATCTTTAGACCACACATTAGACATGAAAATTTTCCTTTTGTTTGAAGACCTACAAGATAACGATACAATTGGATTAAATATGTATATTTTTAGAATTTGAATTGTCGCGTACAACTCGAATTCACCATAACATACCATAGAAATGTGTCAACCTTGGAGCATCATGAATTGTCCACACAAGCATTGCATAGAATTGAAATTATCTTTGTCCAATTGGTCTAGAGATGTCATACATAGTGAAACCATTCCATAATACCAACAACTCATCGATAAGAGGTGCAATATATACATTCATATCTTTCACCTGGTACTTACCTAGTTGAATTTACAACAACATCAGATAATTATTGTGGCCATTTCACTCCAAGACTTAAAATTACATGTAGATAACTATAAAATAATAAGATACCTGGAACAATCATTGCCAACATAATGTGCTCCATCTTTATTGACATCCATGGAGGAAGGTTATTGTATATGACAAAAATAGACCACACCAAGTAAACAGATCTCATCTTTCCATGCGGATTGACACCGTCTGATGCTAGAGAAAGCTTGAGATTTTAAGGTTCTTTAAAGTGTGGCCACTTTTTCTCTATGTCCATAAATGATGAACCATCTGCAGGCATTCAAATAATGTCATCTCGACTCCTGTCGCGTGCATGGTAATCCATAAATTGTGCCAAGCTATTGCACCTGAATCATCGTTTCAGACGTGGAATAATGGAGATGTGACAAAGAACCTTGTGAGACACCTTTTTTGTCATTTGATCATCTCGATATCTGCTTGTATGGCATTCAGGGCATTCTGTTACATTTTTGTGTTCTTTATAATAAATAATATGATCTTCGAGACAAGCATCTATTATTTGATACTCCATTCCAATATGTTTCATAGTGGCACATAATTCTCAGTACGAGCAAGGGAGAACATTTGATGGTGGTAATAGAAAGTTGTTACAAGTATTAGTTTTCGTTGCACCAAAAGATCAACATGTTAATGTTTGATACAACCACTAGACTTATAGAAGACACAAGATGTAGTTAAGCCATGTCACGAATCTTGAGGGGAGCGCTGACCATTTTGCCAACAATCTCCCCCTTAGCATTATTCGAGGGGAATCAAACCTATGACCAAGCTCTGATACCACTTGTTACGAGTAGTAGTTGTCATTGTACCAAAAGATCGACCTGTTAATGCCTGATACAACCACTAGACTTATAGAAGACATAGGAGGTGGTTAAGCCATGTCACGAATCTTGAGGGGAGCGCATAATATTTTGCCAACAAAATTCACCTATCAATCTACAAAAAATAATATAAGTCATTACTATAAACAATCTTAATGGTACATGTTTCACCTTTTATAGACTATAATGACATATATGAAAAACCTTAGCAATGGTGACATTGCTATGTTGGATAGACCATTCATAACTTTCAAATTCACTAACAACAATACAACAGAGAGAAGAGTAGATTGGGAGCCTTCGTAAAGGGTTGTGTTTTCCTTCTCAAGTAGAGGTATATCATGGACATAGTCAATGTCATCCTCATCATAATCATCATCATTAGCAACAACAGCAACAACACCAGTACCAAATGTGTCAATGATCAATGCATTCATACCATCATCTTCAAATGTGTTTTCTGGCACATGATCGTCATCTTCAATGGGATCATGATCTTCAATTTCAATATTCACACCTCCATGTTCCTCTATATTCACAATGGGGAGATCGACCTATATAAAAATGATGATAATCAAACCCCCCTTCAATGTGATAATGAAACCTCCTTCCATGGTTCATATGTATATTAATTGTGAAAATAATATAACAAACAACTTACCATTGGATTATAATCAAACCCCCCTTTAATGTGACCATTCTCCCTACAATGTCTCTTTGTTGTTTTGATTTTGATTCTTCTTGTCTTTAAGCCGTTACAACTCTTGCATGGACAATAACATTTGTCATCGCCTTCTCTTTGAAAGTTAGACAAAAATCTAGTGATTGTCTCCCTATTTTGATCTAATTCCCTTATATTATCTGACATGATCCTTAATGTGTATATCTACAAAAAAAATTGGAGATGCCTCCTTTCATTAGCTTTATGTCACCTTCTCATAGCTTCTCATTTTCTGACAGATTTTGCCAAAGGCTTTGTAGGAAACCAAGTAAGGGGTATTCTTGAGTTCAAACACATTGAGCTGCTACAACTGAATTATAAATCATGAATTTATTATAAAATTAATTCACTATAAATCAAGGGGCATTATAAATCATGAATTCGCTATAAAATTAATGTATTGCTCTAGATTTCATATGGACATTTTATCAAATGGTTGGCATGTATGTTTATTCAAATGGAGTTATATCATTTGGAATGGATATATGATAGGTTGATATTAAATTCTATTTCTCTATTTGATCTAATAGCATCAATATAACAAACAGAGCACCGACCAATCAAATAGGGACATGAGGTGCTCAAACAATGAGCTCATAAAACAATATATTTAGTCTTAATAAAATCTTATAAAACAACATATATTGTGTGAAGTGTTTGATCTCTTTTTATTTGTTTTGTTGTTGATATTCACTATGTGGTACTCCCCGTTTATGATCATTTCATGAGGAAATGTCTTGACGGCTTGCGGGCTGCAACCTAGGGCATCATGCATTATTTATGAGCTCACCATTTGAGCATCGACCAATCAAATAGGAACATGAGGTGCTCAAACAGTGAGCTCATAAACAATGCATGATGCCCTAGTTGTAGGTAGTTATCTTTTCTATAATGATGGAGGAGTGAAAGGTAATGATCAATGAGGTTGTTGCTATTAGATCATACATGAATACACTTAATGTTTTAAATTTGAGCTCGGGCATCATGCAATGTTATTGTTGTCATTGCATGCTTGTTGCTGTTGTGCACCATGTATTGTTTTATACACTGTTTATTTCATTGAGACTGTGAGCTTGGCATTTGTAATGTATTTTCTGTTATTGGATAAATGCTATCATGTTGTTGAGGTTGTAGATGCATTGAATCACCACTACCATTCTATTTTGATAGCAGCAATATAACAAACAGAGCACCATCCAATCAAATAGGGACATTAGTAAGACATTTAATGCATTATTACTTCATCATGATAAAAATTTCATTGGCTCAAAGCACATAGAAATTCAAAATAGTAGGATATCTTAATCTTTATGAGCTCAAATTCAAAATAGTAAGTGCATTATTTTATTACTGATATCCCTATTTGATGTCCCTATTTGATCTAATAGCATCAATATAACAAACAGAGCACCGACCAATCAAATAGGGACATGAGGTGCTCAAATAGTGAGCTCATAAAACAATATATTTAGTTTTAATAAAATCTTATAAAATAACATATATTGTGTGAAGTGTTTGATCTCTCTTTATTTATTTTTTTGTTGATATTCACTATGTGGTACTCCTCGTTTATGATCATTTCATGAAGAAATGTCTTGATGGCTTGCGGGCTACAAGCTAGGGCATCATGCATTATTTATGAGCTCACTGTTTGAGCACCAACCAATCAAATAGGGACATGAGGTGCTCAAACAATGAGCTCATAAACAATACATGATGCCCTAGTTGTAGGTAGTTATCTCTTCTATAATGATGGAGGAGTGAAAGGTAATGATCAATGAGGTTGCTACTATTAGATCATACATTAACACACTTACTATTTTTAATTTGAGCTTAGGCATCATGCAATGTTATTGTTGTCATTGCATGCTTGGTGTTATTGTGCACCATATATTATTTTATACAATATTTATTTCATTGAGACCATGAGCTTGGCATTTGTAATGTATTTTCTATTATTGGATCAATGCTACCATGTTGTTGAGGCTATAGATGCATTGAATCACCACTACCATTCTATTTTGATAGCAGTAATATAACAAACAGAGTATCGACCAATCAAATAGGGACATCAGTAAGACATTTGATGCATTATTACTTCATAAATGCATGATTTTGGATCCTCAAGTAGGAGTTGTGATGCAAAGGAAGAACACTTATATGGGTTTACCCACATAAGGACAATGGTTTCATTCATCTTTCTTTCAAGTGCTCTTGGGTACTTTCCTTGGCCTCTAGGCTTGGGCATCCTATAGGGGTTGAACCAAAATTACGAAGGAAATGACACATAGAACAATAGTTTTGGGGACTTAGACTTATGTTCAATCATTAGTAATGGTTTGGGGAACTAATTACTAGATGAGTGACTACATTACCCTAGTTTGCATTATTAGATGATCTTGTTTAATTTGTGTTCATTTCATGCAAAGATACATGTAAAGAAAAATAAATTTTTGCATCTAAAGATTACATGTATATATATGAAAAATAACTTGTATATACTATACAAGGAAAATAACTTTCAGAAGAAAATGAAAGAGTAAATGCATACATAAGAGGATGAACATAAATAATAAAGGTGCTAGACATTGCCTGAAGTGATGAATTTTTGACCCGGGTATGAATCTAGTGTGCCCCTGTGTAATTCAAAACTTGCAAAGAAAAGAGAGATGGGGGTTAGATAAAAAAATATCTAAGCAATGAATGGCATCCTATTATTGATCCTCATCTACAATTATGCATGTGCATAGTCAAGCCATACACTTCTGAAAGAAAAACCAAGCTCACAGTCTCAATGAAATAAACAGTGTATAAAAAAATATATGGTGCACAACAGTAGCAAGCATGCAATGACAACAATAACATTGCATGATGCCTGAGCTCAAATTCAACTAGTAAGTGTATTAATGTATAATCTAATAGCAGCAACCTCATTGATCATTACCTTTCACTCCTCTATCATTATAGAAGAGATAACTACCTACAATTATATTTCATAATTCATCCTTTGAATTATATATATATCAAGTATAATTTTGAGTTTACGTCATATATTTAGTCTTAATAAAATCTTATAAAACAACATAAAACTAACCCAAAATATTGTGTCTTAGTAAAATCTTAATAAAACAATATATTTAGTCTTAATAAAATAATACACTTACTATTTTGAATTTGAGCTTAGGCATCATGCATTATTTATGAGCTCACTGTTTGATTACCAGCCAATCAAATAGGGACATGAGGTGCTCAAAAAGTGAGCTCATAAACAATGCATGATGCCCTAACTTGCAACCCGCAAGCCATCAAGACATTTCCTCATGAAATGATCATAAACGGGGAGTACCACATAGTGAATATCAACAACAAAAAAAATAAAGAAAGATCAAACACTTCACACAATGCCTTGAAGGTAATAGAAACAATGCCCTAGCTCTCAAAGCTTACTGTTCATCAAGCATTCCAAATGAAAAGATGTAAATAATGCCAGTATTAAATAGTGAGCTCATGAACAATGTATGATGCTCTAGCTTGCAGCTCACGAGCCAGCAAGATATTTCCTTGTGAAATGATCATAAACGAGGAGTACCACATAGTGAATATCAACACCAAAACAAATAAAGAGAGATCAAACACTTCACACAATATATGTTGTTTTATAAAATTTTATTAAGACTAAATATATTATTTTATGAGCTCACTGTTTGAGCACCTCATGTCCCTATTTGATTGGTTAGTGCTTTGTTTGTTATAGTGATGCTATTAGATCAAATAAGGACATCAGTAATAAAATAATACACTTACTGTTTTAAAATTGAGCTCATAAAGATTAAGATATCCCTATTTTATTACTGATTAGAGTCCAAACATAAGATGGTCCGGGGTTTGGAGGATTGGGTCAAAGTCTGGTGTATACTTCCTTTGTAAAATGACTTCATTGTAGGCCTAAAAACTAGGTACAGTGTTGAGACGGTGTTTAGTCTATGTACACTTACTTTGAGCTATTAGGTGTCCTTAGGTCATTTTGGGGTAAAACCTTGCAAGTCTTGTATTTCCCTTATAAATTTACAAAGACCTTGAAGTCCACCACATCCCTCTGCATCACTTTATGATCCTAATGTACAGAATAAAGAGCAGTTTGTGAGGGCACAAGTTGTGATGGTGATGAATTCACTAAGTTTGTATTATTCTCTTGCAACTTGTGCAATTCATTATGACGTTGGGGTATGGTGTGGTAAGCACAAGTATGGGTGTGTGTTAATGTGATTCAAAAGCTATAATGCAAGATTATTTTATTATTGAAATAAGGATATCTTAATTCTACAAGAATAAATGTTTTGAAAAATATTTAAATTTAATTTTGACAATAACATGAGGAGTGATATATTTCAAGCTTCAGAGAGAATTCATACCAGATAGTGTTCATAGATTATGTTCAATGCGTTATTTACACTTGTATTGGTGGGAAAACTCTTGAAAAAGTGCAAAAGAGATTGCATTTAATCATGTTGTTTACATGACACATGTAGTTTACCTCCAACCTAAATCAACCTTGCGTACAAATCTACGGATGGTGCGTGGTATGAAGCCTCACTCAAGCTTGAAAATCATAAGCATTATGATGCTGAGGTATGGTGTGGTAAGCACAAGTATAGTTTCTCGTAAGTTGCTATTGGTATAGTTTTTTTTTTTTTCAATAGTTGCAAAATCCAGCTTCTCCTATACTTACATGTATGTATACATTTTTGGGGTTGGCTTTGATGTCATGTAAATTTGAGTGAAATGGTAATAATATTTTAGAGCAACAAGTATATAATTTTAAACAAGTATGCATATACATTATATAACAGGAGGAGTGATATATTTTAATGGCAACACTTAATGAGAAGGATGCCTATATAACAAGAGGAGTGATATATTTTAATGGAAGTGGACATAGAAATTGCAGTGAAACTATGTAATTTATTATTGTAAGTGGACATAGAAATTGTAGTAAAACTCTGTAATTTATTATGGCTTAGTGTTTTATATCCATAGTCAATGTCTATTTAAACTTTAGGATGATACTTATATGATGACTTAAGTAAATTTTTCTTACCTTGAGACTAGTACACCATGGGATTAGAGGATGGTTGTTATAATAGAAAATGTGTGTCTATGGGATACTTTTATATTTTATATTAAATGATGATACATATGTGTTTCTTCCTTTTACAACAGTTTATATTCTGATACTTATATCTTGAATTGTCAAATGACCAATGAGTGATAATTTCAAAAGTGTATCATAATTAAAGGCATGTTAATTCATAGTGTACTTAATCTGAATGCCACGTGTAATGTTTTTACTTATGATATTTTGAGACCCCTCTCCATTTTAAACTAACCTATGACTTCAAAGGAGGAATTATGAAATATAGTTGTAGGTAGTTATCTCTTCTATAATGAGGGAGGAGTCAAAGGTAATGATCAATGAGGTTGCTGCTATTAGATCATACATTACTACACTTACTATTTTGACAACAATAACATTGCATGATGCCAGAGCTCAAATTCAAAATAATAAGTGTATTATTTTATTACTAATGTCCCTATTTGATCTAATAGCATCAATATAACAAATAGAGAACTGACCAATCAAATAGGGACATGAGGTTTTCAAACAGTGAACTCATAAACAATGCATGATGCCCTAGCTTGCAGCCCACAAGCCATCAAGACATTTCCTCATGAAATGATCATAAACGGGGAGTACCACATATTGAATATCAACAACAAAACAAATAAAGAGAGATCAAACACTTCACACAATGCCTTGAAGGTAATAGAAACGATGCCCTAGCTCTCAAAGCTCGTGGGTCATCGAGCATTCCAAATGTAAAGATGTAAACAATGTCAGTATTAACATTCATATTTTTTCATTAAATCAACAAATGCCATCAAAATGAAATTGAGTTAATGAGAAGACAAAACTCGAATGCCTACCTCAAGTCATGGCTGCCATATAAAGATCAAATGCTAAGGAACTATGTTATAAAATTTCATGCCAAATTTCAAGACATGAAATTTTATAACTGTACATATATTTTCTTCGACTCCCCTAAGGAGAAAAAAGTATGATGTCAAAAAGTATAAAATTTCATGCCTTAAAATTTTATAACATAGTTCTTTAGTAGCTGCCATATGAAGAGCAGTGCAACGTGGCAACTTTCCCATTTTACCATAGTTAGGGCCCTCTTCTACCATGCTTTATGAGCTTTATATTTTTACCATGCTTTATGAGATTTATGTTTTTTTTTAAAGTGAAAACAAATATTATCTTAATTTTTTATCTTTAAATTTTATTCATTTTATGATTTTAAAAATTGAAATAAAAAAAATAAACTTTTAAAAAACTTTTACATCTTTTCATCAAATGACCCAAAAATATCAAGAATCATCATATATGGTCGCTACTAGCCAAATTTTAGAATAATATGAATGAATACAAACACACATAAGTGGATGAACATAAATAATGAAGGTAGCAAACATTGCCTGAATTAATGAAGTGCTGACCCGGGGTTCAATCCAGTATGCTCTTGTATGATCCAAAACCTGCAAGGAAGGAAAAGATGGGGTTAGATCTAAAGGATCTAAGCAATGTCTGGCACCCTATTACTGATCCTCATCTACAATTATGCATGTGCATAGTCAAGCTATACACAGACTCAACAACATGGTAGCATTGATCCAATAACAGAAAATACATTACAAATGTCAAGCTCATGGTCTCAATGAAATAAACAATGTATAAAACAATATATGGTGCACAAAAGCAGCAAGCATGCAATGACAGCAATAACATTGCATGATGCTTGAGCTCAAATTCAAAATAGTAAGTGTATTAATGTATGATCTAATAGCAACAACCTCATTGATCATTACCTTTGACTCCTCCATCATTATAGAAGAGATAACTACCTACAACTATATTTCATAATTCCTCCTTTGAATTCACATGTTAGTTTAACTATTGGACAATAAGCTGATAGGAGTTTCTAATAGATTTGAATAAAAATGAAGAGTATTGAATTTTATTCTTTCCTATTGTGATTTCAGGGGAGAAGAAGGCTAAGACATTTTCAACAGATCAGGGTGGTGTATGTTGAACTACAACTAATTTGAAATCTGATTGAAGAATATGTGATTACAAGATCACTGAGGAGTTGTTGATTAGATATGTAATATGATTAAATCATTATTATGTTGTCATTGATGTCAACTAGTTTGACAACACTTATCTTGTAAGTTACTATACTGAGACATCTGAAGAAAGGTGAAAGAGATGAAGAATAGAAAAATCTACATGGAGAAAGATGTACATGACAGATGAAGATAAGGAACACATTGAGTAACTTTTTGATGAGTCTATGACTTGATGATATTGACTTTATTATGTTGCAATCATCTATGATAAAGTATAGAGCTGAAAGACACAAAGCAGTGTTGTCGGTAAATGAAGCATTTCTAGTATACACCGATGGAGTGTAGTGTATATCGATCGTAGTATTAACCGAGCAGTGTTCACCGATGCATTTCTTTGTTAATCGAGTGGAACATAATGAATTAAATGATTAGTTTAGCTGATAAGATTGATGAGCTGGAAAGAGTATAACATCGAGGTAATAGATAATGTTTGTTACACAGATTGATGGCTAACGAAATTCAGGGAAGATCTAACAAAGAAGATTGAAATGTGTTATTGACACAAGTATCAAGAAAGTTTGAAGCGGAAAAATCTATGAATGTGGTTAAGTGGCAAAATATGATGGTGGAGAAGAAAATGATTTACTCGTCTATATAAGAGAACATAATTTCTTATGAAAAATGCCAAAAGAAGTAGAAGCTGCAGGAATATCGCGTGAACAAGGTTTTCATGCATTCTGATCATACTCGTTAAGCAAGAACCGAGCTGCAGAACAATTACCAAGCTACAGAGAGTAATTACCAACAGATAGTAAGTTGATATAGTATTGAATCTGAAGTGAAATATTGATCAGAAGGATTTGTATGGACTAAATATTGATATGTAATCTGCAATTGAAGTTGTATTAAGGTAGGTCATTTACTATTACATATTTAACCATTGTATACAGTCAAAATCTCTTAACCGAGTGGACTCTGAAAGTCTTATGATGTATCATTCATAGAATGAACATTGTTATCCTATCAACCCCATAGTGAATGCTGGTTGGATGATAACTTCTAGTCTAAAATCCTCTAACAAGGTCACACCTAATAGTGTGTTTGTAAACCTTTAACAGGGTTGGGTCTTAACCGACCTCACTTCAGAAGAGTGAACAATTTTGGGTTGCCGATCGTAGGTGGTTTTTCCCTTTACAAGGTTTCCACATTAAATCTCATGTGTTATGTGTTGATTGTGATATTTGTTTGTTATCATTCTTTACATGTTATATGTTAGATTTGATTGGTAAACTATTATAGTATTAGGCTGGTAATCGGTAAAAGCACAAACAGTGAAAGTTTTATTGTTTACCGACGAGTAGAAATTGAAGAAATAGTTTTGAATTATACATTTTGTTTTGGGACACTGGATAACTGATTCACCCCCCTCTCAGTTATTCTAACAATTGGTATTAGAGCACTGGTTGCTTGGAATAGAGTTTTAAGTACTTAACATAAAGGTCTCAAGATGTATAAGAGGGAAGTACCGAAACTAAACAAAGAGAACTTCGTAGTATGGCAAAACAGAATGAAGCTGCACATATCTGGAATTGGGAACTCTGCACTAGATCTGATGGAGAATGGCTACATGCAACCGCCCACTGGTCCCTTAAATCTTGATCAATTAAAGGACAAACATGAACACAATGTTACTATGATGGAACTTGCCGCTGCCTGTACCGATGCTGAATTTGAAGATATTAAGACATGCACGATTGCCAAAGGAATGTGGGATAAATTAACACAAATATACAGTGGAGATCTGAATGTCAAAAGAGCCCGAGCTGAAAGTCTGAGAGGCAGATTTGATGATATGAGAATGAAAGAAGGTGAGAACATTGTCCAATATTCAAATAGACTCAAAGAGGTGGTACATGCTATTAGAGCATCTGATGGAGTAATTGATGATGAAACAGTGATAAGTAAGATTCTCAAAACTTTGCTACCCATTTATGCAATCAGGATTTCTGCAATTCATGAAACAAGAGCTACATCCAACCTTACTCTTGACACTCTGATTGGTAAACTTACAACCTTTGAATTAAACAACTTTGATAACAGTGTTGTTCCTTCTATTGAATCCACTTTCATGTCTTCTTTGAAGATTGGAAAGTCTAGCAGGAATAGTAAGAATTGTGATAGTGATGACAATACTGATGATGAACTTGATGAGCTTGAAGCACTTATGGCCAGAAGATTGCCCAAAGGAAAAGGAAGGTATAGAGGTAAGCTACCTTTAGCATGCTTTAACTATAAAGAATTCAATCACATCACTGCTAGATGTCCATAGAAGAAAGATGATGAAAGATCCAAAGACCGATCTGAAGGAAGCTATGGGAGAAGAGTCAACAGAGGTTACCGAAACAACAACAGAGACAACTGAGATGAAAAAGGAAAAAAGGTATGTTACATAGCCGAAGATATTGAAACTGAATCTGATTTTGATGATGATATAGAAGTTGTATTTGTTTCTATGAAAGATGACTCAGAAGAAGAAGAGAAATATGAAGAGACAACACTGATCTCTAAAGTAAGCAGAAATGATACATGGATCATAGATAGTGGCTGTACACATCATATGACCGGTGATGTAGAGAAGTTTGATCATCTTGTTGAATATAATGGAGGATCTGTGAGAATGGGAAATGATGCACCTTGTATGGTAAGAGGTAAAGGATCACTGATGATCAATGACAGACTACAATGTGAAAATGCATATTGGGTAGATGGACTGAACTATAATTTGTTAAGTGTGGCTCAACTGAACAATTCAGGTCACCGAATGGCTTTTGAGAGCAAAAAGGTGAAGATCTATGATGATGGAGGAAGACTTGTCGGAACTAGTACACAATCCAGAGGTAATCTATTCTATATTGATATGGATCAGTCTTCTTGTTTGTTAATAAAGGATGAAGATGCTTGGTTGTGGCACAAAAGGTTATGCCATGTGAAATTTGACAACATGATCAAGATTAGTAGAAAGAAAAGAGTTAGAGGATTTCCTAACTTGACAAAACCTGATCATGCCATGTGCCATGAATGTTAGAAAGGTAAGATGACTAAGTCCAGTTTTAAAAGCAAAGAATACTCAACAAAGAAGATACTTGAGTTGGTTCATACTGACCTATGTGGTCCTATGAGAACTCAGAGCTATTCTGGTGATAGATATTTTATTCTTTTTGTTGATGATTATACTAGACTGATGATTGTTATGTTCTTGAAAGAGAAATTTGAAGCTTTCAAAATGTTTAAGTGGTATAAAGCTAAGGTAGAGAAAGAAACCAGAAAGGAAATAAAATGTTTAAGATCTGATAGAGGAGGTGAATTTATCTCTGATGAATTTACTAATTTTTGTAATGAGCATGGAATCAAAAGATAGGTATCTGCACCGAGGACACCTCAGCAAAATGGCATTGCTGAAAGGAGGAACAGGTCTATAATTGACTGTGCTAGAACATTAATGATACAGAAGAATGTTGCTCAGACATATTAGATGGAAGCTGTTAGTATAGCTGTGTATGTTCTTAACCGAGTACAACTGAAGAAGGACTCCAACTGAATGCCTTATGAACTATGGTTTGGACACAAACCTACTGTAAGTTATTTTAGAATTTTTGGAAGTAAATGCTTTATTTTGAAAGATGAGAGAAATGGAAAATTTGATTCTAAAGGAGATGAAGGAATATTTTTGGGATATTCCACTACAAGTAAAGCATATAAATGTTTGAATAAGGCTACAAATAAGATAGTTGAAAGTACTAATGTTCATGTTGATGAGTTTGATAACAAGTTCATAAAGGAAAGTACAAAGGAACCAGAAGACTATAGTAGATTCACTTACATTGAACATCCAGAGTATCTACCGACACCGCAAACTATGACAACCAGTCAGCAGGGAAACAATGCAGGACAACAGACAACACAAACCGATGAACAAGATGGAGCTACCGAGCAAGAAAATGACCCTAAACAGGATGAGCAAGAAAGGAGAAATCAAGTTTTGGCTAGTTTTGTCAGAAGAAATCATCTTGAAACATAAATAATTGGAGACAAACATGCTAGAATGCAAACTAGAAGCAAAACAAGACAAGGTACATGTTTAATTTGTGAATTTGAACCTAAAACTATGAAAGTTGCATTAGAGAATGAAGAATGGGTTAATGAAATGAAGGAAGAAATAGAGTAAATAGAGAAGAACAAAACCTGGTTCTTAGTACCCTGACCAAAAGATAAAAATGTTATCGGTACTAAGTGGATATACAGGAATAAATTGAATGAAAATGGTGAAGTCACAAGAAATAAAGCTAGATTGGTATGCAAGGGATATGCACAGGAAGAAGGCATTGACTATGGTGAAACATTTGCACTTGTTGCTAGATTAGAAGGAGTTATAATGCTACTTGCATATGCTGCACACAAGAAATTCAAAGTCTATCAAATGGATGTGAAGTCAACATTTTTAAATGGTATGCTAGAAGAAGGGGTCTACATTGAACAACTTGAAGGATTTGTTGATCCTGACAATAAAGACATGGTATGTAGACTACATAAATTTTTATATGGATTGAAGCAAGTACCGAGATCATGGTATGAAAGACTGCATACTTACTTGTTAAGTATTGGATTTGTTAGAACAGGTGAAAACAGCAATCTGTATGTGAAAGGTGATACTGATGATACTATTATCATTGCTAAAATATTTGTTGATGATATTATCTTTGGAGGCTCAGATCTTGTTTGCAAGGCATTTGCTGATGAAATACAAAAGGAATTTGAAATGTCTATGTTCGAAGAGATTAAGTTCTTTCTTGGACTACAAGTGATTCATCAGAGTGATGGGATATTCATCACACAATCTAAATATATAAAGGAAGTACTGAAGACATTTGGCATGGAAGATGCTAAACCTGTGGGAACACTGATGGCTACTGGATGCAAATTGACAGAGGAGGATGAAACTACAGAGGTAAACCAGAAACTTTACCGATCCATGATTGGTAAGTTAATGTACGTAGTTCACAATAGACCAGATATAGCACATGTTGTGGGAATTGTTGCAAGATTTTTTGCTAATCCTAGAGAATCACACATGATAGCTAAAAAAAGAATCTTAAGATACTTGAAGAAAATAGAGAATTTTGGATTATGGTATCCTAAGGAAGGGAAGTTTGAATTGAAAGTTTACACTGATGCTGATTGTGCTGGAAATATGGATGATAAAAAAAGCACCACTAGAGGAGCATTTTTCTTTGGTGAAAGACTTGTAACATGGACAAGTAAAAAGCAGGCTTGTATTTCTCAATCTACAGTTGAAGTAGAATATGTTGCTGCTGCTACTAACTGTTCAAATATTGCATATATCAAACAAGTGTTGGAAGGAATGAATGAGGTAATCACTGACCTGGTGATTATATATTGTGACAACACTAGTGTTATTAATATTTCAAAGAATCCTGTGATGCACTCTAAGACAAAGCATATATCTATTAAGTATCATTACTTAAGAGAACAAGTGCAAGAGAAGCAAGTGAAGTTAGAATTTGTCACATCTAAAGAACAACTTGCAGATATTTTTACAAAACCCCTACCAAAGGACACATTTGAATACTTAAGAACTAGACTTGGGGTCCATCCCCTATCTATCGGTCACTAAGGTGATCTGGTTGTTGCATTAGCCTACTTGTATCAGTAGATCATTCATGTTGATGCAACATAGTTCACACTTTGAATCATGTTCAAGGTTGTGATTAAGTTTGAGAACTTGAACTGATTGGAATATCAGTAGTCAGAGATACAGAGGAAGACATAATTATTTGTTTATTTGTTTCTTTGGCATTGTTGTCAAAGGGAGAGATAAAAAATATGAAATGAAAAGGGGAGAGATAAACAAGATATGAAAAGGAACAAGCACCGATGAGAATTATCTAAGGGAGAGACAATCTGAATGAGACAGAAGCAGGAATAGGAGAACTGAAAAGATCACAACTGCAGAATGGTAAAGCTGTATTATTTAATGTTGTTTAGTAACGTAGTGATTAAACATATTAAGTCTATTCGACTTACAACATTTTGTTCACTAAGTTGTAGAATATATGTTTGGTATGTGTATGGTACATTTCATATTACTTGAGTTGCCATCAATGCCAAAGGGAGAGATTGTTGAACTACAACTAATTTGGAATCTGATTGAAGAATCTATGATTACAAGATCACTGAGGAGTTGTTGATTAGATATGTAATATGATTAAATTAGTATTATGTTGTCATTGATGTCAACTAGTTTGACAACACTTATCTTGTAAGTTACTATACTGAGACATCTGAAGAAAGGTGAAAGAGATGAAGAATAGAGAAATCTACATGGAGAAAGATGTACATGACAGATGAGGATAAGGAACACATTGAGTAACTTGTTGATGAGTCTATGACTTGATGATATTGACTTTATTATGTTGCATTCATCTATGATGAAGTATAGAGCTAAAAGACACAAAGCAGTGTTGTTGGTAAATGAAGCATTTCTAGTATACACCGACAGAGTGTAGTGTATACCGATCACAGTATTAATCGAGCAGTGTTTACCGACGCATTTCTTTGTTAACCAAGTGGAACAGAATGAATTAAATGATTAGTTTAGCCAATAAGATTGATGAGCTAGCAAGAGTATAACATCGAGGTAATAGATAATGTTTGTTACACAGATTGACGACTGACAAAATTCAGGGAAGATCTAATGGAGAAGATTGAAACATGTTATTGACACAAGTACCGAGAAAGTTTGAAGCGAAAAAATCTATGACTGTGGTTAAGCAAAAAAATTTGATGGTGGAGAAGAAAATGATTTACTCATCTATATAAGAGAACATA
Source organism: Chamaecyparis obtusa (assembly GCA_027943335.1). NCBI lineage: Eukaryota > Viridiplantae > Streptophyta > Pinopsida > Cupressales > Cupressaceae > Chamaecyparis > Chamaecyparis obtusa. The sequence continues at coordinate 301,160 of BSBK01005997.1, forward strand.
ATTTCTTTATGAAAAATGTCGGAAGAAGTAGAAGCTGCAGGAATATCGCGTGAACAAGGTTTTCATGCATTCTGATCATACTCGTTAAGCAAGAACCGAGTTGTAGAACAATTACTGAGCTACAAAGAGTAATTAACGACAGACAGTAAGTTGATATAGTATTTAATCTGAAGTGAAATATTGATCAGAAGGATTTGTATGGACTAAATATTGATATGTTATCTGCAATTGAAGTTGTATTAAGGCAGGTCATTTATTGTTACATATTTAACCATTGTATACAGTCAAAATCTCTTAACCTAGTGGACTCTAAAAGTCTTATGATGTATCATTCATAGAATGAACATTGTTATCCTATCAACCCCATAGTGAATGCTGGTTGGATGATAACTTCTAGTCTAAAATCCTCTAACAAGGTCACACCTAACAGTGTGTTTGTAAACCTTTAACAGGGTTGGGTCTTAACCGACCTCACTTCAGAAGAGTGAACAATTTTGGGTTGCCGGTCCCAAGTGGTTTTTCCCTTTATAGGGTTTCCACGTTAAGTCTCATGTGTTATGTGCTAATTGTGATATTTGTTTGTTATCATTCTTTACATGTTACATGTTAGATTTGATTGGTAAACTGTTATAGGATTAGGCTGGTAATCAGTAAAAGCATAGACAGTGAAAGTTTTATTGTTTACCGACGAGCAAAAATTGAAGAAATAGTTTTGAATTATACATTTTGTTTTGGGACACTGGATAACTGATTCACCCCCCTCTCAGTTATTCTAACAGTGTATATAGCTTGTAATTTTATACGTTTGCATTTTTTTTGTTTGAGGCTTAATTATGCTAGTTTTTAAACAGAAAGATTTTTCTTTCTTATTTCAAATTCATTCCTTCACATGTCATACCTAATGCACAGTGAATTCATAGGAGTTTTGAATAGATTTGAAGAAAAACTAAGAGCATTCAATTTTAATTGTTCTTATTGTGAATTCAGGGGAGAAGAAGGCTAAGATCTTTACAGCTAATCTTGTGTGGGCAAGGTACAAAATTTATTCTTGTCACAATCTAAAACTGATTGGAGTTGATTTTAGCTCTTCATCATAGAAAGAGATCTATAATTTATAGATCATTGTGACAAGTATTTTTAATTCAAATTTATGAATAAGTGTTACAACTAAGAAATGTAAATTAGGTTGACTTCCAAACACCATAGGCAACTTTAGCAGATCATGTTTGATGAAAATGATAATGAAATTTGGCATGTTCAGGTAAAGGAATCATGCGGTCATCATTTTGTTTGGGCTATGGTTTTCATGTATAGTGTTTGTAAAATTTTTCATCCTTAAACTAAACCTATCCTTTCTAGTATCCAGATTATTGATGCTTCTATTGGTATTAATTTGGATGCTAGTTCTCGTGCTCTTTGGTGCCTTTCCATGCTTTATTTGGTGTTGAGTTTTTAACTTGCTAACCTCCTTGTTCTGTCAGCATCCTTTATGATTTCGGATGCTATATTTTGCCGAGTTTGGTTGGTGCCTTACTTTCCCCTCTTTGGTTCCATGCTTGCTTACATTAAGAGTTCATTTTGTCTCTGATTAGGGCACTATTTCTCCTTGACTGTATTCTTTTGGGGTTTGATCTATTGTAGTTGTTTCTTTTTTCTTTGAATCATTGTTTACAATTACTTTTGATGCAATATTTGTGTGAAGAATAAGAACAAAATGGTGAATGAGTGTATTTGACAAAGATAAACGTGACACATTTTGTTGGGCTGATTGGGTTGGCCTGGTACCATTTACATGACCTGGCCAACTATTAAACAGTGAGCTCATGAACAATGTCAGTATTAAACAGTGAGCTCACGAACAATGTATGATGCCCTAGCTTGCATCCTGCAAGCCATCAAGACATTTCCTCATGAAATGATCATAAATGAGGAGTACTACATAGTGAATATCAACAACAACAAAAAATAAAGAGAGATCAAACACTTCACACAATGCCTTGAAGGTAAAATAAAAGATTCCCTAGCTCTCAAAGCTCGCAGGTCATCAAGCATTCCAAATGAAAAGATGTCAATAATGTTAGTATTAAACATTGAGCTTATGAACAATGTATAATGCCCTAGCTTGCAGCCTGCGAGCCATCAAGACATTTCCTCATGAAATGATCATAAACGAGGAGTACCACATAGTGAATATAAACACCAAAACAAATAAAGAGAGATCAAACACTTCACACAATGCTGTGAAGGTAATAGCAACAATGCCCTAGTTCAAACCTCACGGGTCATCAAGCATTCCAAATGAAAAGATGTAAACAATGCTAGTATTCAATAGTGAGCTCATAAACAATGTATGATGCCCTAGCTTGTAGCCCGCGAGCCACCAAGACATTTCCTCATTAAATGATCATAAAAAGGGAGTACCACATAGTGAATATCAATAGAAAAAAAAATAAAGAGAGATAAAACACTTCACACAATGCCTTGAAGGTAATAGCAATGATGCCCTAGCTCTCAAAGTTCGTGGGTCATCGAGCATTCCAAATGCTAAGATGTAAACAATGCCACTATTAACATTCATAGTGTGCCATTAAATCAACAAATGCCATCAAAATGAAATTGAGTTAATGAGAAGACAAAGCTCGAATGCCTACCTCAAGTGTCAGTGCCCTCTTCCCACACGGTGTTGGCCTCTTTGCACACACCAAACTCGAATTCCCTCTTTGCGCCATGCAAAAGTGCAGTGTTGTCTTCACAGCAGCTCTTCGCATTCACAAAAATTACAAATGACACTTTATTTTTCTTTTTTTTGTTTATAACCAAATGGGTGTCTCAATTACAATGTCATTGTCGCTATTACAACACCATTGGGGGCACTTGCAAAAAAAAATACAAATTGTAGTGGCATCGAAATTCGACCCCAAATGTTGTAGTGTCTTTTTCATAATCATATCATTTGTGTGCTCTTTGTCTTCACTTCAATCCTTCACTTTCCACCCACTTCAAAACTTCATCAATCTCATCTTTTTGACTTAGAATTCAACCTTTTCCTTCTTCACTACATCACTCAGTGACTCATCAACCCTTTAACTTGTCAACTTTTTTTTTGGATATAATTTCATCCTTTATATAGACTTTGTTTTGCCGCTTAATCTCCTTTATTAGGTTTTCCTTTGATTAATCTCAACCGTTTGATCATCCTCATAAACTATTTCAATGAATTTAGAGCTCGGTAAAACATTTTATCATCACCTTGGAACTTGAACTTTCTTGGAACTTATACCTTCTCTTTTTTCCTCTTAGATCTATACCATAGATCATCACCTTGAATTTTTATGATCGTAGATCTCTTAACTAACTCTTCCTCATCATTATAATCTTCCAGCTCATCATAACTCAACATTAAATTTCATTTTGATCCTTGTATTTAAATTTTTTTCCTTACTCGGTGACTAACTTCTTTTCCTTTAATTGAATTTCGGTTAACTACACTCGATAACTGAAACCTTCTACTCGGTGTCTTGAGTTGCTTTTTCTTTACCAAAACTTACTTTCCTTTTATCGAATGAATTTTTCTGCTCGGTAGCCAAACTATTTTGCTTATTGACTTGACTAATCTCCTTTACCGATTTGATATAATCATATGTTTGGTAGAAAATAATTATATCATCATAACTTTAACATTGTTTGATCTGTATCTATTGCCCAATTAAGATCTTCAACTTCTCAACATTTCACTTCTTCTTATTCTTAACTCATTCAACTTGTATCATACTCCAAATGATATGGAAACTCAATATAAATAAAAAAATCAATTGCTTGACATCAATGACAAGATAATAACTGATCTAATCTTTCTACTATCTTGTATACCTCTAATATTAGTCGGTCTTCATCATGACCACCATCAGTTATAGTAAAATCATGTATTTTTAAGCACTTTTCAATGAAGGGTGCTCCTCTTAATACCATAAACACATAATAGAAACAGAGAAACAACAACAATATGCAAGAACAAAAAATTGGCTTCTTATTATCTCCACAAATGTGGAATTACAAACTTTTAGAATTACAATATGCAAAGCCACATGGGCATTCCCTTACAATATTCTGTAGGACAAAGCCTCGAATCAATACCTAGATCTACTACCCAGAACTATCTCGAATTGCCTAAGACAACACTACAGCCTTCCTTATATAGGCAATTTTCACCACCTAGGAAGGTTCCAGAATTTTAGCCAACAAGGCCAACCAAACTTAGAATTATTTTATTTTACAATTTATTACATCAAAGTTGGCTCAAAATAACTTTTGAAACCCGAACAAAAATTTTGAAGGAAATTTATTTTTCACCATTTCAGGTGCCCCGAATTCTAGAGACCATAAGTCATCACCCGTTGACCCGATTGACTATTATGACCCCAATTCGGAAAGGGCACGAGGAGCTCTAAAACATTTGAACCAAGCAAGCTTTATTTAGTTAAAAATTTGACCTCATCTGGGGCCTCTAAAGCCTTCAAAAATGAGTTCAAAGTTTCTGTACCCTGTTGCCAATATTGAAAATCTTCAATATCTACAAAGCTAGATTCGATCTGTCAATGAAATTTTATTGGTAGGCTGATATGACCAAAATGAACCTCTAGGGAAGAAATCAGGAAATTTCAAGATCAGATGACCAACTTACTAAAAATAGCAAGTTTCCATAAATAGTAGCTCAGCACAAGATAGCCCTTATTGAATACAAAAATAGAAATATTTTTGGATGATGCAAGATCACTCTTACACCCAAGATGCTCCTGCATCAGACACCTGGGGTAATTTGAGAAGTGACCCTATCATGACTCAGGTGTAGAGGAAAACCAAGATGGTTAACCTCCTCCTTTGTTAGCCATGATGAATCTTCAATAGGTCATCCTTTCCAATTAACCATATATTTTTCATATGTCTTGTTCCTTGTGCTTCTACCAACATGACTATCTAGTATGTCTTCAATCTCCTTGTTATCTGAACTGGTTGCTGGAATACTCCACTGTGTTGTTGTAACCTCATCTTCAACACCTCCTTCATGATACTCTATCAGATCTAAAACATTAAATACTGGTGAAATATTCAGCTCAGTAGGAAACTCGACCTCATATGCATTTCCTGAATCATGCTTCTTTAGTATCCTACATGGCCCAAACTTCTTCATTTTCAGCTTGTTATATGTATCAATTGGAAATCTTTCCTTCCGCAAATGAACCATGACTTCATCTCCAACCTGAAATTCCTTATGCCTCCTTTTTTCATCTGCCTTAGTCTTATAGTGCACATTCATCTTGGTAATGTGCTTCCTCACCTCCTCATGGATGTTCTTCAAATGTTCTACAAAATCCTCAACTTCAACACTACTTATTTCTTCTTTATCTATCTTTCTCAACTCATATGCATTTCTTGGACTACTCCCATATACAATTTGGAATGGTGATTTACCAGTGCTCCTGTTGACAAAATTATTGTATGCAAATTTTGCCTATGGTAAAATAAAATTCCATCCTGTTGGCTTATCTCCAAGCAAACATCTCAGCAAACTTCTCAAACTCCTATTCACCACCTCTATCTGTCCATCAATCTGTGGATGATGTGATGAATTGAACTTCAAATCTATTTTCAACTTCTTCCACAATGTACACTAGAAATATCCAACGAACTTAGTGTCCCTATCTGAAACTATACTCTTTGGCAAACCATGTAGTCTCACTACTTCTCTGAAAAACAATTATGCTGCATGAACAACATCATTAGTCTTCTTGCAGGGAATAAAATGTGCCATCTTTGAAAATTTGTCAACTACCACAAAAATTGAATCATGTCCCCTGCTGTGTCCTTGGTAAACCAAGAACAAAGTCCATACTGATATCCTCCCAAGGTTTCTCTGGTACAAATAATGGCTAATACAACCCAGTATTTTTCTTCACTCCTTTCGCCATCTGACATACTCGGCAAGTCTGTACAAACTTCTTGACATCTTGTTACAACTGTGGCCAATAGTAATTCTCACTAACCAAACCAAGGGTTTTATCAGGACCAAAATATTCAGCCAATCCTCCGCTATGTTTTTCCTTGATGAGATTCTCCCTCATAGAACTTCTTGGAATGCACAACTGACTCCCTCTGAATAGTATATCATCCTGAATGATGAAATCCAGCCACTTTGTTCTATCTAGAGTAACAAGTTTTTTACAAGCTTTGCAAGCTTCACCAAAATCAGGATCCTCTGAATATAATTTCTTGAGTTCCTTGAACCCAACCACCTCAATCTGCATCTCTGTCAGTAATATTTGCCTTCTGTTAAGTGCATCTTGAACCCTGTTAGACTTTCCAATTCTATGTTTCAAAACAAATGTATAACTTTGCAAAAACTCAAGCCATTTCAAATGCCTTTGATTAAACTTTCCTTGACTATTCAAATATTGCAAAGCTTGATGATTAGTATACAAAACAAACTCCTTAGGAAGTAGATAATGTCTCCACTTCTTCAATGCCTGAACTATAGCATAAAATTCTTAATCATAAACATAATATTTTCGCTTGGCATCATTTAACTTCTCACTGAAATAACAAATAGGTTTACCTTCTTGGCTCATAACAACTCCTATTGCAGTACCACTAGCATCACAGTCTACTTGAAACACCTTATTAAAATTTGGAAGTGCTAAAATAGGTTGTTTTGTAACTTTCTATTTCAACAGTTTAAAACTCTTATTTGCCCCATTAGTCCACTTGACCTTTTTTCTAACCCCTCTCATTGTTTTAGTCAAGGGTCCACAAATACTGCTAAAATTTTTGATAAAATTTCTGTAAAAGCTATCCAAACCATGAAAATATCTTACCTCAGTACCACTCCTTGGAGTAGGCCATTCAAAGATAGCTTGTACTTTCTTTGGGTCCATTTTCAGACCTTCTGCTGAAACTACAAATCCCAAATACACTAACTCTTTCTTCGCAAAACTGCACTTCTTCAAATTTATCAACAATTTCTCTTCTCTCAGCTTCTCAAACACCATACGAATATGCATCATATGCTCCTCCAATGTCTTACTAAAGATCAAAATATCATCTAGGTAAACAATGACAAACTTACCCAGAAACTCTTTCAGAACCTCGTTCATGAGCCGCATGAAAGTGCTCCGTGCATTGGTTAGCTCAAAAGGCATGACTAACCACTCATACAGTCCTTCCTTTGTCTTGAAGGTAGTCTTCCATTCATCTCCTTCTCTGATCTGAATCTGGTGATATCCACTCTTAAGATCTATCTTTGAGAAATACACAGCTCCACTCAAATACTTCATAATATCATCCATTCGTGGCAATGGAAACTGGTACTTGATTGTGATCTTGTTTATTGCTCTAGAATCTATACACATCCCCATTCTCCATTCTTCTTTGGTGCTAATACCACTGGTACAGCACAGGGACTCAAACTCTCTCAAATCAACCCCTTCTGAGATAACTCATGTACTTGTCTGTTCAACTCTTCACTTTCTGCTGGTGTCATTCTGTGTGCTACCTTGTTTGGAAAATTGGTTGCTGAAATAAAATCTATCTGATGACTGATCTTCCTTACCGGTGGTAACCCATCAGGTACATTATCAGATACAATATCCTAAAACTCATTCAACAAATCTGCAACCTCTATAGGTACATCTCTACTTCCTCCTTACCAGCTTTTCGAATTAAAGAAAAATACACATGCTCATGCCTCATACCATCTAAGAATTATCTTCCATCAACAAAAGTTATTCTTGCATTACCACATACCTTTTCTTCAATCTCCTTCAATGGCTTTAGCGTATGTCGCACTCCATCCTTTGTCAGGGAATAGGTATTCGCACAACCATCGTATACAACACTTCTGTCAAACTACCACGGTCTACCCAACAACATATGACATGCATCCACAGATATGATATCACATAGTACCTCATCTTGGTACCCATCGATCTTGAACTTTATTAGGCACTATTCACTGACCATGACCTTCTGGTCATCCTGCACCCAGGCAATCTGATATGGATGTGGGTGTTTCTATCCCTTGAGCTTCAACTTTTTCACCATCTCTTCTGACACCAAATTGTTAGTGCTTCCACTATCAATAATCACATCACAAAATTTACCCTCACACTTGCATTGAGTGTGAAATAGGTTCCTCCTTTGCTCAGGTTCATTCTCACTACTCCGCAAGACTCTTTTGTTAATCAGCGTTTCTCCTCTTTCAACATCTTCAGAATTGAATGACCTAGCATCTTCATCTACATGTGCAACTCTGGCCTGACTTTCATTCCTCCTATCCATCCTTCCTTGGCATTGAGGACATTCAAATGTCCTATGACCTTCTTCTCCATAGTGAAAATATGTTCCATGGAAGCCTCCTCTTCCTGAACCTTGTCCTCTTCCTCTTCCTCTCTGATCTCTATTGTTATGATCTTGGAAATGATTGGAGTTGTTTCCTCTCTGATTTTGATTTCTACTGGCCTCATCCTTCTTTTTTGGATCTTCATTTTGGCCTCCATATGACCGTCCACCAAATCATCCACCACGACCTCTTCCATTTTGTTTGCTCTCAAACTTCTTGTTCAACTTTTCTTCTAAATTTAGGAAAAACTGGTATGCCTCTTCAATACTGTTCATTCGAACTAGATTCAGCTCGTCCTGAATGCTTGGACTCAACCCATTAAGGTAATGGAAAAATTTCTCCTTATTAGCTTCTGTATGGTCTATTCTGATTAGGATTCGATAGAACTCCTCTGTATACTCCTGAACAGATCGTCCCACTTGCTTCAAACTTTGCATTTTCTTTAGTATGTCAAGCTCATAATCAACAAGAATGAACTACCGCTTCAATTTATCCACCATTCGATCTCATCTTGTGATTTTATCATTCCCTCTTATATTTCACTCCAATTGAACATCTTGCCACCAGATCTTGGCATGACCTTTTAGTCTGACCTTCACAAATTTGACCCTATCAGGATCGTCAATATCTTCATACTCAAAATATTCTTCACATTCGTTGATCCAATCGATCAACTCCTTTGGCTTAAGATTTTTTGAAAATTTAGGAACCTCAATCTTAGGTCTTTTCCCAATCTTGGAAATGGCTTGAAAAATTCTTTCTTTCTCCTGGTTCACAATTTTGACTTCTCCTTCTTGATCTTCTTCTTCGGCTTCATCCTCGCTTTCATCTCTGACATTAAGATTCATTCCTCTACGAATCTCTTCTTGCAATGCTCGCACTTGTCTCTAGAGCACTCTACCCTCAAGTGTTACAACACCAGCTCTTCTGCCATGTTCCCTTCGTGGAGGCATTTTCATGATGCGTGCTAAAAACTGAACCACGGTCCTGGTGCAAACTGCCTCACAGTCGGTGATCTTTTTACATGCTCAAGAACTCCTGCTCTGATACCACTTGATGAAGGGTGCTCCCATTAATACCACAAACACATAATAGAAATAGAGAAACAACAACAATATTCTGTAGGATAAAGCCTCGAATCAATACCCAGATCTACTACCCAGAACTGTCCCGAATTGCCTAAGACAACACTACAGCCTTCCTTATATAGGCAATTTTCACCGCTTGAGAGGGTTCCAAAATTTTAGCCAACAAGGCCGACCAAACTTAGAATTATTTTATTTTACAATTTATTACATCAAAGTCAGCTCAAAATAACTTTTGAAACCCGAAATTTTTTTTTGAAAGAAAATTATTTTCTGCCATTTAAGGTGGCCTGACTTCTAGAGACCGTAAGTCATCACCCGTTGACCCGATTGACTATTATGACCCCAATTTGAAAAGGGTGTGAGGAGCTATACAACACTTGGATTAAGAAAGCTTCATTCAGCCAAAAATTCAACCTCATCCGGGGCCTCTAAAGCTTTCAAAATAGAGTTCAAAGTTTTTGTACCCTGTTGCCAATACCGAAAATCTTCAATATCTACAAAGCTAGACTTGATCTGTTAATGAAAATTTATTGGCAGGCTGATATGACCAAAATGAACCTCTAGGGAATAAATTAGGACATTTCAAGATCGGATGACCAACTTACTAAAAATAGCAAGTTTCCATAAATAGCAGCTCTGCACAAGATAGCCCTTATTGAATACAAAAATAAAAATATTTTTGGGTGATGCAAGATTGCTCTTACACCCAGGATGCTCCTACATCAGACCCCTAAGGTAATTTGAGAAGTGACCCTGTCACGAATCAGGTGTGCAGAGGAAAATCAAGATGGTTAACCTCCTCCTTTGTTAGCCATGATGAATCTTCAATAGGTCATCCTTTCCAATTGACCATATATTCTTCATGTGTCATGTTCCTTGTGCTTCTACCAACATGACTATTCAGTATGTCTTCAATCTCTTTGTTATCTAAACTGGTTGTTGGAATACTCCACTGTGTTGCTGTAACCTCATCTTCAACACCTCCTTCATGATACTCTGTTAGATCTAAAACATTAAATACTAGTGAAATATTTGGTTCAGTAGGCAACTCGACCTCATGTGCATTTCCTGAATCATGCTTCTTCAATATCTTACATGGCCCAAACTTCTTCATTTTTAGCTTGTTATATGTACCAACCGAAAATCTTTCCTTTCGCAAATGAACCATGACTTCATCTGCAACCTGAAATTCTTTATGCCTCCTTTTCTCATCTGCCTTAGCCTTATAGTGTGCATTCATCTTGGTAATGTGCTTCCTCACCTCCTCATGGATGTTCTTCAAATGTTCTGCAAAATCTTCAGCTTCATCATGACTTATTTCTCCTTTATCTATCTTTCTCAACTCAGATACCTTTCTTGGACTACTCCCATATACAATCTGGAATGGTGATTTACCAGTGCTCCTATTGACAGAATTATTGTATGCAAATTCTACCTGTGGTAAAATCAAATCCCATCCTGTTGGCTTATCTCCAACCAAACATCTCAGCAAACTTCCCAAACTCCTATTCACCACCTTTGTTTGTCCATCAGTCTGTGGATGATGTGATGAACTAAACTTTAAATCTATTTTCAACTTCTTCCACAATGTACGCTAGAAATATCCAACAAACTTAGTGTCCCTATCTGAAACTATACTCTTTGGCAAACCATGTAGCCTCACTACTTCTCTGAAAAACAATTTTGCTACATGAACAACATCATTAGTCTTCTTGCAGGGAATAAAATGTGTCATCTTTGAAAATCTGTCAACTACCACAAAAATTGAATCATGTCCCCGTTGTGTCCTTGGTAAACCAAGGACAAAGTCCATACTGATATCATCCCAAGGCTTCTCTGGTACAGGTAATGGCTGATACAACCCAGTATAGTGCTTCACTCCTTTCACCATTTGACATACTCCGCAACTCTATACAAACTTCTTAACATCTTGCTGCAACTGTGGCCAATAGTAATTCTCACTAACCAAAGCAAGAGTTTTATTACGACCAAAGTATCCAGCCAATCCTCCGCTATGCTTCTCCTTGATGAGATTCTCCCTCATATAGCTTCTTGGAATGCACAACTGACTCCCTCTAAATAACATATCATCCTAAATGATGAAATCCAGCCACTTCATTTTGTCTAGAGTAACAGGTTCTTTACAAGCTTTGCAAGCTTCACCAAAATCAAGATCCTCTGAATATAATTTCTTGAGTTCCTTGAACCCAACCACCTCAATCTGCATCTCTGTTAGCAATATTTGCCTTCTGCTAAGTGCATCTACAACCCTATTAGACTTTCCACTTCTGTGTTTCAAAACAAATGTATAACTCTGCAAAAATTCAACCTATTTCAAATGTCTTTGATTCAACTTTTCTTGACTATTCAAATATTGCAAAGCTTGATGATCAATATACAAAACAAACTCCTTAGGAAGAAGATAATGTCTCCACTTCTTCAATGCCTGAACTATAGCATAAAATTCTTGATCATAAATAGAATATTTTCGCTTGGCATCATTTAACTTCTCACTGAAATAAGGAATAATTTTACCTTCTTGGCTCATAACAGCTCATATTACAGTACCACTAGCATCACAGTCTACTTGAAACACCTTATTAAAATCTGGAAGTGCTAAAATAGGTTGTTCTGTAAATTTTTGTTTCAACAGTTTAAAACTCTTATCTGCCCCATTAGTCCACTTGAACTCTTTTCTATCCCCTCTCATTGTTTCAGTTAAGGGTCCACAAATACTGCTAAATTTTTTGATAAACTTACTGTAAAATCTAGCCAAACCATGAAAAGATCTTACCTCAGTAACACTCCTTGGAGTAGGCCATTCAAGAATAGCCTATACTTTCTCTAGGTCCATTTTCAGACCTTCTGCTGAAATTACAAATCTCAAATACACTAACTCTTTCTTCACAAAACTGCACTTCTTCAAATTTATCAACAATTTCTCTTCTCTCGGCTTCTCAAACACCATATGAATATGCATCATATGCTCCTCCAATGTCTTACTAAAGATCAAAATATCATCTAGGTAAACAATGACAAACTTACCCAGAAACTCTTTCAGAACCTTGTTCATGAGCCGCATGAAAGTGCTCAATGCATTGGTTAGCCCAAAATGCATGACTAACCACTCATACAGTCCTTCCTTTGTCTTGAAGGTAGTCTTCCATTCATCTCCTTCTCTGATCTGAATCTAGTGATATCCACTCTTCAGATATATCTTTGAGAAATACACAACCCCACTCAAATAGTCCAAAATATCATCCATTCATGGCAATGGAAACTGGTACTTTATTGTGATCTTATTTATTTCTCTAGAATCTATACACATCCTCCATTCTCTATTCTTCTTTGGTTCTAATACCGATGGTACAGCACAAGGACTTAGACTCTCTCGAATCAACCCCTTTTGCAATAACTCATGTACTTGTCTATTCAACTCTTCACTTTCTGCTGGTGTCATTCTGTGTGCTGCCTTGTTTGGAAAACTAGCTCCTGGAATCAAATCCATCTGATGATTGATCTTCCTTACCTGTGGTAACCCATTAGGTACATTATCAGATACAATATCCTGAAACTCATTCAACAAATCGGCAACCTCTACAGGTACATCCTCTACTTCCTCCTTACCAGCTTTTGGAATTAAAGAAAAATACACATGCTCATGCCTCATACCATCTAAGAATTTTCTTCCATCAACAAAAGTTATTCTTGCATTGCCACATACCTTTTCTTTAGTCTCTTTCAATACCTTTTGCTTATGTTGCACTCTATGCTTTGTTAGGGAATAGGCATTTGCATGACCATCATGTACATCACATCTGTCAAACTACCACGGTCTACCCAACAACATATGACATGCATTCATAGATATGATATCACATAGTACCTCATCTTGGTACCCACCGATCTTGAACTTTACTAGGCACTGTTCACTGACTATGACCTTTTGGTCATCTTGCACCCAGACAACCTGATATGGATGTGGGTGTTTCTGTCTCTTAAGCTTCAACTTTGTCACCATCTCTTTTGACATCAAATTTTCAGTGCTTCCACTATCAATAATCACATCACAACATTTACCCTCACACTTGCATCGAGTGTGAAATAAGTTCCTCCTTTGCTTAGGTTCATTCTCACTACTTAGCAGGACTCTTTTGTTAATCAACGTTTCTCCTCTTTCAGCATCTTCAGAATTTGATGACCTGACATTTTCATCTACATGTGCAACTCTAGCCTAGCCTTCATTCCTCTTATCCATCCTTCCTTGGTGTTGAGGACATTCAAATGCCCTATGACCTTCTTCTCCACAGTGAAAACATGTTCCACGAAAGCCTCCTCTTCCTGAACCTTGTCCTCTTCCTCTTCCTCTCTGATCTCTATTGTTTTGATCTTGGAAATGATTGGAGTTGTTTCCTCTCTAATTTTGATTTCTACTAGCCTCATCCTTATTTTTTGGATCTTCATTTCGGCCTCCATATGACCGTCCACCAGATCATCCACCGCGACCTCTTCCATTTTGTCTGCTCTCGAACTTCTTGTTCAGCTTTTCCTCTACTTTTAGGGCAAACTGGTATGCCTCTTCAATACTATTCATTCAAACCAGATTCAACTCCTCCTGAATGCTTGGCCTCAACCCATTAAGGTAACGGACAACTTTCTCCTTATCAGCTTCTGCATGGCCTGTTCTGATGAGGATTCGATAGAACTCCTCTGTATACTCCTGAACAGATCATCCCACTTGCTTCAAACTTTGCATTTTTTTCAATAGGTCAACCTCATAATCAATAGGAATGAACTGCTGCTTCAATTTATCCACCATTCAATCCCATCTTGTGATTTTATCTTTCCCTCTTCTATTTCACTCCAATTGAACATCTTGCCACTAGATCTTGGCATGACCTTTTAGTCTGGCCTTCACAAATTTGACCCTATCAGGATCGTCAATATCTTGATACTCAAAATATTCTTCACATTCATTGATCCAGTCGATCAACTCCTCTGGGTTAAGATTTCCTGAAAATGCAGGAAACTCAATCTTAGGTCTTTTCCCAATCTTGAAAATGGCTCAAAAAAGTCTTTCTTCCTCCTGGTTCACAATTTTGACTTCTCCTTCTTGATCTTCTTTTTCGCTTCATCCTCTCTTTCATCTCTGACATTAAGATTCATTCCTCTGTGAATCTCTTCTTGCAATGCTCACACTTATCTTTGGAGCACTCTAACCTCAGGTGTTACAACACCAGCTCTTTCACCACGTTTCCTTTGTGGAGGCATTTTCACGATGCGCGCTAAAACCCTAACCACAGTCCTGGTGCAAACTGTCTCACAGTCAGTGATCTTTTTACATGGTCAGGAACTCCTGCTCTGATACCACTTGATGAAGGGTGCTCCCATTAATACCACAAACACATAACAGAAACAGAGAAACAACAACAATATGCAAGAACATAAAATTGGCTTCGTATTATCTCCACAAATGTGGAATTACAAACTTTCAAAATTACAATATGCAAAGCCACATGGGCATTCCCTTACAATATTCTGTAGGACAAAGTCTCAAATCAATACCCAGATCTACTACCCAGAACTATCCCAAACTGCCTAAGACAACACTACAGCCTTCCTTATATAGGCAATTTTCACCGCTTGGGAAGGTTCCAAAATTTTAGCCAACAAGGCCAACCAAACTTAGAATTATTTTATTTTACAATTTATTACATCAAAGTCAGCTCAAAATAACTTTTGAAACCCGAAAAGAAATTTTGAAGGAAAATTTTTTTCTGCCATTTAAGGTGGCCCAACTTCTAGAGACCATAAGTCATCACCCGTTGACCCGATTGACTGTTATGACCCCAATTTGAAAAGGGCGCGAGGAGCTCTACAACACTTAGATTAAGCAAGCTTCATTCAACCAAAAATTCGACCTCATCCGGGGCCTCTAAAGCCTTCAAAACTGAGTTTAGAGTTTTTGTACCCTATTGCCAATACCGAAAATCTTCAATATCTACAAAGCTAGACTTAATCTGTCAATGAAACTTTACTAACAGGCTGATATGACCAAAATGAACCTATAGGGAAGAAATCAGGACATTCCGAGATCGGATGACCAACTTACTAAAAATAACAAGTTTTCATAAATAGAAGCTCTGCACAAGATAGCCCTTATTGAATACAAAAATAGAAATATTTTTGGGTGATGCAAGATTGCTCTTACACCCAGGATGCTCTTGCATCAGACACCCGAGGTAATTTGAGAAGTGACCCTATCATGACTCAGGTGTGCAGAGGAAAACCAAGATGGTTAACCTCCTCCTTTGTTAGCCATGATGAATCTTCAACAGGTCATCCTTTCTAATTGACCAAATATTCTTCATATGTCTTGTTCCTTGTGCTTCTACCAACATGACTATCCAGTATGTCTTCAATCTCCTTGTTATCTAAACTGGTTGCTGGAATACTCCACTATGTTGCTGTAACCTCATCTTCAACACCTCCTCATGATACCCTGTCAGATGTGAAATATTAAATAATAGTAAAATATTTAGCTCAGTAGGCAACTCGACCTCATATGCATTTCCTAAATCATGCTTCTTTAGTATCCTACATGGCCCAAACTTCTTCATTTTCAGCTTGTTATATGTACCAACTGGAAATCTTTCTTTCTGTAAATGAACCATGACTTCATCTCCGACCTGAAATTTCTTATGCCTCCTTTTCTCATTTGCCTTAGCCTTATAGTGCACATTCATCTTGGTAATGTGCTTCCTCACCTCCTCATGGATGTTCTTCAAATGTTTTGCAAAATCCTCAGTTTTAGCACTACTTATTTCTCCTTTATCTATCTTTCTCAACTCAAATGCATTTCTTGGACTACTCCCATATACAATCTGGAATGGTAATTTACCAGTGCTCCTGTTGACAAAATTATTGTATGCAAATTCTACTTGTGGTAAAATCAAATCCCATCTTGTTGGCTTATCTCCAACCAAACATCTCAGCAAACTTTCCAAACTCCTATTCACCACCTCTATCTGTCCATCAGTCTGTGGATGATGTGATGAACTGAACTTCAAATATATTTTCAACTTCTTCCACAATGTACACTAGAAATATCTAACAAACTTAGTGTCCCTATCTGAAACTATACTCTTTGGCAAACCATGTAGTATCTACTAGTCTTGTGCAAATCATTAGATACATCAAACTAGCAATAGCACTAATGTAAGAAATAGAAACATTTTCAAAATTATTATTTTATTGAAGAAATGTGTCTAAACAAATACTAGTGCCAACAAGAAATAAAATACTCATTTATTTGCAATCATGCATACTAAATAATTACAAAACAATAGGAAAAAAATGAATAATTCATAAAATAGTTCTATGTAATTGATTGTTACTAATTGATGAGCACGTAGTAAATGCTCTTGATGACTATGCTTATCTCTTGTTCCATGAAATATTTCCTTATACATTATTAAAATTTATGACTAGAATGTTTAGATCATGAAGAGATAAACTTGATAAATAGTGGTTTTATAAAAAAAAATGCATGTTTAGATGACTATTTTTGAAATATGATATCACATTTAAAATTTTGTGATATTTGTAGAATATAAGTGTCTTAGAGGAGCTACCCCTCATCAGGGATAACTTTAAGAAACCCCCTTTTAGGAAAGAGTGTAAAGTCTTGGCGAATTGTACATTATTTTAGGGGGTAATTTATTTTAATCTAGGCGATTTTTTTTTTTCAAATTTATGATTTTTCATAGTTTGTATTGGCATTTTTTCCCCCTGGATTGAAAATTTCATAAATTGCTGGCGAATAATTTTCTTTTCAAGTAAAAAGTTATAATATTTGAGGCGAATAATTTTCTTTTCAAGTAAAAAATTATAATATTTGAGGCGAATAATTTTCTTTTCAAGTAAAAAATTTTAATATTTGAGGCGAATACTTTTCTTTTGAAGGGTGAAAAAATAATTGTATTGGCTAATCGTTCGTTAATTATGGAAAAATAAATAAATTATTGGCATAAGTAGCCTAATCGTTCAAAAGATGGGAAATAAGTAGCCTAACCTAGCATAGCTAACATACATAAATTATTGGCAACTGGCAAGTGATGGTTTAAAGACGTGGTTGTTTGACCTTATATTATGGAAGCATAATGTATTATTTGCCACTACCATAATCTTTGCCACTACCACTGTAATTATTTTAAATGTATTATTTGAGAACTCAGACCGTCTGATGATCCAAGATCAATGGCTGAGGTTTAATTTCGGCCAACATTTCTTGAAGGAAGAAGAATTGTCGAGGTAGTCACCGGAATGTTGACACGTATCAAGGTAAGTTGTCTGCAGAGTATTAAAAGCACTTAACCGGGAAAGAATTAAATGCCATGTCAGTGACAGCGACATTCTTTGGCTACCACACACCACTTTCCAAATTGTACAGCCAATTTCTGACAGTTTTTTTATCGATAGAAAATATTTACTGCCAGATGTGAAAGATTAAGGACAAAATTTTCAATTCTCACACGCATGTATTTAGGGAAAAGATTTTCGTGCAAGATTTAGAGGCATATTGAGGACAATGTATTTAATACCATTAAGATAGAAATAATTGATTGGTAAGTAATGATCAAGGATTCAAGGGCTATTTATAGACAATCTAGCTTCATTATTCATCGACATTGATTGATTGTTTGTTTAGGGTCTGCAGTGACGCATTCTGCAAGTAATTTGTTTTTAAATTTTCTAGTTTTACTGTTTTAAGTTTTATAGTCTGCAAGTAATCTAAGATGGACACTCCCATTTGTCTTAGATGCACTTCTGAGGAGGCCCAGAAGGCCTTTCTGGGTTCCTTTTCTGATGAATTTTTAGCATCAATTTGTAAGGATGGTGGGCCTTTCGTTACAGAGGCTGTCAGAATGGTGTTGGGCCGAGAGTTTCTTGATAATGAAGATAGGTACCGGGTAGCCACGGACATTACGTCTCATTTTTTTTCTTCCCTTCTGGACCTTGGAGGACTGAAGGTTGACATGGTGATGCTGCTGAGGAGAGTATTCAAAGAGGAATACTTGGGTGACGACGTTCAAGTTGTCATCTTTTCTGAATTAGGGGTGGGGATCCCTAGGGCAAGTCAAATACACAAGCTTCTCCTCCCAGGCCAGAATGTGGCCATGCAACCTTTTCTTTTGTGCCTGACTGCTGGGCAATTGAAGCACCATAGGAAATGGGTGCTGATTGCCAGGGGTTTTCTCCGTAAGTGGTTTGAGCTTGACACAGAGGAGGCTCAGGCAGGGCAATTTGTGTGGCTCGACGAATTCATGCAGCTAATCCTCTCTGCAGAATTCTACACAGAAGGGCGCAATTGATTTTTCTTTATAATTTTTTTTTTTAATAAATATTAAAAGCTTACCTTGTACTGGTACTGGTACTGTAGTCATTTACAGTTTTTTTTTTGGTTTATAGACATAGTATCAAGTCGAGAATGTAAATATAATATGTTTATAGACATAGTATCAAGTCGAGTATGTTTCTTTTTGTTTATAGACATAGTATGAAGTCGAGAATGTAAATATAATTTTATGAAAAATACAATGGAAATTTTGCAAGCTTTACCTCATTTCAATTTGTGCTTTGTGTAACTGTGATTGCAATATTTCTTCTCAGTAACCGTGATTGAAAAAATGGTTTTTAATATTTTATACTTCTCTGTAACCATGATTGCAATATTTTAATTACTTGCTTCAATGCTTTATCAGTTATCTGTAGACTGGCTTATCTATATTTATTTTAATATATATAAAATAACCAACAAATATCCTCCTTCAGATATCTATTACAATTAAACTTCACTAATTGAAACTGTAGTTTAATAAAAAAATTTAAATGGTGTCTCCCACATTTAATTTATTACATAGTCTGAAGTACAATTATATCTCTACGAATGAGATTGATGTTTAAATACTTAAATAATTACTCTCCATTAAAAAATATTCACAAATTATAATATAGAATTTGAACATTACTTTTCACATGTAATTTTTTTAACTCTTATTATGGTAAAATAACATAGTATAATTTAAACATATATAAATGAAAAAAACTTATATCTTATATTTATAATTTGTAACATCATAAAATATGAAATATATTTCAACTTACAAAAAATAGTACACCAATACCATTCACTGTTGCCGTTGGATTATTATACATCAACGACCGAAGTTGATTTTCAGGCCGAAAGGGAAAAGAAACCCTATCTTTTCAAACGCATCTCAAAATCATGACACGTGTCACTTAACACCTCACACGGTCGTCATTCTACCAACAAATGACATTGAACAATGTTGTTTCAATTTGGTGATGACGTGAGACTGACACGTCTGACTCGTGATGTGAGTCATCCTGACTAGATTAGTTAATGGGACCCACGATCCACGCGGCCACCACACCGTTCACCATTGTCGTTGGATGTTTATAGATCAACGGCCAAAGTTGAGTTTCGGGCTGAAAGGAAAAAGAAACCCTATCTTTTCAAACGCGTCCCGGAATCATTACACGTGTCACTAAACTCCTCGGTCGACCAACAAATAACAATGTCATTTCAATTTGGTGATGACGTGACACTGACACGTCTGACTCGTGATGTGAGTCATCCTGACTAGATTAGTTAATGGGACCCACGGTCCACGCGGCCACCACACCATTCACCATTGTCATTGGATGTTTATAGATCAACGACCAAAGTTGAGTTTCAGGTTCAAAGGAAAAAGAAACCCTATCTTTTCAAATGCGTCCCAAAATCATTACACGTGTCACTAAACTCCTCGGTCGACCAACAAATAACAATGTCATTTCAATTTGGTGATGACATGACACTGACACGTCTGACTCGTGATGTGAGTCATCCTGACTAGATTAGTTAATGGGACCCACGGTCCACGCAGCCACCACACTGTTCACCATTGCCGTTGGATGTTTATAGATCAATGACCAAAGTTGAGTTTCAGGCTGAAAGGAAAAAGAAACCCTATCTTTTCAAACGCGTCCCGAAATCATTACACGTGTCACTAAACTCCTCGGTCGACCAACAAATAACAATGTCATTTCAATTTGGTGATGACGTGACACTGACACGTCTGACTCGTGATGTGAGTCATCCTAACTAGCCTAGTTAATGGGACCCACGACCCACGGGGCCACCAATACCACACCATTCACCGTTGCCGTTGGATGTTTATAAATCAACGACTGAAGTTGAGTTTCGGGCTGAAAGGAAAAAGACACCCTATCTTTTGAAATGCATCCCGAAATCATGACACGTGTCACTGCTCAGTTAACACATTGACATAATCACATTCCACTTACAATTTACAAACGTACAGCGCAACAAAGTTATGGATTCTTAATTTCTAGGTTGAGGATTGAGGTCCGAGGAAAGCAACAAACTACAAAGTCTCTCAGCTCTCTGCAAAAATTGAAACTAAGGGCAACGTGAACGTCAACGGGTAAGTGTAACTACTAAAATCCTGAAAATCTACGTCCTGCATTTTAAATTTTTCAAGTCTCTTGATTTACAACTTTACTGTTTATATTATATAAAAAAAATTTAGTCTGTTAGGTTTTAATTTTGAATCACCTTTGTAGGCTTGTAGCTACAAATACCAAGAATAACACGATGGGCAAAATAATAGAATTCCACAATATGCTTAAAACACCAGGTTTCAGTGATTTATTCCATGATATACATGATCCTATTATTCATGGAAATAAGGGTATAATGGAGATTAGATTTGCACTTGAAAACAAGTGGAACCATCCAAATAAGGCTTCAAAATTTTATTCATTTAACCCTAGGGTAAATCCAACTGCAAATAAAATTGCACCGTGGGAAGCTGGGTTGGCACACATGGCGTTGTACACACTAAAATATGCACTTCTATGAACCATTACATGCAAGGTTGCTCAAGAATGAGGCCTCACAAAGCGGCTCATAGCTCTCTATGCATGGAGTTGCAAGGGACTATGAGTTTTGCTCTCAGCTAGAGCTACAAGAAAGTGACCTTGCTAGTCAACCATACAATGAGAGATTCAAGTGAAGACAAGGGCAACAATGCCAATATCTCCAAGAATCTAAATGGAAATGAAATGCAAATGCAACTAGTATGAATGTGCAAGCTAAGCTAAATGATAACAATTCAATGCTTGAAAAGAAATCTAATCTATGAAAGGAAAGTGCAAACTAAACTATGAAGGAAAGTACAAGGCTTACAATCCCTCCTAATTAAGCTATGTGAGATTAATCTATTGCATAAAGAAAATCTATACTAAGGATGTCATGATTATGCAACTATGAAAGCAAACTAAATGAAATGCAACAACAAGGTATTCAAAGCTTGGATGCAAGGATGTCTTCAAAGAGCTCCAAAACCTGCAGCATAACAATAGCATAAAATATGGATATGCAAATGGAGGAGAGAGCTCTCCTTTTATAAGAAATGAGGTGAAATGGACCATGGAGATTAAGAGGCAAAAAGTCTTAATCAGCGGTGGAGCTTGAAAGAGGAGCAATCCATGTGCACAAACATCCTCCAATGAGAGTGAAGTGTTGACTTTTGAGCCTCATGTGAGACAAAAAGTGTTTTTTTCCTTTTTATAAAATAAGAATAATGTTTTATTTGTGCAACTTAGGATAAGAGGAAAGTGGGGGCTTTTTATTTAATTGAAAGCGGAGGAAATATTCCTTTTAATTAAATAAAGACTTAGGATAAATGGTTAGCCCATAGGATAAAAATCCAATATATGATCGAAATTAAGACTTGATCAAGAAATTGATATTGTTGAAAATATTGATTAATGATCAAAATGATTCAGGGTTGATAAATCAAATAAATGGGGCCCAAAGTCTAGGCGACCATTTTAGGGTGCATACATTTGCCCCTCTTTGACTAATGTGTGATCGATTTGGGAACACATGTAGTCAAAGAATGAAGTTGAAATGTGAGATCGATTTGGGATCACAAAACAACTCAGATATGAGGTCGATTCAGGATCACATCCGGACAAACATAAATAAAAGCTTAGACCAACACCGTCGATGCTAGGTGCAAAATCAAGCTTTAGACAAAACTTATCACCGTCGCTGCTAGGCAATAATCAATGTCTAAAAATGGGAGATAAGAATCTCAAATTTTGAGCAAAAGCTCACAAAAGATGTCTGAATCAGGAAAATCAAGAGAATTAGGGATGAGAATCCCATAAATACTGCCCCCTCGGAATCGAAATCGAAATCAAGTAGAGGAGAGATAGAAAATTGATAAAGTTGATCAAATCATAATTGAATGTAAATGATAACAGGATAACCATTAGGCAATGAAACATGCCCCAGCGATGAGCTAGAAGAAAAGAGATAGGGCGAATGAAAGACTAGAAAATTGAGAGACATGAAAAGGAAGAAATTCCACCGAAAATCAAATTATGCCTCAAAAGGTCAGTCAACTGCTCAGAAGAAGGAAATTATTTTTTTTGAAATGCGACTCGGATTTTGATTTCAAGTCCGAAAATGGATAGAAAATGATGTGATATGAAAGACTAGAAATGAAAGATATGATCAAGAAGAATTAGAAGATGAACACAGTTGACCGACTAGTCCGTAAATGATGAAAAGGAGCGCTCTCTCCGTATGCAAAATGCAACACTAGACTAACATGAACCTAAAAATGTAAACTACTATGAAAGTGGTTGACTTGCAAGGTCACAACGCTTATAGACATCTAATTATCATCATCGAGCATTATTGGTAGCGTCATAAGATCATACAATGCACACTAGCATAACTATGTGGATATGAATATGATCTTTATCAGATAGAGATGTGGGAATCTCACCTAGGCATCAAAGACATATAGGTCAAGATGACTAATGCAGTGAGATCACCTAAGTTTGATATGGCAAGATTATGCTTGTATCAAGACACATGAAAGTCAGGATAACTATAAGCATGCACTCGCAAAATAGTCAAGGATAATACCTTGTCGATCCATAGTGTCAAGTAAGACTAGCATAAATGCTCATGACAGTTAGGATCAACAAAATATACCCACAAGCAGATAAAGAAAGAAAACATGTTCTCATACCCTCAGTCTTCTAGCTAGGCATCATTGAAAACTTCCCAGGGAGAGACCACTCATTAAAGAAATCCTCATAGACAGCACACAAAGAAAAATAAAGTCATCATATCATCATCGAGTTGATTGTTTAAGTGCGTGTGTGTTGGTCATAGAGTCAAACTCTAGTTATCATATCTGCTAATAAGAAATATCGCATCATACTGTGGACTATTGGGTAAGACACCTGATAAGTGTTAAGAAACACTCGACGCAAGGGTAGTGTTGAAAAACACTGTTTGGGGTGGTGTTGAAAAACACCTGTTGTGAAATGCCCCAAGAGACAAACGCACCAAAAGGACCTATGCGAACAGTTATGCCCCCTAGACAAAGACAAAGACCAATTCTAGACTAGGCCAAATAAGGTCAAGGCATGATGGAAAGTGGTTAAGTGTCGAGGACGCATGCTAACAAATAGGGGTACAAAGGCCTCAAGTAGCGCCTGTTTCCAGGTTTTCACCACTTGGATTCTTTTTTCAGTTTTTTCATTTTTTTGGATTTTTGCTACCAAGGCGCCTATTGCTAGGTTTTCACCAAGGCACTTTTTCTATTGTTTTTGATTTTTTTGAATTTTTTTTGATTTTTTTGTATTTTTTCAGGACATTTTATGCTTTTTAGGATTTTTTCAGCATCATATATGAATTTTTTTGGTGTTTTTTTCAGGACCAATAAGATATATACAAAGGATGCCCCCAGACAGAACGGGCATCAAGGGTAGAACTTCTTAAGGTGCACAATGTTGATAGGATCAGGGAGTTGTTCTCCATCAGGATCTGACAGTAAATACGCACCAGTACCAAAAGTAGCTGTGATGACATATGGTCCAAGCCAGTTAGGTTCAAACTTGCCCTTTTGCTCTCTGTTTTGTTGGTTCTTAGGGTTTTCTCGTAAAACAAGATCACCTATTTGAAATTCTCTAGGGCGAACCTTCTTGTTGAATGCCTTGGACATATGCTTTTGATACACTCTCATATGATCAAAGGAAGCCTTACGCTTCTCATCTAGAAGTTCTAGTTCCTGCAACCTCATAGCGCGGTAATCCTCATCTGTAATCAAACCTTTGAGTGAGACTCTGAGGGATGGTATCTCGACTTCTAAAGGCAATATTACTTCAGCGCCATAGGTGAGAGAGAAAGGAGTGGCTCCTGTAGGTGTACGAATGCTGGTTCGGTAAGCCCATAGTGCTGGATTGATTTGTAAGTGCCAATCCCTACCATTCTTGTGTACTGTTCTATGAAGAATCTTAAGAATGGTTTTGTTAGAAGCTTCTGCCTGTCCGTTTCCTTGTGGAAAGTAGATAGATGACCAATGTTGTTTGATTTTAAACTTTTTGCATAGGTGTTTTAGGTCCTTATTCTTAAATTGACCTCCATTGTCAGTAATGATCTCAGAAGGCACTCCAAATTGGCAAATGATATGATTCAAGATGAACAAAGAAATGGTCCTTCCTGAAGCAACAGAAAGTGGTACGGCCTCCACCCATTTTGTGAAGTAGTCAGTGGCAGTAATAATGAACTTGTGTCCACCTGATGAGTTGGGATGAATCTGCCCAACCAGATCAAAGGCCCAGCGCTGAAATGGCCAATGAGAAATAGAAGGAATCAGCTCCCTACCCGGAGCATGAATCAGGTTGCCGTGTTTCTGACATTTTTCACATGACTTAGCAAAGGTGATTGCGTCCATCTGCATTGTGGGCCAATAATATCCCACCCTAAGCAACCTTCGGGCCATGGCAAGACCATTAGAATGCCCACCACAAATGCCCTCGTGGATGTCAGCTAACACTTGGTTGGATTCCTCCTTTTCCAAGCACCTAAGGAGTGTCCCATCTAAACCCCTTCTATATAAGTCACCAGAGATGAGGGTGTGGCGAGAGGCGTTACGGATGAGGTTTCGGCGTTCGGAGCGGGTGAATGTGTCAGGGATGATGCCATCACGAAGATATGAATAGAGAGCACCATATCGGGAAGACTCGTGTGTGATAATGGCACAAATGACACGGCTTTCAGATGAGTCAAAGATGGGATGGTGTAGCTCTTCCACCAGGAATTCAAATCTGGATTCATGTGTCTCCAACTGAAGAAGTGAAGCTAATGTGGCCATGGCGTCTGCAGCTTTGTTCTCTGTCCTAGGGATTTGTTGAAACGTCACAAAGGTGAAATAGCGTTTCAAAGAATCAACCATCTTTTTATAGGGTATCAATTTGTCATCCTTGGTTTGATACTCTTCATTGACTTGGTTGATGATTAGCTGAGAATCCCCAAAGACATGTAATTCTGTGATATTCCATTCTATAGCCATTTTCAAGCCATTAGTTAAAGCTTCATATTCTGCAATATTATTGGTACATGGGAATAATAGTTTATAAGACTTCAGAATGTTGTACCCATGTGGAGAAACAAATAACACTCCAGCACCTGATCCATTTTGCATGCGGGAGCCATCAAAGAACATTGTCCAAGTGCGAGTAGTGGTATATAAGATGTGTTCATCTGGGAATTCCACTTGGACTGGCATACTATCCTGGATTGGAAAATCAGCTAATTGGTCAGCAATAGCTTGCCCTTTTATTGCCTTCCTTTCAACGTACTCTATGTCAAATTCAGTGAGTACCATCATCCATTTAGCAAGCCTACCCGTCAGGGCAGCCTTACCAAGCAAATATTTAAGGGGATCAATTTTGGCAACCAAGTGTATGGTATGAGCAAGCATGTAGTGGCGCAACTTTTGAGAAGCAAACACCACTGCGAGACAAGACTTCTCAATATTATTGTAATTGATCTCATAAGAGACTAGAGTACGACTGATATAGTAGATGGCCCGTTCTTTCCCAGTATCATCTGTTTGAGCCAATAATGCCCCCAGGGAAGTGTCTGTAGCTGAGATATATAGGATCAATGGTTTCCCTGGAATAGGAGGCATTAAGATCGGAGGATTAGCCAAGTATTGTTTGATCTGATCTAGGCTCTTTTGACAATCTTCGTTCCAAACACAAGAAGCACCCTTATGCAATGTCTTGGTGAAGGGTTGCGCTCTATCTGCAAGCTGAGAAATAAACCTCCTAATTGATTGAAGACGTCCTTGAAGACTTCTCATTTGGCTGATATTTCGAGGAGGTGGCATATCTAGGATTGCTTGGACTTTTTCAGGATCAACCTCGATACCTTTTGCTGATATTATGAATCCTAAAAGTTTGCCTGAGGTGACGCCAAATGCGCACTTCTTTGGATTCAATCTGAGTTGAAATTGTTCCATACGATCTAGAATTACTTCCAGATCATTGAGGTGTGTGTCCCTTTTTCTTGATTTTGCCAGGGTATCATCCACATAATCTTCCATATTTTTGTGCATCATATCATGAAAGATAGTTGTCATAGCTCTTTGGTAGGTTGCTCCTGCATTCTTTAACCCGAATGGCATGACGTTCCAACAGTAGGTTCCCCATGCACATGTGAATGCTGTTTTCTCTTGGTCTTCAGGAGCTATTTTGATTTGATTATACCCCGAGAAACCATCCATTAGGGAATACATGTCATAGCCCGCCGTCATGTCCACTATCATGTCAATGTTTGGAAGTGGAAAGTCGTCCTTTGGGCAGGCTTTGTTTAGATCTCTAAAATCTGTGCAGACACGAATGGACCCATCATGTTTAGAGACCGGTACTATGTTTGAGATCCATTCTGCATAATCGATGGCTCTAATAAATCTAGCTTTCAAAAGCTTTTCTAATTCTCCTTTGACAAGTAGAGCTATATGTGGATGCATTTTTCTTAGTCTCTGTTTTACTGGCTTGACTCCTGGAGCTATAGATAAGTGATGCATTATGAGATTTGTGTCAAGCCCTGGCATGTCTGAGTAGGTCCATGCAAAATTAATTTTCTTTTTCTGTAAAAACTGTACATATGCCTTGGTCTCTTCCTCTGATAAAGACTGAGCAAGATGGACTATCTGAGGATTTTCTTCTGTGTTTAGATTGACCGGTTTTGTTGGTTCAATCAAGATTGATGATCTATCCTGGAAATAACTCGGCAAGTTATTAAGTACCCCATCCTTAGGTGCCTCAAAGAGGTTTTCGCCTTTGGATGCGTCATTTCTTTTTACTATTTTTGGTTCTGACACCACCACAAAGTGGTTTTCACCATCAGACCTATTTTTCTTTTTCTCTTTTGTTTTGAGACTAAGGTACTTAATATCAGGCTCCGTCATGCTGGTTGTTGGTTCACTGGTGGAAGAAGCCACGGGTTCGAGAGCATTCAGATAGCAAGCAATTTCGTAATCGTTGCAAAATGTGAGGAATGTGGGCTCGTGGTGGCGCTGGGGCCAGTCAATCAGGTCAAAGTGAACAAGGGGCAAGTCAATGGTAGGTTCAATGTTGTGAATGTGAAAGGTGTCATCTCTGGTGACCATATAATCGGAGCTCATCAAGTCTTCTCCTAAGATACCTGAATTGGGGCTCATCCTATCAAACCAAGCGTCGTCTACTAAGGCGATTTGAGGAGGGCAATCCTCTAGTCTGACACTAGGATCGTTAGTTGCATCGGGTTGGGTACTATAGGCATGGATAATATCCACGTCTAGATCAATTGTTGCATCTGAAAGTGAATCCCATTCATATTCATGGGAGTCTGTCTCTGAGTCATCATTTAGGCCTCGTGATGTAGAAGCCTCAAGGTTAGGAAGGTTTTCTCCCTCTCTAGTGCTAGTATTGGTACTATCCGTCGCAGCTAGGACAGTAACACTTTCCTTTGTCGATCTAGAAGTCACACAATCACTATCCGTCGCAGCTGGGATAGTAGGACTATTAAGCATCAAATCTGTGGAATCTCCCCAAAGGAGATTCGTTGAGGGCACCCAATCATCAGACAGATCGTGTTGGTTGGAGAGATCGGGCGTATAATCTGCATCATTGTCACTGTCCGTTGCAGCTAGGACAGGGATACCTTTCTCCTTCTTATTTTCAAAACCTAAGCCGATCGTGGACTTATTTTTGCATCCAAAAAGAGCATGATCAAGAGGCTCAGCTTTAGCGTCCAGCCTATGACTAAGGGGACCAAATCCCGGATATCCCATATTTTTAACCAGTGTATATCCTTTCCCATAAGTTTCAGGTGAAGGAGCAAAATTCTCATTATGTTTGTATTTCTCTTCGTGATATATCCAGTTCCTTACAGCAACTTCCTCTTTCTCTTCTTGAATGGGGACCGAAGACTCAACAAATTTCCCAAATAATGTCATTGCTGATGATGAAGGCTTCACATTTGGGGAGGGTCTCCCATAAGACCTAGGAGAGATTGACATTTTTGTAAAAGAATCAATCTTATAATCTCCCATCCCAAGGTCCATGGTCTTGAATTTCTGCTTGCATTGTTCAAGTGAACTACTAGGACTGTCAGCTTCTCTATTCAAAGGTACATGTGATCCCGCGGAAATGTTATTAACTGATAGAGCACTGTCTCCCGGGATGCAAATTTCTACACCATTATGGGGGAACTTAACACACTGGTGATATGTCGATGGGACTGCCTGCATTTCATGAATCCATGGCCTACCTAGCAAAATGTTGTAGGCGAGAGGTCCAACATCAACAATTTGGAATAATATGTCTCTTTCTACAGGACCAATACGAATAGGCAAAACAGCCAATCCCTTAGAACTTCTTTCTGCTTCGTCATATGCTTTGATTGTGATTCTTTTCTTTGTGTCAATGACGTTCTCGGAATACCCTAGAGCTAGCAGCAAACTCAGAGTACAAATATTGAGCCCCGCACCCCCATCTATCAGTACACGCCTAACACGGGTTTTATGAATCATGACCTCGATGTGTAAGGACAAATTATGTGGGTGACTAATGGATTTGTCATCTTCTTCTGAGAAGGTGAGGAAATGAGGGCTAGCCAAATGGTTGACCATGTTTTGGAATTGGTCGATATCTAAGTTATTAGGGACATTGGCTGCTCGCAGAGCATCTTCGAGGACGCGCTTGTGCTTAGGAGATAATTCTAAAAGCTCAAAAATGGATATCTGAGCGGGTGTACGTTGTAGTTGGTCAATAAGGTTATAATTGGTATCAGGACCAACGACAGATTTTGGAGGAGCACCTTTGGACACGGGCTGTTTAGACTTGCTAGTGCTAGGACCTTTGATGATAATGGGTGTTTGGGCCTGACCCCTAGTGACCGCATTGAGGGACTGGGGCATTCCTTGTGAGTGAGGACCTCTTATCACCACAGCGGGTCTTTCATTAGTCATAGGAACTGAGTCCACATTATGTCCATGAGGATCTTTCTTTCTCACCATGTTGATATTATCGTCAGCCACTTCAAGCATGTTAATCACATTATCAGCATGTGTGTATGTATAGTTAATAGCCGCCTTGCCATTCTTACTGCTAGAATTCTCTCCTTTTTCATATTTAGGCAAGGGCTCTTTAAAGGCTTTATGGTCTGCATTAGTAGTTAACCCATCCACTTGTAATTGTCCTTTCTCAATAAGGTCTTGGACAAGATGCTTGAGTTTAAAACAATTTTCTATGTCGTGTCCAATCCCATTATGGAAAACGCAAAAAGCCTTAGCATCCCACCAATGAGGTAAAGGATCTGGTATTCGATGTTTTGTAGGATCCTGTGGGTGCGCCAGATTATGAGCAACTAGTGTCTTAAAAACATCTGTATATGATTCTCCCAATTTAGTGAATTGTCTTTTCTCCGTTTTAGATCTCTTTTGATACTGAGGTTTGTCTTGTTGCGTTGACGATGTTTGCAACTTCATAGCTTGGACTGCATGAGAGAGATTAAAAACTCCTTCATTTTTGATCTGAGATGAATCAACAACTCCGTCATTGACGACTTGTTTGTTTTTGTTCCAATAAGAGTTCTTTTTGTCCTTGTTACCATTAGTATTGTTATTTTGGCTATTGTTGTTATTTGTTGGTTTAGCCAAAATTCCTTGTTCTTTTAGGACATCCTCAATGCGACATGCCACCTCTATCATAGTATCAAAGGAATTAAAGGGGATTTTCTTGACTTCATATTTGAGTTCTGGTATTAGATTGTTCACAATGATATCAATTCTCTCTTCTTCAGGGATTGTCCTTGGGTATTTCGAACACAATCGCCTCCATCGTTGCAAAAAAGTGACAAAAGATTCCCCTTGATTTTGCTTAAGTTTACACAAATCAAGCATAGTGACCGACCTAGATAAATTATAAGCAAAATGTTGCACAAATCTTTGGACAAGTTCTCTAAATGTCCTTACTGGAGGGGAAAGGTTGGTGAACCACTCCATGGCTTGACCTTTTAAACTCCTTGGGAATAATATGAGCAAGTAGGAGTCTTCGTGGTGAAAGGAAAAGCTCATTATGTAGAATTGTCGAACATGGTCGTGAGGGTCACCCGTGCCATCATATTTGTCGTATGTTGGGAATTCAACTTTCTTAGGAAATTCTACCATCACCACACTTTTGTCAATGGGATTAGGACATATGGAGTCCAAATGAAATGTACTCTTGGGAGCCTTCATTCTGTCTATATCCTTTTGCATTTGTAAGATTAACTCATCAGTTGAAGGATTCTGTTTCTTGATTTTTTGGTGAACATCAAAGTTATATGGAACTTTAGCGCCTTTGTTGATAAGACTTTCCAAAAATTGGTCTTTGTTCTGTTCCACGTATTGCTCCACATAGGCTTGAAAGGATGGTTCTTGTTGCATAGTCATGAAGTCCATATGATCAGATTTAGCATAACTGCCTCCGTGTTGTGAGCCATGATGTGCTCGTTGGGAGGGTTGCTTTGAATGTCTATGAGACGATTGTCTCCTATGATGGTCATATCTTGAAGTCCTTCCTCTAGGACTTGGGGATCGTGAGGGTGTCTTTGATCTTCTTCGAGGGCTAGGGGAAGGGGTAGATGGGGGCGAGTTGATCCCACTATTGGCTCCCTTCCCGTTAAATCAACTTTGGAGTTGTTGTGCATAGAGTCTATCTTCTTCTTCTTGGGCGACTCTTTTCTGTATATCCAACAATGCACGTTCCTCTTCCTCTAGTTGTCAGAATTTTTCCTTTTTTGCAGCCTATTCATCTAAGTAGGCTTTCTTCTCTCTCTCAATGCTTCTCAATCTTGTATTTGCATATCGAGAAGTGTCCTTAAGTGGGGAGGTTTGTCTTGAATGCCTTATTACATTAGCTGCGTTGATATGGTGATCACTAGATTCGTTGTTCCGGTCTTCATGTTGTGACCCTGAATCTGAGTGGGCTGACTTATGCTGTCTTTCAGCTCGTTGATGAGCATCAAAATACCTCACGTTGTTAGGAGGTGACCCGGGTGGACTGGCATGAGAAGAACCACCATACTCTCTTCTGTGTCGTTGAAAGATATCCTCGAGAGTTTGATTCATGGCTTCTCTTTGTTGTCGGGTGAAAGTGTAACTCATGTCCATACTTGATGAAAGTGGTATGAAAGAGGTGCTCACTTCACTAGGGTTAGCTCCCGGATTGAAACAAACCTCAGATTCACTCTTAGGAGATTGGTCAAAAAGGGGTCCTTTTCCCTTAGGTTGTCGACGGGTCTTGATAGGTGGTAACTGGTTAAAGGTAACAGGGGGTCGCTTCCCTTGATTAACTTGGTACCTTGTCATAACTGACATGAAAGAGAGATATTCTCAATGATAAGGTGACCTTTCAAAGTGTCAACACCAAACTAGGATAATCGAAATCCTCTATTGTCCAAAGAGAGATGAGAAAAAAAAAGAAAGAAAGGGGGCTTTACCAACACTGTCAAAGAGGTGCTTCAAATCAAAGGGTGACTACCCTTGCACTTTTGAATCAGGAGGTTGGACTAGGCCAAAAGATAATTGAAAATGAAAGCGATTTGGACAATAAGAGAACTAAAATTTTTCCAGAATATAGATAACAATTTTAAAGACGAACCTTGGCACCAAGAATGACTTTCTAACTTGACAATTATTCCAAAGTGACTTTGTAAATCAAATGATGCTATCCCGGAGAACTAAGAACCAGAGATTTGGAGTCAAGACAGATCTCAAACGTCAGGGTGAGAAGCCTCTTCTAAGACCTGGCCTAATTGACAGCAACTGAAACTGACCAAAATTTAAGCACAACAAAAATGAACCAGGCGATATACTCCAGGCTACTGGGGTGATAAACCTACACCCGTGCGATACTTCACCCTAAGCCAGGCGATACTTCTTAACACTTGCGTGCGATACACTTCAGGCAGGTCGGGTGATAGTCCGTCAGGGGCGAACTATCGCGCGATATTTCTCTTCAAAGGGAGCGATATTTCTAGCATGAGTGAAGTATCGCATGACACTTCGCCTTACAGGGTGCGATACTGTTGCAAAATTATTCAACTCTTGACCAGAATTGTGTGAAATTTGCATTTTTGGGTCTGTTTGGTCAAAATTTTCAGTCTGAGGGTTGATGTTTTTGGTTTCAATCACAAATTCAACAGCATTTGGACAGGTTTGCAAACAGTAAAGGATCAAACATGTCTTCAAACACTTGAAACAAGGGCAAAAGCAACCTTGCCAAGACAAGCACTTGTGATATCAAAATTGAAACAACGTCCTATGAATGCTATCGATTGTTTGTATGTTGAGAATGTTTACACTGGTTTAGCACATTCGAGAACACTTCAAGCAATACCTTCCTACAAGACAAGGCTCAATACTTACCAACTTAGCCCACAACTTGATGCCCCCTTGCCTCACACCAAGTGGTTGCCCACAAGAGATATTGGCTTTGTCATGGAAATGTCAAAATGACACAACCAAAGGGACACATATGGTGAGTATCTTAAGGTGATCCGGGTAAACCACTTGGATCAATCCTTGCACTAAGAAGATAAGCGGCTAAAAGAGGGTGGCTTCTATCTAATGGTTCTTAATAAAGATTTCCGTTCACAACACCCCTCTTGCTCCTCATAAAGGACTAGGACCTCGCGGCCTCAAGAGTACCTTAAGCATTCTTGTTCAATGTTTTCCCCATGGTCGCAATCCCATGAGCTACTCACATCAAACGAAGACAAGTGTTATGTCTATCAAATTTTTTGGTGTCCTTGATAGCCTTGAGATTATAGTGAGTTGGAATCACTTGCCACCAAGGAAAATGATGACAAGGTTGTCCCCACTTGAGTCGTTCCTCTTGATTGCTCAAGAGCAGGCCCGCTAAAGGATTCCTAAACTAAACAAAAATGGATCAAATCTTGAGGTTCAAGGTTTTTGATTCACCACAAGGGTGAAGAGCATACTCCCCTATCTCAAGAATCTTTCCCAAACACACCAAGCAAAGAGATCAATTACCCCCTTGCTTCCAAAACCTTAAGATGGGTCAAGATTTTCTGATTCACCTAAAGGTGAAAAGCATACTTCTCCTACCACCTCAAAATCCCTTTCACAAGGTATTAAGATTCCTAATACAATTAGTGAATGCCACACTTGAAAGGAAAGCAAATAAACAAGCAAGAATTTTTTTTGTTTTTATGCTTGGGCAGCCCTGCAAAAACTGTTAGTAGCCCTCTTTGACATGCGTTTTTAGCAATTTTCAAGCAAAGGAAAGCACCTACAAACACAACTTGTTAGGCCCACAATGTTAGAAAAATCAAAATCAAAATGTAAATGTGCAATAATCTAATGGATTCAAGCTAAAAAATGCAGGTTAGACCTATTTAAACAAAGTAAAACAAAACAGCAAACTAAAATAGTCGAATTCGGACAAAAAAACTGGAAGCGCAAGTCTCTGCCAGACCAGGCGATGTTTCTCAGTCTTCAACAGTATTGCGCGATACAGTTTCCTACAGTCGGGCGATACTTCCCCAGTCGAGCGATACTTCGCCCGATGCCAGGCGATAGAATTCAATATAGGCGTGCGATACTTTTCCCGAGCGAAGTATCGCTCCAAGACAGGAAGTATATCGCGCGATATTTCTGAGAAGTGTCGCGCGATAATCTGAGACAAAAAACCAGAGACGCAGATTTTTCCAAAAATTAATCCGAAAATGACCAAAAATGCATCAAATAAAAGGACAAAGCTATCTACTCTGCCCCACGGTGGGCGCCAGAAATGTACACACTAAAATATGCACTTCTATGAACCATTACATGCAAGGTTGCTCAAGAATGAGGCCTCACAAAGCGGCTCATAGCTCTCTATGCATGGAGTTGCAAGGGACTATGAGTTTTGCTCTCAGCTAGAGCTACAAGAAAGTGACCTTGCTAGTCAACCATACAATGAGAGATTCAAGTGAAGACAAGGGCAACAATGCCAATATCTCCAAGAATCTAAATGGAAATGAAATGCAAATGCAACTAGTATGAATGTGCAAGCTAAGCTAAATGATAACAATGCAATGCTTGAAAAGAAATCTAATCTATGAAAGGAAAGTGCAAACTAAACTATGAAGGAAAGTACAAGTCTTACAATCCCTCCTAATTAAGCTATGTGAGATTAATCTATTGCATAAAGAAAATCTATACTAAGGATGTCATGATTATGCAACTATGAAAGCAAACTAAATGAAATGCAACAACAAGGTCTTCAAAGCTTGGATGCAAGGATGTCTTCAAAGAGCTCCAAAACCTGCAGCATAACAATAGCATAAAATATGGATATGCAAATGGAGGAGAGAGCTCTCCTTTTATAAGAAATGAGGTGAAATGGACCATGGAGATTAAGAGGCAAAAGGTCTTAATCAGTGGTGGAGCTTGAAAGAGGAGCAATCCATGTGCACAAACATCCTCCAATGAGAGTGAAGTGTTGACTTTTGAGCCTCATGTGAGACAAAAAGTGCTTTTTTCCTTTTTATAAAATAAGAATAATGTTTTATTTGTGCAACTTAGGATAAGAGGAAAGTGGGGGATTTTTATTTAATTGAAAGGGGAGGAAATATTCTTTTTAATTAAATAAAGACTTAGGATAAATGGTTAGCCCATAGGATAAAAATCCAATATATGATCGAAATTAAGACTTGATCAAGAAATTGATATTGTTGAAAATATTGATTAATGATCAAAATGATTCAGGGTTGATAAATCAAATAAATGGGGCCCAAAGTCTAGGCGACCATTTTAGGGTGCATACAGGCGTTACCTCAAGTATTCCCTTGCCCAGAAATTGTTATGCTCTGCGCCGAAAATTATGATGAAAATAAAAAAGAAATTGTGAATAAAAATACTCAGGAGGAAATTTTGTCCATAACTGAGAGTGAATTTGCTAGTCTGTTGAACCTAGGGTTTCAACAACAACACTCAAATGTACACATTGACTTGGGAAAGCTGGCAGAGGATTATGAAAAATTAGATGCAAAATAGAGAGATTCTTATATCAGAGGAATAACAAGCGGTTGTAGTCTGAGTTCAGATCATAGGCCTCCTTATGATTATGAAATTTTTGTGCCATGGGCACAGGACAATATTTCCTTGCTAGCATTTTGTTTGGGATTGGATAGTAACAAACAAGTGGGTGCCAGCATTCTTGAAATGCTTTATCATATTCATTTTGAAAGAGAACCAATAAAATATTATTTTATTGAGCACATTGTTCGTTGCATGCAAGATCAATTACTAATGATTCAAAGAGATTCAGAGAAGACATTTAGATTGACAACCTACTTGTGCTATCTTCTCCTAGCAAAGCATCGTGCATTATTTCAGGCAAACAAGCTTTGCAGCCTGATTGAAGGCCAAAATCCAATATATGAGTGGACACCTCAGATAAGGATGATTGATAACAGAAGGAACTACAATGATTTTGTAGACTTCTTTTTGGCACCAATGTACCATAAAATTACAGGCACTCCAATGCCTAGATTGCCTGTTACTTGTAGAAATTGCATTCAACTTGAAAGTCAACTACAATTGGCTGACTGGTACTTAATGGAAGAGTACACTGTGTTAAGGTTTTATGGTTCATGGGTAGAACCCTACAAACTTCCAATACATGTAACAAAGAGGGTATTTGCATTGGAATATGTACGACAAATGGAGAGCACAGATGTACTCTTTAATGGTCAGCAAAAGAAAATGATATTTCCCTCCTTGCCATTCTACTTTGGAGGGTTCGCATTTGAGAGAAGAGTATTCAAAGTGGCAGAAGCCTTTTTTTCAATTTTTTGATTTGATGTTGACAGTCACTGGCAGTATGATCCACTGAACATAATTGGAGCAAGGCTTAAAGACAATGGGAACTTTGCAAGCAAATATCAACATGAAAGTATGCCTTTGATTGAAAATTTTAAAAACATGGACTCCTAGGAGGTCAAAAAATAGATGGAGAAATATGCTGCTGAAAATAATATGTCAATACAGGAATTGTCATCACAAATAATGGCATTGCACAAATAGAAAGGAAAAGTATAGGCCATGACATCGTCCAATTTCTACAAGAAAGCTAATAAACCATCTACAAAACATATTCCAAAAGAGCTAATGAATGAATGTATAGATGCTAGATGGATTCAAACCAAAATTTTGGAATTTTGGGAAATGAGGAAGAATCTCAGTGAGCCAAAGACCTCTGCAGATCTTAATGAGGTGGAAGAGGATACAATGTTTAACGAATTGTGGAATAAGGAGCATCCAACTGAAGCATATCACAATGATAATGATGATGATTACAATGACCAGGATTCTTTGAATCCCTCATCTAGTACATCAATTAAGAGAGGAGTTGATGCATCCACCAAACTTCTATATAGCAAAGGGGCAAAAATTCTAGAAAAAATGGGCTACCAAGGTTCTGGTGGTCTGGGTCCCAGTGGAGAAGGGGTTTGGTATGCACCTGAACCACCAGCTATAGCACCAAAACATGGTCAGAAACCAGGCCTTGGGCATGGAGATCAATCATCAACTCAGTCAATTCCATTCACATTGGTTTCAACTCAGTTAATTCCATCTATTTCTGCTTCAAATAGAGTTCCACTTCCAGCTGTTCCAAGCACTCAGATTCAATCTGAATCAATTGTCACTCCCACAGCTGGCAATATCATTTGTACAACTAAAAGTAGTGGTCCAAAAAGGATATTATATCAATATGTAGATGCAAGAAAGGTTGGTCCCGAAGGTCAAGAAAGTGTAAAGAAGCAAAAGGTTATGACAAGTATTAGTAGTAGTACTAGTACAACAGTGCCAATGGTGACTATGAGTCCAACAATTGCCCATCCTTCAGGACAAAACCCTCAGAATAGTCCACAAACCCCACTTGTAATGGGTCTAGGTGTTGGTAATCCTCATGGTATTGGTGGAAGCTCGTACATCAGTGCAAGTTCTATTTCACCATTCAAACATTCAATTCTCTCACAAAATCCTGATTTTCATTACAATGAATTTGTAACTAACTATGAAAAAAAAAAAAAAAAGAATAGACAAAATAGTAAGACAATGAAGATGGAAGCAATTGTTGCAGCTCATGATGCAGAACCTACATCCAACAGGTTATTAACCACATATGATCGGAATAAAGATATGATGGAATTCATGGTTGTTATGCCCCCAGCTAGAGATAACAATCCACTAGAGAGTCAGTTAGATCCATCTGAATTTCAAGTTAGCACCCTCCAAATGGATTTATCCAAAATTAAAAATGTGGACAAGATAAATGTGTCCAAAATGACCAACCAAGTGGTCTATAGTTCAGTGATGAAGTTGGAGAGAGAGAAAGGAAAGCTTCAGGGCACAATAGATAAGTTAAAGGCAGACTTGGCAAATGTAAAGGCAAGTGAGAAAACAACAATAAACAGGTGCAAAGAATTAGAGAAAAGGATAAAAAATTCATCCTCTGGCTCTAAAGAAGCAATTGAACAGCAAGAACATATGGACGCAGAACTGAAAACTTTGAGGGAAAAATTAGAAAAAAGGGATAAAAAACTTCAGGATGAAAAAGCCTCTTTATTAAATTTATACAAAAACTTGGAGAATGCTGCACAGGTAAACAATGAGTTAAAGAAAGAATTGGAAAAAAGGGATAAAAAACTTCAGGATGAAAAAGCCTCTTCAGTAAATTTATACAAAAACTTGGAGAATGCTGCACAGGTAAACAATGAGTTAAAGAAAGAATTGGAAAATGAGAGGGTAAAAACAAAAGAGTGGGAAGAGAAAGCAGAGAAAATAAGAAAACATAGTGAACACCAGTACTCATAAATGAGAGAAGACCTAAAGAAGGCAAATAATACTATTAAAAATTATGAAAACTTCTTGAATGACCATGTAAATAATACAGTACAGCAAATAAAAAATTACTTCTGGGGGAAAATAAAGTCTTCTGCTGATAGGTTGTGTGATTGGTTTGAACTCTATGAATCTCTTACAGATGTTTTTGAGAAGCTGAAAGAGCAACTTGAGGAGAACAAAAGTTTTGGTCAGAGATAGAAAACTGCAAAGCAGATTATGCAAGAAATCAACAGCACTGCTGACAGGCAATTGGCAAGCAAGGGAATTCAGGACCGCGTTGGTTCAATAATAAAGGCAACCTCTATATTTCATAAATGTCAGAAACTAACAGAAGCAGAAGTTCTTGCTTTATTTGGGCCAAAGCTCACCAAGATGAATAATAAAATAGCCAAATTGATATCTCTTGGTTTACCGAGTCCTAGACCTGATTTGTCAACAATGGGTTTCGTTGGAAGAGAAGCTTACAAACAAAAGTTGGAGGACACAATAACCTCTGATTTAGGCAACCTTCCTCAGGGCAGAACTCATGAAGGCATTGCAAAGTGCATCAAAACATTCACAAATTTGCATGCACTAATGGAAGGAACATTGCTTAAAACTCGCTCTTCCAAGTATGGAATTCTAACGAGAATGCAAGTCATTTACCATACCATCAAAAATTTTGCCCTTCCAACCGAAGAAGAATGGAGCATACTACAGAAACTTACAGAATCATCTTGAATCATAGTATGTGAAAGTACTTTCAGTTTCAATCATCTCTATATCTTTCATATTATCCTACATACTATAGTCTAGACTCTAGAATTGAGTTTAAAGTAACAAGTTTGAACTTTGCTTTTTGAACAGGATCAATGTTGTAGTCTTGCAGATGCTATTGCCTATGCTAATTTACTAAACCGGCTTGTCAAATGCAGAAATGTACAACTAAAGTTGTAGAGATGTTGTAGACTTGTAGTCTTGTAGTTGTCTTACTGATTTAGATTTTGAGACTTCACATTAGGCAAATCGACCTGAAGCTATTGTTGCTCCCTTGTTTCTATAAAAGGGAATTCAGGGTCATTGGCTTACTAAATTGCCAATGGGAATTGAGTCATTGACTTTTATAAACAGAATCAGAGAGTTGTGTTCTTACTAGTATTGATCAATGAATGGATACATTGTATCATATTTGTAATTAAATTAATGAGAATCGGTATTTATAACTCTAAGAATTGTAACATATGAATTGCTATGTTGTCAAACAAAATAATGAAAAAACTACAATAATTGTACCATATTAGCTTAATATTGCGAATGAAAACCATTAATAATTATTAATTGTGGAATTGAATCTTGAATCTTGATGACATTATCAACCACATTCATGTTTTTGACATTGGGATAAGCATGATTGATGATGAAATACAGAAATTGACAGTAGACTTCAAGGAAAAAGTTAATAAATACCTAGGACATGCTAATTCTTCAGTGCTACTTCTACAACGGTTCAATTTCAAGCTGCCACACCATATCATCATTGAGATTTTTGGATTCATCAGCATAAACTTCATAGCTTCCTTGGTTCTTTGATATGTTTTCTTCACTCTGCATACCTCCGCTTAACTGATGTTCACCGCTAGCAGTACCAGTGCTAGTACATGGGTCCCGGTCAATGACATAATTGTCTCTGGCATTCCCACTCCCACTCCCACTTTGGTTTGACATGTTGCCCACCCCTCTTCTCTGACATTTCTTCCTCCACAATTTCAGTGCCCTTTCGTAAGGAAAAGTATTGACTTCATACCTGGCTGTATAAAGCCTCAAGCAATTTTCCAAATTCTTGTCAAGTTTGTTTCTTAGCTTTGAATTTAGGAATCCCAAAGCACTAAAAACTCTCTCATCCTCCACCGACCCCAATATCATGGTTAGACATAATTCAGCAAGCTTGAAATATTCTGATATTGAATCAATCAACAATTCACTCTCAGCTAGGTTTTTCCAAAGCCTTGTTACCGATCCATCTTCCATAGGGTTTTCCATAAGATTAAATTGTTCCCTCATTGTCCATGAAAAATGAGTTGATTGCTCTCTCAAACGATTTGCATCTAAAATTCCATTTAGAGTTACTCCATCTAACTCTTTGGTTTTGCAAAAATGATCTATCAAAGTTAGTAGCCTACTTTTAAAATCTTTCGGATTGTTCATACGCCAATAATGAGGAAACACAATAGCCATGGATTCAAGTAGTTTGACTGGAGGGAATCTTGCTCTAATCTGTGAGGAAAGATCAAAGGCAATGTGCTTCACTGAAGCTGTTACAAACTCAACGATCTTGGTAAAGTCTTCCCTTTTAACACTTGATACTCGCCTCCTAGGGTTCTTTCCTGGTTCCTCAGACTCGATCCTGGCATTGTAGTGCATTGGTATCTCAACTCCGTGAACTTCTACACATAACCCCTCGTTTGAACCAATTTTTAAAAAGTTATCAGGATTGTCCAAATCTGTGATTTTTAGCCAGCTGGCAAATTTTACTTCATCAATAAATAAATGATAGAGATTATCGAGCGTCATGCATGTCAACTTACGGAGCGTAGCATATTCTACGATATACATAGCTCTTTGCTGGGCCTTTTTCATTAAATTTCTCATTTCCTCAAGCATGGGGAGAAGACCTGCTAATGTTAACAGTGTCTCTACATTACTTAACATTGACAGCAGCGCAAGAAATTTTGGTTGCCCTGCTTCGTCACGACTTGAGTTCATTAGACCAAGCAATGATTGATATTCTGAAAAAACTCGATGTGTTGGTCCATCCAAAGAGATCCATCTGGTATCATTATCCTTAAGAAGCTTGTTCCCGTCGGTTAGTCCTTCAGCAAAGTGTTGA
Source organism: Chamaecyparis obtusa (assembly GCA_027943335.1). Lineage (NCBI taxonomy): Eukaryota > Viridiplantae > Streptophyta > Pinopsida > Cupressales > Cupressaceae > Chamaecyparis > Chamaecyparis obtusa. Next base: position 342,857 of record BSBK01005997.1, read on the forward strand.
AATTTCCTGAATTATTTTGGACTTTGACAGAAGTATTGGTAGATCTCTTTGATTAAAACTTCAATTTTTTGTACTGGAGCATGCTTGCTGACAACTCCAAAAGCTAGATTCATTCTATGGGCCATGCAGTGAATGGGAGTAACGTAGGGTGCACAAGAAGATTGTATCTTTGTGCAAAGACCACCCCTGTGGCCTTGCATTACTGAAGCTCCATCAGCTCCAACACACACCAGCTTTTTGGCAATGGTCATGTCATCTATACCTCCATATTCAATTAGAGAACTCTTTACTAGTTGAAATAAATTTTCCACTGTCGCATTATCCCTCATTTTAGCAATAGTTAGTAGATGAGGTTGGTGAACAAAATTTTGTACAGTATAAACATGCATGCATACCCAGGAAGTATTGTCTACTGTTGTGACCTCGTCTAAAGACAATGCAATAAAATTTGACTCTTTAATTTTTGCCTTCAAATCCTCTTTTTCAACATCGGCAAGACAACTTGCCCATTCCCATCCACTGTTTACTGACCAGTGACTGTTAGGATAGTTACAAACTTTCAGAAAGTGTAATAAAGCACTCAATGATGGGTAGTCTATCATTGCACGCCCTCTGCTCAAAATATTAAACACAACACTTAACTGAATAGCTTTTCCCATTAGTTCTACTTCCAATGCTTTTCCAAAACAAGCTTCAATAGAGCCTTTAACTTCACCAGGCTTCATCTTTATATTATGCTGAAATTCATATAATTCTGCATTCCTAACATGCTGAGATTCCTCCTTTGTTTTCCATCTTATCACTAATTTTTGAACTCCATCTATGGTTTTCTTTTCGTAAACTTTACCAATATGCTTTTCTATGGTGTCAATTTTTAGCTGCAACCTCTTTTCCTTCTTATTTATCACGCTGCAAATCTTACATCTGCATTCTACCGGAGGTTCCCCTTCAATTGGATTAGGCACTGGTTCAATGAATGGATATGTTGACACCCAATCTTTTTGAAAATTCCTCGACATATCCCACAGTCTATCATTCTTTGATTTGTATTTTCTTTTCTTCCCTGCAGTTGCACCATCATCTTTTCTGACATTCTCAGTCTCATCCAAGTCGATTATATCATTATGGCTACTCTGGGTATTTAACTAAAAATCTTCTTCAAGTTCATCGTGATCTGAGATATCAAGTTCGCTGACTTCTTCAATATGTCATGAAGGTTCAGCCTCAGGTTCAAAATCTTCTTGTAATGAAGTAACACTAGCTTCCCTATTTTGGCCAGAAACATTTCCACGACCATGACCAAAGTATGATGATAAGGTTCTACGTTTTTTGGCCTCTCTTGGCTTTCCCCATCTGCCGGAGCCTTACCCTTATTCTTGTTCAACATCTCGATTGGCTACCAGCCTAGTGATAAAAATATGTAAAAAAAATATTTACTTGTTGAAGAAGTGACAAATGACAACATAACTATAATATACAATGTTTACATAGTCGCAGAAATTCAAAATAATAATCACTTACCTTTGACTTGCCAAAGCGGTCGAGACTCAACAATGAGACAGTTTGAAATTCGCTATCGATCAAATTGAACCGATCCAAGATTCCAAATTGTGTACAATAACACTGATGTATGAATGTATTTATACTAATCTCTTTTGGCGAATTGGGCGGGAGGTATTAGGTGAGTGTCCAAATATTTGGCGAAGCCCGCGTAATGATAACATGTCTTGTGTTATTTCCTAGGCGATTATGGGTCGCCAGTACCTTGGTATGATTAATAAAGGTGGCGAAAACCCATCAGTTTGAGACACGCGTCAGTAAAATAACTGGCGAAGTTGGGGCCACCTAAAAAATATTTATATATAACTATGGGCGAATATAGGCCGTCCATTTGGGGCCGCATTGAAATTATAGGCGAATTTTAAAAATATATCGTGCCCAAGACGTATATGCCATTGGTGAAAATGTGCAAGAAATGGACAAAATTTAATATAGCGTTTGGCGATGGACCTGGGCAATGGACCCAATCTTCATAAATGCGGGGCGATGGGGTCAGTCCCATATGGGCAATTTATTTGCCAAATCGTGGAATGCCGACGGGCGACATTTTCCAAATGGTGAATAATCGCCACTAAAGTTTTCTCTGCCCCTCATGTAAAAAGGGTAGTATAAAACATGTAGCTAACAAGTTGTTGTAGACCCACTTCTACAAGACCAACCATACACAGTCAAAGAAGCTGGCACCTACAACCAAGAAAGTAGGACACCTCCATCCAAGGGAGGAGGATGCCCTCACCTTTAAAATCTAGAGAATGCATATATAACTTCAACCACTAATAGTAAATTATATTATGAAGAATGGGAAGGGAATTTGCATTTGAGATAATGGTAGACACTACAACAATTCTTTATTGCACATATTACACCTTTTGTCTACAAATGCTAGTAGTAATTCCAATTTTTTAGTCATAATTAGAACATTATATTAGGATTCTATTTCTTGAAGTTTACTATTTATGTTTTCAAAATAAAATAATCATCTTCCTATTTTCTAGGAATGAGTTTGTTAGCCCCCCATTTTGTTGTCTCTCGTTTTGTTTTATTTTTTGACTCTTATTAAAGATGGGTTCTTGACACATTTCAGAACTAGACATCTACTTTTAAGGAGAATTTCCAAGATAAAATATTTAATACGGGATATGTGATCTTTATCCCATGTGCATGGGGTGTTGTATTACATTTTTTATGTCATTGTTGTCTTACTAAGCCAATGCTTCACCATAAAAGGGTTACAAATCAATTAAAAGAAACATCAAAAGAAGCAAATTAAAAATTAGAGCTCAAGGCGGAGACATCAAATAAGGATAAAGGATCTTGGCATGTACTTGATTTTTGTAATCATCTTTGTAAATGAGGTTTTGAAATCAATTATCATATGAAAACATTAGTTTGGTACTGCCATTATATCTTGTTGTTCTTGCTTGTAACTCTTTTCTAAATAATTAAGCTTCTAATGTGTACCCATGCATATTCCACAAACTATTGTTAGTTCAACTCCATTATAATTTTCTATCTTTGATATCTATGCTACATAGGTAGACAATCTTTCATTAGACCTTATATTAATTATTATAATTGTTTGTTAAAAATAATAATAATTGTGTTAACATAAGAAAGAAGTATACGAGAACATGTGAAAACAACACAACACATAACAAACAATTGTTGGGCAAGATACATTGATACACATTGATTGTATATTTCCATTGATGGAAAATATACTTATTTAACATGGTCTTCCAACATATTTTGTTTATATCGAAGGCATCTATGAAAATTGGCTAAGTATGGATGAACAAGTGACAGTATACAGGCTTGACAATATGATCAGTATGAATATTTTTGGGTAAAATATGAGTAGCGAACTCAGTAGAAGATTGTTTGGAGAATATTATATGATATCCTATGATCACAGAAGCTGATGATATATTTCAGTTAAATTTTGGTAATCCAAGTATCGGGTTGGCAGAGAAGTGTAGAAGATAGAGTCAGTCAGCAGGAGGATCAATCAACGATCCTACTAGAATGATGATATGATCATATATTTTGGTAGAGCCAACATTCTGCATATTATCTACAACTTGGTATAGGTTAGCATGAATATTTGATCATTTTATTGCTCAAGGTTGCACACATTACACACTTTTCTATTGGAGCCGATAGTGGACCTATTATACTTTGATGATAGGCATATAAGACCAAGCTTTTGTGTTTATTGAGAGGATTGATGTAGATGTGATGAGAAGAATATAATGTGTGAATATCATAGATTTTGTGTACCTGATTGCATAGATTAAATTGATGTTTATCTAATGTACCTGCATGGAACTGTACTGGCATATGTGATGTTATTTCCAATTCAACATTTTGGACTGTAGTCCATTATTTATTGTAACTAGTGAGCTTGTATCCCTCTTTTTTAATTGAGCAGTGTGCTCCAAGTAGCATTCCTAATGCTTATGCATTCCATTTTGTAGTTCACCCTTAATTGGGTTAGCTTTAGTTTTGTAGAGATATTTGTGGATTTCATCCCCACCATGGTTTTTCCCCTAACTGGGTTTCCTTGCAAAAATCATGGTGTCATGACTTTGTGGATACTTTCTTTTTTCTATATCTATTTACTTTTCATTGTGGTTATTGTGTGTGTGAAAATTGTACCTGATCTGTAGACACAACACTCAGTAAAATATTAGAGGTTAGTGATAATCAAAATCGTGCAAAATTGAAATCTAATCTAACCAAGCGATTTACTGCCTTCTAATAGGTGCGAGATTAATGTTCTTAGATTATTATCGAGATCAGTGACCTAGACGACACCTAAATGAAGGATTTGAATGCAAAAGATGGATATGAAATTGAATGCAATTAATCTATATTTTTGATATTTTCTATGCAATAAGAATGATAAACTGATATGCTATGGATGCTAAATGATCTAACAATGAAGATTCTAACAATGATATGAAAACTATGAAATTCTATGCTAAGATATAAAAGCTATGCAATTGAAATTGATCTCACAAAGCTTTGAATTCGCAAGTTGATTTCCTCAGCCTCCAATTCTCCAGCGTGATTGTGCAAAATATGTGGATGTTTGGATGCAAATTTGAGAGATGATTGAGAGATGAATTATGAAGAGCTGAGCCTTGTTTTTATAGAAATATAGGGCTTTGGAGGTGCATGAGAAAAAGCCATAAATCACTCAAATAACTCAGGTTGATTTTTGAGTTATTTTTAAATAAGAGATAATTAACTCACAAAAACATGCAAAAGCTAAGCTTTAACTCAAAATAGAGTTTAGCTTTAATTGATAATTGATAGTTGTTTGCTTTTATGATTGTGCATGTTTTATTTATGAATTAATTTAATAATAAAGTGATTTATTTCCAACTTAACTGCTTTTAAAAATAAAACAATTGATTTATGGGTTAATCAATTATTTAATCAAACTTTTATTAAAAACTATATTATTAAATAATGACAACTTGCTTTAATTAATTAAATAAGAATTTAATCAATTATTCATATGATATTAGATTTATTGTCAAAATTAAATAATACAATTAATAATAGATAGAATTAAATTTAATTACACAATTAAGTGGCAAATATTAAATCTAATTAATTAAATATGAAAATATTCAATTAATCAAACTTTAGGATAAATGTGATTTATTGCCAAATAATTATAAAATTAAAGATAATTATGATGATTAGGAATATTGCTAAGAATATTCCTTGATGCAGAATTTAAGATAATCAATTATGATTTGATGATGTTTAGATGTGCCTTAGATTAGGACTTCGATGTCGATTTCATTCGAATTGTTGATATAGGAGGTTAATGAACATATAGCCCATTTTTGGGGTATTACATTTTGCCTCTCTTTGAATTACTGTGCGAAGCGCAGTGGTTCAAAGATAGTTTGTGTTTGATAAAGATATGAAACTAATTCAAAAGATAAACCGATCTCAAGATAGAAACCGATTGAAAGATATTGAGATAGGAGGTCCTGAATGACCAGAGATAATGTTTACTATAGCAGCAATGAACCGATGATTGCGAAAGTGTCCAAAATGTCTGATTCCAAACCTTAGGATTGCAAAGAAGTGAGTGACCCATTCTAGACTCGATTGTCTTAGCAGAACTAGCAGGTATCACATCCAAACCCTTCAGTTGCCGAAGAACCAAGGAAAGAACACTATGATCTGATGGTTGCAAAAACTGATACGGATTACAAGATTAAGAGAATACCAGATTGATATGGATCGATGAATCTGATATGCCCTAAGTGATGATAGATTTGCCCCGAGCGATGAGGTCTTTTTTTTTTATGAATCAGTAACTAGACGTGATTGTTTGTCTTGATTACTGATGAAAGATATTGATAGATTTGATTGACAAACTTTGATTTACAAACTTTGAATGATATGCAATACCATGCCCCCTTCGGGATTAAAATTGAAATCTGATAAGAAAAGTCAGCGTTGAGAGTTTAGAAGCATGTTAATTAATTTGAAAATTGGTTATACACGTCCGAGAACGCATTCTGCATCGTTTGGAGGTCCTGAAGACCAAGTTTGACTAGGTTAAACCATGAGTTGACCATGGTTGACCAAGTTGAAAGTTCCATAGTTTGATGTAAGCTAATCAGTTAAGTTGAATACTGGATTTCTGTGAAGATTGAAGGTCGATTATGCAAGCAGTAGACCGTCCTGGTTCCAAAAATTTTAAATCACGATTTTGACATAATAAACGATCTCAGATTTGAATTTTGATCCCGAAAAAGGATTCTACTTGCTATTTCATTGGAGGAACCTTCGTGTGAGATTCAGCTCTTGTTAGACTTGAAGATGCGATTTGAAGAATCATTTAAGCATTAAAGTTCGTTTAATCATTGTGAGATCATGCAAACATGCAAAATGCAAAGAGACATGCAAAATGAAATGCAACCTAAGACCTAGGACCTAGTCACTGATCATGTGTCGATTTGTTATCATCATTGAACTTTTAGGTAACCGGATAAATCAATACAATGCCCACTAGCTATGAAACCATAGACATATGAATATCGATTTGTATGCACAAGAATCAATACAACACCCACTGGACAACAACCATGGATATATGAATATTGACTTTATTTTCAGAATGTTGGATTAGATATAAGCATCAAGGCACAAACGCCAGGATGACCTGAATATCATGTCCATTTTGATATAGCAATTTGTACAAGCATCAAAACATACACGTCGTGATGACCTGAGTACGCCTTGCGTTGCAAACACATCAAACAATCAAAAGATCATTCTAAATCCAATGTGAATTACCCGTAGTGACCCTTTATCGTTCACATCCTTAGGCAAGATCGCATTTCACAATAGGAGAAAAAATTCACTTCAAAAAGACAATAGTTAGATCAAACTTCCTTGAATTTTCCGGGTATCAATGGTCGAGGTACGCATGGCCATCCAATAGAGGCTCTTACAGTCGGACACCATTTCAATCCGGAATTTCCAAAGTTGTTAGATTTTCACATACGAGCAGAAAATAAAGAAAAGATTATGCCCCCAGTCATCACTCTCTAAATCCTGTAAAGGACATCATCGAAGAGCTCGAAGGGACACAATATGAAAAAATCTCAATGTGAATCAGTAAGCATACAAGGAGATAAAAGCATGTAAAAAGTATAGATTGTTTTCAGTTGAGTTTTGATGTTTGATTGCGTTGTTGTAGATGCAAAATCCTTTCTGGAGACAAGGCAGATTGACTGACTCAATTTGAAGCTTCAAAGGACTCTGACCGGATAGGATACGTCTAAGATACATTGGAGGCCATAGGATATGACATTGATTGCCCCCAAGTGTTAAACATTGATAGGATACAGACGCTTGAGCAGATTGGTGGACAAACCGACTTATTGAAAACTGGAAATGCAAAAACAAACATGGAGATATGTACAAACTAAAGCAAGACTGAAAGCTGGGAAAGACCAAGATTGTGCTGATAGATGGAGCGTTTTGAACAAGTGGCACCCGTTTTCCAGGTTTTCACCATCTTGGTAGAGATTCTATTTTTGCTACCAAGGTGCCTGTTTCCAGGTTTTCACCAAGGCACTTTTTCTTTTTTCATTTTTTTTTGTATTTTTCATTTTTCAATTTTTTTTGTACTCTTGATATTTTTTGATTTTTTTTTGAATTTTGATATTTTTTTATTTTTAAGATTTTTTCAGGACATTTTACCAAGCACTGAATGCCTTAGGCATATAATTTCTTCAGATGGAAAATGTTGATTGGTTTTCAGAGCTGTTCTCCTTCAGTCATTGAGAGTTGATAGGCACCAGAGCCAAAAGTAGCAGTGATTACAAAGGGACCCAGCCAATTGGGTTCGAACTTCCCCTTGCGTTCTCGATGGGATTGATTTTTAGGATTTTCTCTCAAGATTAGATCACCAACCTGAAATTCCCTATGTCTGATTTTCTTGTTGTAGCCTCTAGACATTCTCTTCTGATATACTCTGAGATGATCATACACTGCTTGCCTGCGCTCATCTAGTAATTCAAGTTCTTGTAACCTAGACACTCTGTAGTCTTCATCAGTGACAAGTCCATGCATTCTGATTCTAAGTGATGGGATCTCAACCTCAATAGGTAGTACCACTTTAGACCCATAAACTAAAGTGAAAGGTGTAGCCCTAGTAGGTGTTCTGATACTTGTTTTAATACTGGTTCTGGTACTTGTTCTGATACTAGTTCTGATACTGATTCTGATACTGATTCTGATAATTGTTCTGATACTGGTTCTGATACTAATTCTGATACTGATTATGATAATTGTTTTGATACTTGTTCTGATACTTGGTATACTTGATAGCATCTTTTTCCATTTGCAAACTCTCAAACAAGATCATATTGTGCAGTCCCAATGTCTAGCAAGGTGGGGAACAAGAGAGATTGGCAAGCTGGTGGAAGAGATGGAAGACAAGAGAATGAAAGCTAATGAAGGGAAGAAATCCTCAAGGGAAAACTCCTCAAGAATACTCAAGCTAGGGAAAAATGATCATGTAAAGTGCATTTGGACAAGCAATGAAATGCCATCATAGGATAAGTCACAATAGCGTAATGCCAGAGCAAGAAAGGATGCAGTCCAAAGGAGTAGACATGTCAAGAGGCTTCATAGCATCATGTTTTACTCTTTCTTTCTTTTTTTTATTAGATGAAGACCAAAGGGGAAAAGGATAGCAATAGGCAAAAATGAATGGAGGAAGATGGATATGAAGGCTAAGTAGGAAGGGAATGAAAGCAAGATCATCATAAGACAACTCACAAAATAGCCAAATGTTTGTGTATAGATCAACATTGTCAAGATCAAAGAGAGAAGATGGAATGGATGAAATATGTAGAAGAACTACGCACGATGCCTGATTGTCAGGTTTTCATCATGGTACTTATCCAAGGTGCCACAAGGAAGTGGTTTTCACCATAGGACGAATTTATTTCTCTTTAATTTTGCTACCAAAGTGCCTGTTTCCAGGTTTCCACCAAGGCACATTTTCAATTTTTATTTTTTTTCATTTCTATTTTTTTTTTGAAAGAAGGCAAGCTTTTTAGATAGTGCTCCTTGAAAGGATAAACCATGATATACCAAGGATTCAAATGATATGCTCAAAGATGCTGATAGGGAAAGGAATATGGAAGAAAAAAAATGGAGGATAGGGTTTTATGTAAAGCGAGTGAGGATGGAAGATAGGAGCAATAGGTAAATGAGGAAAAATGATAGAAGGTAGAAGGTTAATGAATGGAAGGATTGTGAAAGGGTAGATGGAAAGGAAGGCAAGATCAATGTAAACACACACCTTGAAGGGTGGTGAGAGGGTGGAGGAAACATGAATGAAGGAATACGTGAAGGAATATGGCAAATGGATAGCAGAGGTTGTGGTTTAGGCACATGGAATGGAAGAATGTTTTTGGAAGGAGATGAAGTGGAAGCCTTTGGAAGCTTGAATGTCAATTTCACTTTTTTCTCAACACCAGACTCTTTCAAGAGAGACTTTGGAATCCATATAGCCGTAGGCTTTTTATTTCCTTTTGATGATCTAGAGAGAATATCTTCAATGATGGATTTTGGAACCCATACTTGTCTTGTAGTTTTCTTCTTAAATATCTATTTTGACTTTATGTTTCCATGTCTATTAGAGGAGACATGGTGATCTTCTTTTTTGATGGATTCTTGTATTGCTTCTTTTTCTTGTATTGAACATTCAAGTTACTTCCAAAAGACTTGGGACTTGTGGAAGAGGGAGGATATGACTAGTTTAGATGGGTGGGTGGATGAAAAGGATTCAAGGGTATGCATCTATGTTGATCTTGAGGAAAGATGGGAGATGGAGGTATGTAAGGACCCAAGATGGATGACGAATCAGGAGAGTTAGGAGAGGAAAGTGAAGAGACATAAGGACCCAAGATGGAAGGAAGGCATGAAGCCCTTAGTAGTGGTGGAAGAGGTCCAAGGATGGAAGTGGAAGATGCAAAAGGATAATCAATAAGTTCATCAGCATCTATATGACAACCAAGGATATCAACATCTTTAGAGTGAGCATTAGAATTTTCAATAGAATCATGGACATCTTGAATATGAGCACCTTCTTTGATAGGATTGTTCAAAGCTTGCAAAGACTTAGGAAGAGTAGAAAGTGGAAGTGAACATGGAGTGGTAGAACAAGAAGATGAAAGACTTTGATCTTGACAAGGATCTTCGGATAGCATAAGCGCATAATTTTTCTCTTGTTTTTCAATAGGCTTAACATTGGAAGGAACACCATTTTTACCAACCTTAATGGAAGTATCATCTTTGGAAAGCGCAAGCGTAGTAAGGTTATTTTGATTGTCAATAAGCTCAACAGTGTAAGTAGTAGCTTGATCTTGCTTAGGCGAAGACTTAAGACATGGTGGAATGCATGAAAAAGGGTGTGCATGATCAAAAGAATCCTAAGGCAGATAAGAGACATCGTGAAAAGGAGTGGATGACATGGAGGGTTCTTGATGTTGATCTTTCTTTATGTTTTTTTTTTCATCATTTTTAGAGTCCTCTTGACATGGAGCCACTTCTAAGGACAAGGAAGCATGTTGGGATTGTATGGATGACTTTGGAAGAGATGGTGGAGGACTAGCTGAAGTAGGGATTATAGCATATGAAGGCTTAGGCTCTTTAAGTTTATCATTATTGAAAGTCTTTGCATCCAAGTGAAGGTTAGATTGAGTTTCTTTAAGAGGTAGCCCTGGAGGATAACTATAGGGAACCGCATGAAAAGTATCAAGGCTTGTGTCGGATGAAGGTTCTGTGAAAGATTTGAAAGACTCGGAAGCTTTAAGAAATGTACGGGTATTGGAGGAAGTAGGGGATGGAAGGGAACCATCACTAGACAAAGGTCCAACATTAACATGATCTTGCTTGAGAGTGTAATCTTTATTTTCAGCCTGAGAGTTCTTAGAAGAGAGATCCTTATAGTATTGATGTTTCAAGCTAGCACGATGTATTTTATAGTCCTCAGCAGTAGTAAATGGATCATAATCAAGGTATTGTCCACAAAAGCCATCAAAGTCTCTTTCAAAATCAGAATCATATGGATCACCATCATGATCTATCCAATGTGACGGCCCATTTGTAGTAAGCAGGAATGAACGATGAGGAGGACTCTTAGGAACAGAGGTGTCATAGGTATCATTACATTGTCTGTCATCATAGTCATCATAGTCTCCAAAGCTAGATGTGTCACTCTCCGTGGAAGAGGTATCATATTGCTTAATTTTTTTTCGGGGGCATGGTGACATGTACAAGTCTTTATCAAATGGAAAAGAGTATAGAGGTTCCTTTTCTTTCTCAAGTTTGTCAAGCTGGACTTGCATAGCTTGCAGCTGCTTCATCATAGCGGTGATCAGAATTTCTTCCTCATGTGTACTGATTATTTGAGACATGTGTACTGATTCTCAATAGCTACTGCTCTGTTCTTGACACAGTGATTTGTTCGACAGATTCTGGAATTAGGCTGAAAAAGCTAAGTATCTGGCAATTTTGACAATTTCTGACAACTCTCTCAAATTTTTCCAAATGACACTCTGCAGACTCATACGACACTAGGTAGTCTATGAAACGACAGTTGCTAAACTCGTACAACAGTTGGGTAGCAATGAAATGACAGTTGTTAAACTCGTACGACAATTGGGTAGCAATGAAACGACAGTTGTAAATATCATACGACAGTTGTTAACAGGATTTTGACTTTCTTGAATTTCCTGGCATGAAAACTCGTACGACACTGGGTTCTCAATCGTATGACAGATGGGCAATACTGAAATGACACTTGACAAAACTCATACGACTTATGACTTCCTGAAATGACTTTTGACTCCAGAAAAGATTTTACGTCAATTTTTGCAAAATTTAAGGTCTTCAGTTTTGGATTGTTTGCAAATTGTACTATCCAAATTTTGAAGGTTATACCAGATTTGATCATTTTTAATAGCCAAGTAGATAAACAAGCACGCAGAAATACAAGCCAGTGATTCCAAGCACGTTTGAAAACAATGAACAAGGGCAAAAGCAACCTTGCGCATGAACAATCAAGTGACCAAATTGTGCTAATCCCTGAGAGTACTAATTGTGTATGTTCTGAAAAGTTTTACAATAACACACATATACCTGAAAGTGAAAAATTGGCCTCTCTAGGGTTTTTAGTAATGGTTTGACTCTGCAACTTTTATGATTCAAAGGGGTGAACTCCAATCCCGGCGCACCAGGGTTTTGACACAGTCTGAGAACTTAATCTTCAAGAGCTGCTAGGGAGATCTGACAACCCAACAATGAACCATACCTGTGGAGATTTCTTCCACAAGGACATTTATATAGCGGCTGTCACTACCACGGTGAAAATGGCTATGATCGCTTGAGGTTTCGTCAATGCAGTTTGCCCTGTGAAGGGATTGTTTGCTACGGTTAACCCTCTCTAAAGGTGACTCACAGATTTATACCACAAGGGGACTTGGCTCCAGATTCAAGGTTTTGACACCTCTCCACTTTTAACCCAAACAAAGCAAGCAGATTAATCCGACACGCTAAGACAAAGTTTTGTTCCACCAAGGTCTGTGATATCAACTCCACGTGATCTATCAACCTCTCCGGGGAGAGAATGTATCAATCAATAAGAGAAGACGCACTAACCAATTTTGATTCACCAAAGCTCATGATATCAACCCCACGTGATCTATCAACCTCTCCGGAGAGAGAATGTGTCGATCAATAAGAGAAGACTCACTAACCAAGTTGAATGTGAAACACACTAAGTATCCTCCCTACCTACAAGGATTCTGTCGTCAAGAAGGATTTCACTGGAAATCCAATCTCTCAAGAATCACGAATAGTGTTCATAGGGCCTAATTACTATGTGAGCACAGATATATTCCCGAAAGCAAATCTACCAAAAGTACCCAAAAAAGTATAAAGAGGAACACTTAACGCTTAAAGAGAATATGAGATGAGTCCACAAGGTGGAACACTTAACACCTCACACAAGCTAAAAATGAGTCCCCAACTTAGAAAACAAGTGAGTTCCTAAAAGCACAAAAGGGTTGCCAAGTGGAACATTTAACGCTTCTGTCCTGTTGACCCCTCCCCTTTATGGCGCTGAGATTGCAACCACGGGGTGGAAATGAGGGGCCGGCGGATTAGCGAGTCCAATAACCCAAGATAGCAATCAAGATCAATCACAAGTATTCTAAGACTACTTAATGAATCCTTAAGGGATCACAACCTTGTATCAAATTATGCAAGTGTGTAGAAATAGATCAAAAGCATGAAAAGATGCACACAAGTTTGACACGTGAGAGATTTATTTTAAGTGCAAATCAAAATGTTTTCAAAAGAAGGAGAATACCTCATGATCCTCGCAACGCGCTTAGTAGATTTTACCTAATTTTTAGCAATTCTTGCGCTTTTCCCAATCAAAATCAGCAGAAATCAATCAGAAACAGTAAATTTCAATTGTTAGGGTTAACTGTCAGTCAAAATCCAAAAATTAAATTTGACAAACTGTCTGCAAAAATGAAATGACAATTGAAATCTGGTACCAAAACTCGTACGACAGTGGGTATGCTCCCAGACGACAGTCCAGAAACTCGTACGACACTGGGTATGATACCATACGACAGTAAAGCTCCCAAACGACAGTGGGTATGCAATGAAATGACCCTTGATCCGATAGACTGTCGTACGATAGGGGGTTCAGTATCATACGACAGTGGGTATGCTCCCATACGACATTTGTCAAAAACTCGTACGACAGATGTACAGACAAAAATTAAAAATCACAATTTTGCACAGATCCCGAGAAGAAAAAGATAGAAATTGATAGAATTGAATTGGAAACCCGTTTCAGGGCCCCACGGTGGGCGCCAGAAATGTGTGTGTGAAAATTGTACCTGATCTGTAGACACAACACTCAGTAAAACATTAGAGGTTAGTGATAATCAAAATCGTGCAAAATTGAAATCTAATCTAACCAAGCGATTTACTGCCTTCTAATAGGTGCGAGATTAATGTTCTCAGATTATTATCGAGATCAGTGACCTAGACGACACCTAAATGAAGGATTTGAATGCAAAAGATGGATATGAAATTGAATGCAATTAATCTATATTTTTGATATTTTCTATGCAATAAGAATGATAAACTGATATGCTATGAATGCTAAATGATCTAACAATGAAGATTCTAACAATGATATGAAAATTATGAAATTCTATGCTAAGATATAAAAGCTATGCAATTGAAATTGATCTCACAAAGCTTTGAATTCGCAAGTTGATTTCCTCAGCCTCCAATTCTCCAGCGTGATTGTGCAAAATATGTGGATGTTTGGATGCAAATTTGAGAGATGATTGAGAGATGAATTATGAAGAGCCGAGCCTTATTTTTATAGAAATATAGGGCTTTGGAGGTGCATGAGAAAAAGCCATAAATCACTCAAATAACTCAGGTTGATTTTTGAGTTATTTTTAAATAAGAGATAATTAACTCACAAAAACATGCAAAAGCTAAGCTTTAACTCAAAATAGAGTTTAGCTTTAATTGATAATTGATAGTTGTTTGCTTTTATGATTGTGCATGTTTTATTTATGAATTAATTTAATAATAAAGTGATTTATTTCCAACTTAATTGCTTTTAAAAATAAAACAATTGATTTATGGGTTAATTAATTATTTAATCAAACTTTTATTAAAAACTATATTATTAAATAATGACAACTTGCTTTAATTAATTAAATAAGAATTTAATCAATTATTCATATGATATTAGATTTATTGTCAAAATTAAATAATACAATTAATAATAGATAGAATTAAATTTAATTACACAATTAAGTGGCAAATATTAAATCTAATTAATTAAATATGAAAATATTCAATTAATCAAACTTTAGGATAAATGTGATTTATTGCCAAATAATTATAAAATTAAAGATAATTATGATGATTAGGAATATTGCTAGGAATATTCCCTGATGCAGAATTTAAGATAATCAATTAGGATTCGATGATGTTTAGATGTGCCTTAGATTAGGACTTTGATGTCGATTTCGTTCGAATTGTTGATATAGGAGGTTAATGAACATATAGCCCATTTTTGGGGTATTACAGTTATCATATGGTTGTGCAATCAGTTTGTCAAAGTTTAAAAGAACCGAATACTAATTTACCACCCTCCCCCCTCTTAGTGTTCCTCAATACCAACAATTGGTATTAGATCCTAGTGCCCTGAAAGAAGTCTAACAGCTTGAGGAAGGTCCTAATGGGTGATTCAATAGTTTCTAGTAGTGTTTAGAAGAAGATCTTGGTTGCATTTGAAGATGTTGACAAATAAAATGTTGAAAACATTGAACTAAAAGAAAAAATCAAAGAGGTTGCAGTCTTTATAGAAAGTCTGAAGGAACAATTGAATAAATCCAAATATAAGAGGAAGGAACTTACTGATCAGTTACAATTGACAAATGGTACTGATAATTCACAAGTCCTGAAAGACAAATCAAAATATGAACAACTTTCTAAAGATAGAGATAATCTGAAGCATGAAATAGAAGCCATGGTGATGAAGATGACTAAGGAAGATGAGATAAGGGAAAATATTGAGCAATCCCTCAAAGAGAAATATGAGGAATGTCACAAACTGAATTGTGAGATTGGTCAATTACAGCTTGATCTTGAGTAGTCTAGATATAATGAACAAGAGCTTGGAAGAGTCGATGAAGTTCTAAGGAGAGAGCTTGCAATAACTAATGAATTCAAAGAAAAATTCAAATCTAGTTTGGTGAAGCTTGATGAGAATCTTGAGAGAAAAAGAACAGTAGGAGACAAACATGGATTAGGCTTTGAGAAAGGAGAAAGTTCTTGAGGATAGACTAATTCATCAAAAAATCAGACAAAAAAAGTAAAGGAGAAACCTATGAGGAAACCAAATTTCAATGGAAGATGCTTTACATGCAACAAAATTGGTCATAGAGAGAAGGAATACATAAGTAGAACTAATGCTATATCCTTCCTAGGTTACTGTTACACTTGCAGCAACTATGGACATAAATCAAGTGAGTGTAGAACTAACATGAGGCAAGGAAATGTTACTTGTTACAAATGCAATAACTTTGGACACTTGGTGAAGCAATGAATATTGAATCAGACAAATCTAAGGTATGGAAAATCCAATGTGACGTGTTTCAATTGCAAAAATTATGGTCACATTGCTAGGAAATGCATAGACAATAAAGATAGAGGTTCAGCAGAAAGAAATAATGCTAAGGATGATAAGTGAAAGAAAATTGTTGATGTTGAAGAGGTTAAGAAGGAAATGAAGAAGACATGGATGAGAAAAGAGAAGATTGGTTATACAAGACAGATCACACCAGTCTCTAGTGTGGATAATTCTTTTTCTAATTAATTAATTAGGTCTAAGACCTAAGGGGTAGTTCTTCATGAAAAATCTTACCTAACCCCTATTTTGGAAGGATTGAAGGAAGTGACCATATCAAACAGTTGAGAAATTGAATCTGGATCCTATTGATATCTAACTTGATAAATTTCATCATGATTTTGAGGGTCGCAGGCAAAATATTTTTACTGGTCGTGAGCAGGTTTACGAACTAGGGTTCAACCGCATTTATTGCAAATTGATTATTGGAGCGTGCTAAGAAATAAAAATGATTTTTGAGACAATATTTTTCACCTTGCTATCTTGAAAATGAGCTTGCAGAGAGATTGAAGGATACTTGAGCAGAAATCCTAAATTACTTTCAAAGATCAAATTGTAAACCCTATCGTCGATGTAAAGGTATTTATCGTTTTGAAGATTGTTGAATCTTTCTGAAATCATGGATACTCCTGTGGTATTAGATATCAAGGATAGAACCCATCCTATTTTCAAGAAACACCCCTATAAGTCTATGGAAGATGATCCCAAAGGTGCATTTTCAAAAGTTCCATGTGGAGTTCTTCATGTCGAAGACATTAGGGAATAAATTCACTATTAGTTTGAGGAGTTAGGAGAGATGTGATTCATGAGGCATATGAGTCTTTATGTGAATAAGGGAAATTTAAGGCCAAATTCAAATAACTAGAAACCATGAAGATTTTGTAGGTTATGGATCTCATTACTTTTGATGAACACGAGTGGACACAAATTATTTTGAGTAGGATACACGAATAATTTCTTTGGTTAGATAGACCTTATAAGATTACCAAGGAAGTTTTGGAGGATATAACTTGACTATGTGCTAATGGTGAAGTTTCATCCCTAAAATCAACATGGCAAAACCTAGTGACAGACCTAACTGGATCAAAGTGGAATAAGAGAGTAATGAAAATTTATGATATTAGGCAGCCAAATATGAAATTTTCATCTATGGTATTCAACTACAAGGTTTACCATTCTAGCAAAGAGAATTCCATTTCCAGCACTATCATCTACACATCCTACCGAATGGTGAAGGAAGGAATCAATTTTGATATGTGTAAAGCTCTGAGAGAACTGCTTGTGCATAATCTTGAGAAGATTAAGAAAGACAAGAATTAGATTTTCAAGTATGGTTCGCTGGTGATTTACATATTTTTCTACTTTATGAACCACTTTCCAAGGTTTAGTTATATAACATGGAGGAAGAACATACATGTTGTAAAGTATATCACTAATTACTATCTCATGCTTGATCAAACATCCAAAACAAGAGAACATTGGGGATACCTTACGACAATAAAAAATAAATGCAATTGAGATGGAGGATTCTGAGACAGTTAGTTGAGAAGTATGAAGATACCATTTTATTTATGGTTAAGTTTGATGATTACGAATGGAAGTAGTGGAGCCAAGAACTTCTTGGATCATGTGAATGGGTTATGAAGTTGATCCTGTAATTGTGGAACATCACGTGAATGATCTTTTGAAGAAACCTATTGACCCTAATGAAAATTGTAAGGAAACTTAGGTGCGGAAACAACTTCCTACACTAATCTATAAAGGAAAGTATTGTGCAAATTCTTTTAAACCCTTACAATTTCAGATTCGTTAACTAGTTTAACAATGATATTACAGCCATATACCATGCATACAGAAAATAGAGAATGACACAATGATTTACCCTGGGGAAACCTTTTGGTATAAACCCCAGTACTCCAAAACCTGCACAGTGTATTAATCAAAACTATTACAGTTTACAATACACTTGCAATGCAAGTTCTTTTAGAAGATTTTTCCAACTCTTGAAGACAAATTGTGGCAGCATAAAACGTTCCAACAATACACTAACTTCTCCTATCTTCACAACTCTAAAAAATGCTTATATCATGCGCTTCCCTTTTTAGGGCAACTTCCAAAGATAGTCGTATTAGGGTTTTACCATTCTCTGAGAAAATAGGAACCCGAAAAAATTTGATTGGGGAAGAGTGTACAGTACTCAACTTTATCAGTTGCCACATGTCTTCACTCGTCATTGATTCTTCCAGACATAGCTCTTACGTGTCATAGGAATCTGTCATAACCATTTCAACCATGATCTCCTTACACACAATTCAAGATGTCGACACATCAAGTGGAGTGACACATCAACATGCCAACTGGACATGTACACTCACACTTAATTACATTATTTGCAAGAAATACATTTTACAAAATAAATAATAAGAATAGGAATTATCCAAGGTTGAGACACCTTATTCCTAACAAAAATAGGTTTGGTACATACAAAGAGAAGAGCCTTGAGGTACATCTTGTAGTAAATAAGCCAACTATAAAGAGTAGAGTTAGAAGAGAAGTTTAAATAATAGGAGAAAGAATGGGTTTTACCAAGGAACAGATGGAAGAAGAAAGGAAAAAGTACAAAGAAGAGAAGAATAAAGAAAAAGAAGAAAAACCTATTCATATTGAGGATGATAGTGATGGACCCCCTCCCTACATTCCATTCAAGAACAAATTTACTAGGAGTTCGGTGAAGGCATCAGAAGAAGAGATTCCAAAGAATACAGTGACACCTAAGCCATCTATACCAAAAGTCACTCTACTAAAAGCTGTAAAACCAAAGAAATTTTATGAATCAATCAAGAAAGGAGTCAAACCAAGTAGGAAGAGAGGAATATAAGAAGACAAAGATGAATCCATTGAATCAAATGACTCAAAGAAATAGTTGAGGACTAAAGGAGCCAAAGCATCTAAAGTTGTGATCGGGAAGATACCTAATGAGGTCATATATGGTAAGCCACCATCTTCTGAAGTTCTAAGAAAATTAGTTAAGCATGGCATTTTAGTACAAGTGAAAAAGTATTATTGTAAATTTGATGAAGTTGAGAAGAGAAAGATAGAGGAAGAAACAATTAAATATTTGAATAGGCTTAACCAAGCACTTGTTGAGATCAAAGGGGAAATCTCTGATGATCTATTTTCTAAACTTGAGGAGAAGAGATTGACAACACTGGAGGAGGATAGAAGGATCAGAGAAGGAGTGATAAATAAGCTATGTTTGGATATTACAACCGAAGAATATAAGATACTTCTTAATGAAGAAAAAAAGTATTGCTGACAAAAATAAAAATTAACTCGATCATGATTGGAAAGACTGGTGAGGTTGTGGAAGAAACTGATGAACTACAACTGATTTAGAACACTGAATGAAGAATCTGTGATTGAAGATCACTGAGGAGTTGCTGATTAGATATGCAAGATGATTAAATTAGTATTATGTTGTCATTGATGTCAACTAGCTTGATAGTACTTATCTTGTAAGTTACTATACCGACACATCTGAAGAAAGGTGAAAGAGATGAAGAACAAAAATATCTACATGAGGAAGATGTATATGTTAGATGAGGATAAGGAATACACTGAGTAACTTGTTGATGAGTCTATGACTTGATGAAATTGACTTTATTATGTTGCATTCATCTATGATGAAGAATAGAGCTGAAAGACACAAAGCAGTGTTGTCGGTAAATGAAGCATTCCAGTATACACCGATAGAGTGTAGTGTATATCGAGCGTAGTGTTAACCAAGCTTGTGTTCACTGATGTATTTTTTTGTTAACCGAGCATAACAAAAAGGAATTAAATGATCAGTTTAGCCGATAAAGTGATGAGTTGTAAAGTGTATGAAATCGAGGTAACAAATAAGGTTTGTTATGAAGATCGACGACTAACATAATTCAAGAAAAATCTAATGGAGAAGATTGAAATGTGTTACTAACACATCAGCCGAAGAAGGTTAGAGCGACAAAATCAATGAATAAGATTAAGTGGCAAAATCTGATGGAGGAAAAGAAAATGATTTACTCATCTATATAAGAAACATTGGTTTCATTGTTGAAGAGATGTCGGAAGAAGAAGATACTGTAGAATTATCGCGTGAAGGATTTTTTATGCATTCTAATCATACTGGTTAGTGAGAACCGAACTGCAGAACAATTACCGAGCTACAGAGAGTAATTACCGACGGACAGTAAGTTGATATAATATTGAATCTGAATTGATATATTGATCAGAAAGATTTGAATGAGCTGAACATTGATCTATAAACTGCAATTGAAGTTGTTTCAAGGAAGATCATCTACTATTACATATTTAACCATTGTACACAGTCAAATCTCTTAACCGAGTGGACTATGAAAGTCTTTTTGATGTTTCATTCATAGAGTGAACATTGTTATCCTGTCAACCCCAGAGTGATTGCTGGTTGGACAATAACTTCTGGTCTAAAATCTTCTAACAAGGTCACACCTAACAGTGTGTTTGTAAACCTTTAATAGGGTTGGGTCTTCACCGACCTCACTTCAGAAGAGTGAACATTTTTGGGTTGTCAGTCCCAGGTGGTTTCTCCCTTCACAGGGTTTCCACATTAAATCTCTTGTGTTATGTGTTGATTGTGATATTTTCTTGTTATCATACTTTGCATATTACATGTTAGATTTGATCGGTAACTACTATAAGTTTTAGACTGACAATCGGTAAAAACACAGACAGTGAAAGTATTTTATGTTTATCGAGTAGCAGAAGTTGAAGAATTTGTTTTGGATTATACATATTGTTTTGGGACACTGGATAACTGATTCACCCCCTCTCAGTCATTCTAACAGAAACAAAAGAGGCAATACACAAGATATTACTAGACAATTGGTATGAAGGCCCTTCACCGGTAAAACACAAGAAGATATCACATGAATCAATTATGCACATAGGATTTCATTCTACAGTAGTTGAACCAGACCTTTTTATTTTTGCAGTACCTATATCACTCTCCACAAATCCAAATGATGAAGAAGATATTTCTGGTGTAAGAAAGTACAAGGCTACAATGACAGAGGATGATTATAAGGTTGTCATGGGAGAAGAAGAAGAGAATACTGAGGATAGGCTTATTGATCTCGATCAAGGACAACCAAAGACAAAAATAGCCCATACAGATGATCAAAAGGAAGATGAGGATAGAGTTGAACAAAATCCTATTGATGAGAAGATCCTTGAAAAGACTGAGGAAGTGAAAGTTGAATAATTTGAAGAGGCAAGAGACACTACAAAAGCAACACCTTTTTTTTTAGAAAAAAAATATGATTGATGTGCAATTACAAGGACTAAATGAATTGGATACTCTTGGAGATGATCACTTGATGACACTTGCTTCGGTTGCTCATGTCAAAGCAAGAGAGTGCATAATGAATTCCAATGAGAAGGGGAATGCACTTTTAACAAGGGAAACAAATGTGTTGTTGATATTAATAAGATAGTTAAGGAGAGTGAAGATATAAATTGATTGAGTTATCACAAGCATATGATCCTTTGAAGGATTTAGCTTCGACACATGCAACTTAGATGACAAAAATGAATGATAAGATTAAGACCCTTGACATTGAGAAGGAAAGGATAAAATGAAGGATTAGAGAACTGATGAATCAAATAGTTCTTAAGCTTGATGTTCTGACAAGAGGAGTGAAATAAGCTACTACAACTCATGAGTATCCAGATGCACCTAATGTTAGTGAAGCAGAAAAGTTAGCATATGCAGTTTGTGGGTAGATTCAGATCGCTGAGAGTCTGAAAAAAAGTTGGGATGTTGACTTTGTAGCTCTAAAGAGCAACTTTATTTTCAAACTTTTGTAAGTACACTTTTCATACCTGTGTATATAGGTAGATGCTATAAGATTTTGGTTATTCAATTTTGGTGTTTTTCTCTACCTTTTCCATTAATGTCAAAGGGGGAGAGATAAGGTGAGAAAAATGAAATGATTACCTCAGGGGGAGCATGTATTTTTGGTTAGGAGAGATAATTTTGGAGCTTGGCATTTTGTTTAGAACACTTAGTCATTTTTGTCTAAGTGTTGCCATCAATGCCAAAGAGGGGAATTATTGGGAAAGAGACATTGAAAGACATTGATTGTATGTTGTCATTGATGACAACTATACTTATTTCACATAGTCTCCCAACATATTTATTTATATCAAAGGTATTTATGAAAATCAGCTAAAGTATGGATGAACAGGTAGCAGTATACAAGTTTGACAATATGATTGGTATGAATATGTTCGGTTAAAATATGAATAGCGAACTTAGTAGAAGATTGTTTGGAGTATATTCTATGATATCCTACGATCACAGAAGCTAATGATATGTTTCAGTTGAATTTTGATAATTTGAGTATCAGATTGGCAAAGAAGTGTAGAAGATAGAGTCAATTAGTAGGAGGATCGATCAGTGATCCTACTGGATCGATGATCTAATTGTTTTGATTGTATATTTTGGTAGAGCTGACATGCTACACGTTATCTACAACTTGGTATAGGTTAGCATGAATATTTGATCAGTTTATTGCTCAAGGTTGCACATGTTACACACTTTGCTATTGGAGACAACAATGGACCTATTATAATTTGATGATAGTTATATAAGCCCGAGTTTTTGTGTTGATTGAGAGGATTGATGTAGATGTGATGAGAAGAATATATTATGCGAAGATCAGAGATGTTATGTACCTAATTGTAGAGGTTAGATTGATGTTTACCTAATGTACTTGCATGAAACTATATTGGCATATGTGATGCTATTTCCAGTTCAACATTTTTGATTGTAGTCCAATGTTTACTATAAGCAGTGAGCTTTATAAGAGTCGTAGCCCTCTTTTGTAATTGAGTAGTGTGCTCCAGGAAATGTGTCTAATGCTTATGCATTCCATTTGGTAATTCACCCTTAACTGGGTTAACTTTATTTCTACAGAGATATTTGTGGGTTCCATCCCCACCATGTTTTTTCCCTTAACTGATTTTCTACGCAAAAATCTTGGTGTCATGAGTTTGTGGATACTTTATTTGTTCTGTATCAGTTTACTTTTCATTGTGGTTAGCTTATGGTTGTGCACTCAGTTTGTTAAAGCTAAAGGATTGATGTAGATGTGATGAGAAGAATATATTGTGCGAAGATCAAGATGTTATGTACCTGATTGCAAAGGTTAGATTGATATTTCTCTGATGTACCTGCGTGAAATTGTACTGGCATATGTGATGTTATTTCTAGTTCAACATTTTGGATTGTAGTCCAATATTTATTGTAAGAAATGAGCTTTGTAAGGATTGTAGCCCTCTTTTGTAATTGAACAATGTGCTCCAAACGATGTGCCTAATGCTTATGCATTCCATTTTGTAATTCAAGTAGTAACTAAGTAAACTTTATTTTTGTAGAGATATTTGTGGGTTCCATGCCGACTGCGATTTTTCCCTTAACTGAGTTTCCACACAAAAATCATGATGTCATGAGTTTGTAGATACTTTCTTTGTTCTGTATCCATTTACTTTTCATTATGGTTAGCTTATGGTTGTGCAACCAATTTGTTAAAGTTAAAAGGAACCAAACATTGATTCACCCCAACCACCCCCTCAGTTTTCCTCACGACCAACAACATACATAAGTGCAAGACAACACAACAAAATCCATTTGTGCCTAATTGTACGACATAGTTGCCTTGACTTATTTACACATTTCCCAAGGGAAACAATTATCCAATTGCTCAAATCGTTGATGGACTAGATGGACTAATTGAGCAAATTAATCTCGAGTGAGAGTTAAACTCATTTAATAAAGTGAAGGTGAGGGCTAACCTCACCCTCAAAAAATACGAGCTCTTGCTTGGTGTGACCTATATGACTCGAGAAGATTGAGAAACCTTTTCTTTAAATATATAATATATTAACAAAATTGATGTCGTTCAAAATCCTTCAAAGTTGTTTATGACACCACCATTTCCTAAATACGATGAGTTGAAAAGAAGTTGCAAAGAGAAAATACATGACATTAGAAATATTATCATGTCAAAAGAAACAAAATAATGTGCAATCACACTATGAATATAATTAAAAAAAGAAAAAGTAAAGAAAATAAAGAAAGGACAATTTAAACTTTGTCCATATACTAATCTAATATATAATAACAAAACAACACATTTAACCTTAACTAATGACTAAACCTTCTAAACCTAATCTTCTCATTTTTATTCTACACACAAACGCTTCTCTCCTTAGTCTAAAATCTAAATGAAATCAATATTTCATTATCATCTAAAATTTTAATAGTTTCTAAATAAATATAACCAAATTTTTAAAGGGATAAATCTCACTTTTTAAATGTTTACTAATTCTTTAGGATGACCATAGCAATCCCAATTCCTCGGATGCTTCATCAATGCATATCTAAAAGCAGAAAACAAAGACCTATATCATGGGAGGGTACGAATCCTAGGAATGGAAAAATATACTACTTATGATCACAATCAAAGCCATAAATATAACACATTTCCATCTCCATCAAAAAGAATAAGAAATGCATTTCTTTATGTCTGTAAACATCAAAATTGCATAGAGCAGACAAGGTCATGGGGATTCCTTTGGAGCCCACATATCATGCAATGCAAGGAATACGCAAGTTTAGAAACACAATAATTCATGATTGTGTTGCAGACACGTGTGGAGTTTGCAATTGTACACATAACTTTGGACATGGTAAATGCAATGATGAAGGCATAAATGTGCCCCTCTCGCATGCATGAAATCATTATCATGGTATTAACAAAAATTTAGAAAGAAAAGTTTACAGCAGTGTTTCTAGTATGTATTATACCATCCGTTTGACGAAGTTAGATATTTCAAATATTGGTAAAAATTGCAAGTTCTTTTTATATTGACGAAGTTAAAATTACATGAATGAATAACAATTCGATAGAAAGGATTGTAAGAAAGAAAAAAACTACAAATGAAAAATTTGTTTACAGAAGTTCTGCAGTTATCTTTCTAATTAACAAATTGTAGGGTACTTCAATTTGTGCAGTTTTACAACTTCTTTCATGGCAATATTTTTTACTTATGGCCGCACTAAGCTCTATAAAAAATACATCAATGATTTTTTTTTTTAAAGTCAAATCTTTTTTTAAAAAAATTTAGCAAAAATATTTTATTTTTTTTGCAATTTTTTTATAGTTTTCAATCATAAAATGTACAGATCATGAATAGATGCTGAAAATTTTGCAAAAATCTATTAAATTTTCTGTTTTTTGAAATCTAATTAACGATACATTTTGGATGGAGCTTAGCCACATCCATTTTAAATGTCCCAAACCTTTAAAATTAGTACAATCTTATTTCACCAAGTATTGTTTAAACTTTTACTACATCTTCTGTATAATTTTTAAATTTTAAATGTCAAACACATTTGATACTTCCAAATATTATTAAGATATATAAATATTCATTTAAAATGGTGTTGATTCTTTATCCCATCTCTATTTATATAATCTTTTATATTCTAAATTAAATTTATAAGTTGTTCGATTTGTACATATTTCATTCCATCTTTGTTTATACAAATCTTTAGTAAAAGAGACCATCAAATATTCCATACCACTTCTGGTAGATCATGAAACATGTAAATTACGTTTCATTGAAACAAAATATTTACAATACAACTTGGCTTGCTCTCACTTCAGCTGTCTCCTTTTCGGATAAGGAGATCTTTTAAAGCTGCAGACTAAACTTACAAATAGTATAGAATTATGTTAATAAAACCATTCCAGATTTTGTAAAGCTGGAGACTAAACTTACAAAATAGTTTAGAATTATGTTATAAATCATTCCGAGGAAGGTGTTTGTCAGGGATAGCTGCAACCCAAATTGTAGACAACTGACCCTATTAACTCTGGCCCCTTCAGCCGCTGGTTGTTCTCAAAACTGTAGACAGACACATAAAACACAAATCAGCATTTAGAGGAAAGATGGGAAAAAGAAATAGGTGGGTTTACATAAAGTAGTTTCTGAAATAAAATTTGTGTATATTTTTAATATAATACTTCAGATCGCATTTTTTATTTATTATCAGGATATATAAAGCAACAGATGTACAAAAGAAAGATCATAAAATGTGATCTGTAAAATATATACACAATCTAAATCAAAAACTATTTTATGTATATTTTAATAGTTTTAGAAATCTGAGAACATAGGGTTTCTTATGCAGACTGTCAGCCACACCTCTTTTGAGAGAATTTAGAGAAAGCTCCAGAAACAGGAATAGTGCCGCATAGATCATTGTCAGAAACGTCCCTGCACACACAACATGTTATTATTGTCAATGATAAAAGAGGAAAGCGACTGAAAAGGGTTTTAACAATGACGAGATGCTTTCTTTGTCCAACGTACAATATTTTAAGGCTGCTCAAACTAGTGAGTCTTCGTGGGATCCGACCCGTCAGTTTGTTGCCATTAAGACGCCTGCACATTTCAAACCATTATTTTCATGTCAAATGGATGATACGTTAGCAAGAGAATAAACAGCTTTGTAATTCGTCAAGATAACAGCTTTGTAAGATGTCAAGATAACAGCTTTCCTGAGAGAAAAATTAACAGCATTGTCACTTGTCGCTTTTCCTACGTTCCAGATACCAATAAACAACTTAACAGAAAAAACTATTTTCTATGGCTTAAAGAGCAAAGAATGTTTACAAAATTGTGTTCTTATGATATTAACAAATATTTCCAAAAAATAAGATTTGTTTCAAAAATAACACATGTATCAGTAAGTTAAATTTTGATGATGTTATCAGAATTCAACTGTGTAGTTTTTGAGTCAAATTCATTGATCCAATGCAATGAGTGTTGTGTTTCATTCATTCTCATGATAGGTGGGTTCTTGTGAAAAACATGGATCAATGAGTTCTACTGGTCCAGCAGTGTATACTAGTGTAAAATGGTGTATAAAAATGAGTTGACTAAGAACACTACACAATTGAATCTTAATAGCAATATCAAAACAAATGTATTTAAAAAAAGTGACATTAGTTTTTTGGTCAATAAAATTATCGTACATTTTTTAGACAGTGAAATTAAGGCAGAGCAATTTTCTATAGTGACTATATAGGTCTTTCATCACACAATAAAAAGAGAAGGTTAAGATAATAGGAAAATCTTAAAGAAAAAAAAATAAAAATAGAAAAAAAAAACATAAAAATTATCAATGATATTAGGTTTTCACAATTTATAGATATGCTTAATATTGTTTCTGATCGTGTTATAATTTTTGCATCAACATTTTCTCTGTTAACATTTTTCATTCTTATGAGAGAAGGGTTTCAGATTGTGTGACAACTTTTGCATCAACATTTTCTCTTTTAAAATTTTTTGTTCTTATGAGAGAAGAGGTTCTGGTGAACCACTACTCATAAAACATGGGTCAATGAGTTTGACTTGAAACACTACACATTTAAATCCTAATAGCAATATCAAAACAAATGTATTTAAAAAAAGTAACATTCATTTTGTGGTCAATAATTTTTTTTTACATTTTTTAGAGAGTGAAATTATTGCAAAGCAATTTTCTTTTATCACACAATTAAAAAGAGAAGGTGAAGATAATAAGATAATAGCCTGGAATTCTAAAGAAAAAGAAATAAAAAAGAAAAACATAAAAATTATCAATGGTATTAGGTTTTCACAAATTATAGATATGTTTAATATTGTTTCTGAATAGATTGTGTGACAATTTTTATATCAACATTTTCTCTTTTAACATTTTTCATTCTGATGATACAATGTTGAACATAAAAAATTAAAATTTTCATGTTTTAAATAAAAAATAATATGTAAAAAATATATAATTTTTTAAAATATAATTTATAATAAAGAATGTCTAAAATGATAAATTATTATTATTATTTTAATATAATTACAACTTATTAAAAACAACAAACAATTTATATATTGTCATTTAAATATAGAACATTAAAGGTGTGATTTCAAATATTATTACAAAATAAATTTACACAAATAATTATAAAAATTATTATTTTGATGAATTAAATCCAAATGCATTCTAATTTATATATTGTCATTTTGATGAATTCTCTTTTAACATTTTTCATTCTGATGATACAATGTTGAACATAAAAAATTAAAATTTTCATGTTTTAAATAAAAAATAATATGTAAAAAATATATAATTTTTTAAAATATAATTTATAATAAAGAATGTCTAAAATGATAAATTATTATTATTATTTTAATATAATTACAACTTATTAAAAACAACAAACAATTTATATATTGTCATTTAAATATAGAACATTAAAGGTGTGATTTCAAATATTATTACAAAATAAATTTACACAAATAATTATAAAAATTATTATTTTGATGAATTAAATCCAAATGCATTCTATTTCAAAACTCTCTTCCATATCCCAACTAAAAAAACTAGTAAAAAATAATTCCCAAATCTCATATAGCACATTGCAAAAAATTAATATTCCTTATGTCACAAATAACAAATATTGTTAACCACATTAATTCTAGGTTTCAAATAACAAATAACATATATGGGAACCAATAATGATCAAACTCTTGTGAATGAAAAGAGAAATAAAATAAATTCACTTTTTTTTTTCCTTGGTTTCTATTTTATATTAATAGATCATGATAATTGATCTTAAATATAAATAAAAATTTACACCATCAAATTTAAAAACACTTCCTACTAAATTATATATCCTACAACTATTTTCATTTTAAAAACAAACAAAATATATTCTCAAATAGAAAACAAAATATAAACCTTTTGCATGTTCCAAATAATAAAGAATTTTTTCTAGATGAGAACTTACAGAAATCTGAGTGACTTGAGATCTCCTAGAGTTTCAGGAATCTTTCCTGTGAGATTGTTCTGGTACAAATCCAGACTTATGAGGCTTTTCAAGTTGCCAAGCTCCTTGGGAATTTCGCCCCTAATATTGTTCTTGTAAAGCTCTCTGAACATACACAGACACAAGGCACCCAGTAAACCTCAGCACCTCATGACAATAATGACCTGAGCAAACACTATTCTCGTGTTCTCTTTAACAGAAACGAACTTCTGAAATTCTATTTCTGAACTAGATGTCAGCTTTATCATATCTTTCTGACTTTAGAGTTACTGTTTTAAACAGAAACCTAAGACAACAAACCCCGGATCCATAGTGAATAATAGTCTCTAATTATGTAAATGTTTAACAAATTCAAAGCAAAATAGACCCATCAGAGCTAGTCAAACAACCAGGAAAAAAAATTCATAAAAAATGAGAGAATACCCAGTGCAGCATATAATTGACAGAAATAAACGAGAAAACAGTACAGGGCCAAATTGACACGGACTCTTAAATGCAAAAGCATGCACACTGTAGCAGAACAGTGACATAAACAAACAAGAAAACCGTACAGTGGCAATAATCACTCTTAAATGCATAAAGGATTTACCTGTTGGTAACTAGGGTTTCTCTGTAAAAATTGAAAGAAAATCACGTGAAACAACTAGACTGATAGCCTGCGCGCTATATTTACTGCACACGTATAACCAAAAGATTTTATTTTCTAGCAGCAGAAAAGACGCAGTTTCAACCCTACTCAACCTCCACACGTCTGGAAGATGAAAAAAATGGGCATGTTGCAGGCCTTGGAGAAAAAGCTGAGCAATATTCTCCACGCTTGAGAGATTAAGCAGTACTTCGCACGGAGAAAAACAAAAGCTAAATGCCTATAACGTACTCTAAATCAGATCCATGGCCATCCATTACTTCTGACACCGTCAGATAACATCCAATCTTAGGCACGTCTCTCGGAATATTCTTGTCTATTGTGCAGATTTTATTTCTTTTCTTCTCTGGTGTCCCCCAATCTTTTGACGGTTCAGTAAAATGCATCCATCCATTCACGACTAACAAATGGAGCGTGAGATAGAAACAAATAAAAGCGACAAAATCTTTTCCAGAGTTAACTAGATCAGATTTCATGGAGAGCGAAAACTTCATGTTCGTTATAGATAAAAAATTGAAATCTAGGGTTTCAGACAACGTCACACCAGGTTCAGTTTTAATAAGCTGGTTGGAGAGGCTTACAGGTACTGAAGACTGGTAAGCTTGCCAAGATCACCGACCAAAGTTCCAGACAGCCTCGCATT
Organism: Chamaecyparis obtusa; assembly: GCA_027943335.1. Classification (NCBI taxonomy): domain Eukaryota; kingdom Viridiplantae; phylum Streptophyta; class Pinopsida; order Cupressales; family Cupressaceae; genus Chamaecyparis; species Chamaecyparis obtusa. Next base: position 373,453 of record BSBK01005997.1, read on the forward strand.
TCCCAGGTCCCTGCATTTTCAACAATAACTCAGTAAATCTTGAACTTCATCACCACAAATATTCCATCTGAGACTTCAGGGCAAAGTAAAAGAGAGTAACGAAATAATCCATGAAGCTTACAGCCGTGTCACGCGGTTTTCTCGATCGCAGGTAACATGAAACCACGTACATGGATTCACCAGGGTTGGATCCCAGCTTTGCAAGACATTCAAAGGATCGTGCAAATTTCTCCTCAAAGCGTACAAAGCGTCACCTGCAACCTCCCAAAGAACAAATACGTTCAGCGACCAAACATATTTAAGGTGAAAGAGCTGTTAAGTAAAAAATAATTCAAAGGCAAGAACAAAAATCCGTTAGTCGACGAAACAAACATAAAGTAAAGGAACTGCAGATTGAAAATAGCGATAGCACAAACAGACGTCCGCTAAGCGACCAAAAAAAATTAAGGTGAAAGACTAAAGGCAAAACCAAAGATCCATTAAGCACCAGACAAATTTAAGGTGAAAGATCTGCAAACAGAAAAAAGCGAGAGCACAAACAAAAAATCTGTTAAGCGAGCAACCAGATTTAAGATGAAAGAGCTGTCAATTGAAAAAACCAAAGGCAAAAGCAAAAATCCGCTAAGCAAGCAAGCAGATTTAAGGTTGCAAATTCGAAACACCAAAGGCAAAAACAAAATCCGCTAGGCAACAAAAGATATTTAATGTGAAATAGATGTAAATTCAAAAAAAAACCTAGGCAAAAACAAAAAAATCCGCTATGCTTCCAAATCAACGTAAGCTGAAAGAACTGTAAATAAAAAACAGTAAAACCAAGGGCATAAATATAAACCTGTTGAGCAACCAAGAAATTTAAGGTAAATAAGCTGTAAATTGACAAAGCCAAAGGCAAAATAAAAAATCCGCTAAGCGACGAAACAGATTTAAGGTGAGAGAGCTGTAAATTCAAAACAGCCTGAAGCAATGAAACAAAATCCGCTACGCAACGAAACAGATTCAAGCTGAGATAAACACAGATTAAGGTAAATAAGCTGTAAATTAACAAAGCCAAAAGCAAAATAAAAAATCCGCTAAGCGACCAAACAGATTTAAGGCGAGAGAGCTGTAAAATCAAAGCAGCCTGAAGCAATGAAACAAAATCCGCTAAGCAACCAAACAGATTCAAGCTGAGATAAACACAAATTGAAGAAACCAAACGCAGATCACCTTCAGAATTGGCAGCGACTTCGACACCGACGACGACTATTATGAACATCAACAACCCCCAAAACTCCATTTTTCCTCCTCTTTTAACCAGAAAACAAAACAAAGACAAAATCTTCTTCTGCAAACAGCAGAAACACCTCAAACAAGCTCAAACCACGTCGCCTTAAAGCCCTCACCGCTTTCACTTAAAGCAGCTGGTACTACTGAACAACTCTAAGTGGGCATGCGCATTTATAGTACTTCAAAGCTCCTCTCGCCTTCCCCACCTTCAACGGTCACCATACTGGAATTTATTCGCCACAATAACACAGTAAAGCGATGATTAATGCACTCTCCTGTACGAATATCTTTTTACTCAACACTTTAATCTCGTTTGACTTGCAATGAAACCAAATCTGTGCTTGTTTTAGGGATTATTACCTGCAAAGGGCGAATTTTTTGTGGTCTCCAAAGGTGATCTGCTTTTACGCGGGTTCTGTGCAAACCCCACAGAATTTCAATAATTTTTGGTATAATTTATTGTTCTTCAAGTTTTGGAGGTCATTTCAATGCCTGTGTGAGAGGAACAGAGAAGATTCTATTGATAAGTTTTTTATTTTATAGTCAAAGTCAAATCTTTTGGCTATCGTCAAGCAGGTGTGTGATCCGTGCGGAGTCACCTCAGATTGATAAGTCCTTTTTCAGCAAATTCCAGTGATGAGTGGAAATCACTGCTTGTAATCACGACCTCTGCTTTTTATTTTCCCTCCATTTTCAGACCTCTGTAAACTCACCGCACTATCTTTTTCATATCCCATTCTATCTTTCTCTTCTATAGAATTTGCTTTTTTTCTTATCCCATTTTTTTCTCTTTTATCTTCATCCTTTATTCCCTTTTTTCTTTTCTTGTTTTTTCTTTCAGATTTTGGAACTCTTTATATCTGTTAAGAGCAGCATGCACCTATATAATATTGTTCTAACTTTGGGTTTGTTATGCATGCAAGGGTCAAGAAGTGGTCGTTTCAAAATTCTCACTAATGGAGGCAACGTCTAAATAGTAAACTAAAACACATATCTTACCGAGGGAGACACTTAATTTTTTTTTCAACTTTTTTCAAACTTCCCTTATATATTTTACATTTTAATTTATGATTTATCCAATACCACTAATGGAGGTACACGTGGACATCTACTAGTACATAATATATTTATTAATGAGCTTTCATTTTTTTTTTGTTTCTTTAGAGTTATTAATTGTGGGCTTGGGTAGGTGAGGAGTGAACTATAGTTGGAACGTAAGTGGTGCTCTCCTCTTAGTTGTAGATTGTGCAATTAATATCAACATATAATTGTGTAGTGGTTTGTAGTTTATATTAATCATACATTCTATGATTAATATCATAATTTAATTGGATAGTTGTTTATAGTTTATATTAGTGATAAACAATATGGTATACATAGTTCGAGACAATTGAATATGAAAAATTTACAAAATCTTCTACTTGTTTTAATTTATACTTAATTGAATATGAAAAAATTACATAATATCCTACTTGTTTTAGATTATGTTGAAGCCTTTCATATCATTTATTGTATGGCTAATCTATTGATTCTTAAAGTTACTTTATATATTCCCTATATTTTATACTTAAGCATTTGGAAATTTTATACAATATCCTACTTGTTTTGGATTATGCTTAAGGTTTCTCTATTATGCTTAAGTTTTCCATATGTTTCATATATTATATTGTTACAAAAATGCATTTGAACATTCATTTACATAGGGTTACTATTTTTAGTAAGTTTTTTTTAATTTGAGCATGATTTTTCCCTATTATTCCTCCAAAGTTTTGAATGAGCTAGATAAGCATGTCAATAAATTTTCTTTACAAGATATGTCCAGTATTGAAGATATTAAAGTTTTCATTTATGGAAACTGTAAAAAAAATAAAAATTTGGAGGCTCCAAATGTGTTGAAATGTGGCTAAATGGCATAATGAATTAGTAGGTGATAGAGAACGATCTTTTCGGCACTTTAAATGGTTCGTCAATCAAACACTGTTCAAAAGTTATGACCTCCAAAAGTTGAGTCTCCTAAAATAGGAAATGTAAAATATATTGAACATCATTGGGCATCTTTGGTTGGAGCTAAGATGGGCACCACTTTATAAGTGGGTTTTAGTCCATGGTTTTATAATATTGTTTGGTGGTTTCATTTATTGCATCCTCTATATGCTAGGCACATGTGAGATGGGGAGTGTGTGAGAGCTATATGTAAACACCTAAAAATGGTCGGGCTAATTCAAGTGAGCAATTGAACTAAAATCATAAATTAATTGAAATTAAAGCCAAAAATGATGAATTAAATCAAATAAATTAGTTAATTATACAATTAATCTAATTAATTGTATAGTTAAATTAAATCAAATCCAACCCATTCAAGGGGTACACATGGCTAAAGAAATTAAATAAATCAATTAATAAATTCCTAAAATTTATCACCTACCACATAGGAGGGAATTACCTCAACCAATAGGAATTGAAATTTGAGCTCACATAGATCAAAGCCAAATTGAATCTCAATCACTCACTTGGAAAATGCATCTTGACCACTCATTTTGTCTCAGTGTCCCAAGCTTTGAGGATAAAATATTTAAATTGTCTCAATATTTGAAACCATGGACTTAACCCAAGCTTGATCATAATTAAACTTAATCCACCCCCTAAGCTTGGAGAATTCTATAAATAGAAGGCAAAAATCAGGAGAAAAGGATCCCATGAACATTTTAGAATTGCATCCTTACTATAGTGAATTTGCTTTCAAAGCTTAATTTAACATGTTTTGAGCAAGATAGGCATATCTTTCATCTTTTAGCATTAATTTTCATTTTAGAGTTGTCTCTAATGGAAGCTTGGTGAGAGTATTTCATTAGCATGTTTAATTAGAGAGTCATAGGGTGTTTATTGTCTTTATTTTCATTCAATACCTTTTAAATTATTGTCTTTTTCTCATAATTGAATTGATATATTGACAAACTAATCCTATGAAGGTATTTCTGATGCACAAAATGGTGCCCACCATGGGGCATCTTGCCTCTACTTACTAAATTTTATGTTTATTTGTTAAATTTGCATAAAGTTGTATTTTAAATCTCTGTCTAACGGGTTAAATAGCGCGTACAAGGCCTAAAATAGTGTGTATCAATAAAAGTATGATGCATTTACACAACCAAATGATGCGTACATGGTAAATTTTGACGCCTTTATGTAGGCTATTAGCACGTAACAAATCCTTTTGTCTTCTATCTAACTTTCTTTCAGCGTGTACATGCTCTATATCAGCGCTTACATTATTTTTCATGTTTTAAATGCTGCTTTATATGAATTGTTTGGCAACATTTACCAAATTTAGTAGCATGTATAATTTGTTAAATAACATTTTTAATTCATTATGTAGCGCGTACAATAATCAGAATAGCGCTTACAATACTTTATATAGTGTGTACTACTGGTTTTCTAAAAATTTAATTTATGTCAGAAAATGATTAATTTTCTGTATTTTGCAAATGATAGAACATAAGAAAATCCGAAAATCAAAGGCTAGGGTTAACAAAGAGGATAAAAAAATAAGGAAAATGTTGAAAAAAGAGAAGATATTTCATCTCAACAATTTCTTGGAGGATTTAAAGCAAGAAAGTGAAGCTTATGATAGATACTTGCAAATAATTGAAGCTTATAAATCCAATTCAAGTTTCTCTTAATTGGATTTTTGTTCCTTGAGATTTATCAATTTTAATCCTTTTTAAAGGAGTAAAAAGTTGATTTGCTTGAATTTCTTCAACCTTGCTTGGAATTTGTGTTGGACTAACAATCTTAAGAAGAGGATGCTAAGGAGCTAGAACAATCACCACTATGTGAGTATCAAAATACATAAATAAAATAAAAAATTCTTGTAGCCTTTGCTAGCTTCAAAAAAGGTATACCTAAAACCTTGTGCATTTGATTAAATTGTGGCAAGTTGATTTGAATCTAGCATAAGTAGAAGACCTATTATTTTTTGTTAGATTTGATAGTAGGCCTATGCTTTCACTTCTTTTAGTGAATCAAAATGTCAAACCTATCAAAAAAATTAATTAAAAGAAAGGTTAAAGGAATGAACAAACACTAAATTAAGCCTATTTTTTGTGGAAAAGAGTATTAGGTTATTATGCTCTTCACCTTTTAGGTGAATCAGAAAGCTAGAAGTACTCAATTCCCCTTAGATTAAAAGAGGCTTGGAAATTGAACAATGTTCATTGCGTTTGGAAGTGGAAAGCATGGATAACTTTAAGAAACCCCCTTTTAGGAAAAAGTGTAAAGTCTTGGCGAATCGAACATTATTTTAGGGGGTAATTTGTTTTAATCTAGGCGATTTTTTTTTTCAAATCCATAATTTTTCATAGTTTGTATTGGCGATTTTTTCCCTCCGGATTGAAAATTTCATAAATTGATGGCGAATAATTTTCTTTTCAAGTAAAAAATTATAATATTTGAGGCGAATAATTTTCTTTTCAAGTAAAAAATTATAATATTTGAGGCGAATAATTTTCTTTTCAAGTAAAAAATTTTAATATTTGAGCCGAATATTTTTCTTTTGAAGGGTGAAAAAATAATTGTATTGGCTAATCATTCGTGAATTATGGAAAAATAAATAAATTATTGGCAATTTTCAAAAGATGGGAAATAAGTAGCCTAACCTAGCATACCTAACATACATAAATTATTGGCAACTGGCAAGTGATGGTTTAAAGACGTGGTTGTTTGACCTTATATTATGGAAGCATAATGTATTATTTGCCACTACCATAATCTTTGCCACTACCACTGTAATTATGTTAAATGTATTATTTGAGAACTCAGACCGTCTGATGATCCAAGATCAATGGCTGAGGTTTAATTTCGGCCAACATTTCTTGAAGGAAGAAGAATTGTCGAGGTAGTCACCGAAATGTTGACACGTATCAAGGTAAGTTGTCTGTAGAGTATTAAAAGCACTTAACCGGGAAAGAATTAAATGTCATGTCAGTGACAACGACATTCTTTTGCTACCACACACCACTTCCCAAATTGTACAACTGATTTTTGACAATTTTTTATCGATAGAAAAGATTTACTGCCAGATGTGAAAGATTAAGGACAAAATTTTCAATTTTCACACGCATGTATTTAGGGAAAAGATTTTCGTGCAAGATTTAGAGGCATATCGAGGACAATGTATTTAATACCATTAAGATAGAAATAATTGATTGGTAAGTAACGATCAAGGATTCAAGGGCTATTTATAGACGATCTAGCTTCATTATTCATCGACATTGATTGATTGTTTGCTTAGGGCCTGCAATGACGCATTCTGCAAGTAATTTGTTTTTAAATTTTCTAGTTTTACTGTTTTAAGTTTTACAGTCTACAAGTAATCTAAGATGGACACTCCCATTTGTCTTAGATGCACTTCTGAGGAGGCCCAGAAGGCCTTTCTAGGTTCCTTTTCTGATGAATTTTTAGCATCAATTTGTAAGGATGGTGGGCCTTTCGTTACAGAGGCTGTCAGAATGGTGTTGGGCCGAGAGTTTCTTGACAATGAAGATAGGTACCGGGTAGCCACGGACATTACGTCTCATTTTTTGGCTTCCCTTCTGGACCTTGGAGGACTGAAGGTTGACATGGTGATGCTGCTGAGGAGGGTATTCAAAGAGGAATACCTGGGGGACGACGTTCAAGTTGTCGCCTTTGCTGAATTAGGGGTGGGGATCCCTATGGCAAGCCAAATACACAAGCTTCTCCTCCTAGGCTAGAATGTGGCCATGCAACCTTTTCTTTTGTGCCTGACTGCTGGGCAATTGAAGCGCCATAGGAAATGGGCGCTGATTGCCAGGGGTTTTCTCCGTAAGTGGTTTGAGCTTGACACAGAGGAGGCTCGGGCGGGGCAATTTGTGTGGCTCGACGAATTCATGCAGCTAATCCTCTCTGCAGAATTCTACACAGAAGGGCGCAATTGATTTTTCTTTGTAAAATTTTATTTTTTATAAATATTAAAAGCTTACCTTGTACTGGTACTGGTACTGTAGTCGTTTACAGTTTTTTTTTTGTTTATAGACATAGTATCAAGTCGAGAATGTAAATATAATATGTTTATAGACATAGTATCAAGTCGAGTATGTTTCTTTTTGTTTATAGACATAGTATGAAGTCGAGAATGTAAATATAATTTTATGAAAAATATAATGGAAATTTTGCAAGCTTTACCTCATTTCAATTTGTGCTTTGTGTAACTGTGATTACAATATTTCTTCTCTGTAACCGTGATTGCAAAAATGGTTTTTAATATTTTATACTTCTCTATAACCATGATTGCAATATTTTAATTACTTGCTTCAATGCTTTATCAGTTATCTGTAGACTAGCTTATCTATATTTATTTTAATATATATAAAATAACCGACAAATATCCTCCTTCAGATATCTATTACAATTAAACTTCACTAATTGAAACTGTAGTTTAATATTTTTTTTAAAATGCTGTCTCCCACATTTAATTTATTACATAGTCTGAAGTACAATTATATCTCTACGAATGAGATTGATGTTTAAATACTTAAATAATTACTCTCCATTAAAAAATATTCACAAATTATAATATAGAATTTGAACATTACTTTTCACATGTAATTTTTTTAACTCTTATTATGGTAAACTAACATAGTATAATTTAAACATATATAAATGAAAAAAACTTATATCTTATATTTATAATTTGTAACATCATAAAATATGAAATATATTTCAACTTACAAAAAATAGTACACCAATACCATTCACTGTTGCCGTTGGATTATTATACATCAACGACCGAAGTTGAGTTTCGGGCCGAAAGGGAAAAGAAACCCCATCTTTTCAAACGCATCTCAAAATCATGACATGTGTCACTTAACACCTCGCACGGTCGTCGGTCTACCAACAAATGACATTGAACAATGTCGTTTCAATTTGGTGATGACGTGAGACTGACACGTCTGACTCGTGATGTGAGTCATCCTGACTAGATTAGTTAATGGGACCCACGATCCACGCGGCCACCACACCGTTCACCATTGTCGTTGGATGTTTATAGATCAACGACCAAAGTTGAGTTTCGGGCTGAAAGGAAAAAGAAACCCTATCTTTTCAAACGCATCCCAAAATCATTACACGTGTCACTAAACTCCTCGGTCGACCAACAAATAACAATGTCATTTCAATTTGGTGATGATGTGAGACTGACACGTCTGACTCGTGATGTGAGTCATCCTGACTAGATTAGTTAATGGGACCCACGGTCCACGCGGCCACCACACCGTTCACCATTTTCGTTGGATGTTTATAGATCAATGACCAAAGTTGAGTTTCAGGCTGAAAGGAAAAAGAAACCCTATCTTTTCAAACGCATCTCGAAATCATTACACGTGTCACTAAATTCCTCGGTCGACCAACAAATAACAATGTCATTTCAATTTGGTGATGACGTGAGACTGACACGTCTGACTCATGATGTGAGTCATCCTGACTAGATTAGTTAATGGGACCCACGGTCCACGCGGCCACCACACCGTTCACCATTATCGTTGGATGTTTATAGATCAACGACCAAAGTTGAGTTTCAGGCTGAAAGGAAAAAGAAACCCTATCTTTTCAAACACGTCCCGGAATCATTACACGTGTCACTAAACTCCTCGGTTGACCAACAAATAACAATGTCATTTCAATTTGGTGATGACGTGAGACTGACACGTCTGACTCGTGATGTGAGTCATCCTGACTAGATTAGTTAATGGGACCCACGGTCCACGCGGCCACCACACCGTTCACCATTGTCGTTGGATGTTTATAGATCAACGACCAAAGTTGAGTTTCGGGCTGAAAGGAAAAAGAAACCCTATCTTTTCAAATGCATCCCGAAATCATTACACGTGTCACTAAACTCCTCGGTCGACCAACAAATAACAATGTCATTTCAATTTGGTGATGACGTGACACTGACACGTCTGACTCATGATGTGAGTCATCCTGACTAGATTAGTTAATGGGACCCACGGTCCACGGGGCCACCATACCGTTCACCATTGCCATTGGATGTTTATAGATCAATGACCAAAGTTGAGTTTCGGGCTGAAAGGAAAAAGAAACCCTATCTTTTCAAACGCGTCCCATAATCATTACACGTGTCACTAAACTCCTCAGTCGACCAACAAATAACAATGTCATTTCAATTTGGTGATGACGTGACACTGACACGTCTGACTCGTGATGTGAGTCATCCTAACTAGCCTAGTTAATGGGACCCATGACCCACGGGGCCACCAGTACCACACCATTCACCATTGCCGTTGGATGTTTATAGATCAACGACTGAAGTTGAGTTTCAGGTTGAAAGGAAAAAGACACCCTATCTTTTGAAACGCGTCCCGGAATCATGACACGTGTCACTGCTCAGTTAACACATTGACATAATCACATTCCACTTACAATTTACAAACTTACAGCGCAACAAAGTTACGGATTCTTAATTTCTAGGTTGAGGATTAAGGTCCGAGGAAAGCAACAAACTACAAAGTCTCTCAGCTCTCTACAAAAATTGAAACTAAGGGCAACGTGAACGTCAACGGGTAAGTGTAACTACTAAAATCCTGAAAATCTACGTCCTGCATTTTAAATTTTTCAAGTCTCTTGATTTACAACTTTACTGTTTATATTATATATAAAAAATTTAGTCTGTTAGGTCTTAATTTTGAATCACCCATGTAGGCTTGTAGCTACAAATACCAAGAATAACACGATGGGCAAAATAATAGAATTCCACAATATGCTTAAAACACCAGGTTTCAGTGATTTATTCCATGATATACATGATCCTGTTATTCATGGAAATAAGGGTATAATGGAGATTAGATTTGCACTTGAAAACAAGTGGAACTATCCAAATAAGGCTTCAAAATTTTATTCATTTAACTCTAGGGTAAATGCAACTGCAAATAAAATTGCACCGTGGGAAGCTGGGTCGGCACACATGGCGTTACCTCAAGTATTCCCTTGCCCAGAAATTGTTATGCTCTGCGCCAAAAATTATGATGAAAATAGAAAAGCAATTGTGAATAAAAATACTCAGGAGGAAATTTTGTCCATAACTGAGAGTGAATTTGCTAGTCTGTTGAACCTAGGGTTTCAACAACAACACTCAAATGTACACATTGACTTGGGAAAGCTGGCAGAGGATTATGAAAAATTAGATGCAAAACAGAGAGATTCTTATATCAGAGGAATAACAAGCGGTTGTAGTCTAAGTTCAGATCATAGGCCTCCTTATGATTATGAAATTTTTGTGCCATGGGAACAGGACAGTATTTCCTTGCTAGCATTTTGTTTGGGATTGGATAGTAACAAACAAGTGGGTGCCAGCATTCTTGAAATGCTTTATCATATTCATTGTGAAAGAGAACCAGTAAAATATTATTTTATTGAGCACATTGTTCGTTGCATGCAAGATCAATTACTAATGATTCAAAGAGGTTCAGAGAAGACATTTAGATCACAACCTACTTGTGCTATCTTCTCCTAGCAAAGCATCGTGCATTATTTCAGGCAAACAAGCTTTGTAGTATGACTGAAGGCCAAAATCCAATATATGAGTGGACACCTCAGATAAGGATGATTGATAACAGAAGGAACTACAACAATTTTGTAGACTTCTTTTTGGCACCAATGTACCATAAAATTACAGGCACTCCAATGCCTAGATTGCCTATTACTTGTAGAAATTGCATTCAACTCGAAAGTCAATTACAATTGGCTGACTGGTACTTAATGGAAGAGTACACTGTGTTAAGGTTTTACGGTTCATGGGTAGAACCCTACAAACTTCCAATACATGTAACAGAGAGGGTATTTGCATTGGAATATGTAGGACAAATGGAGAGCACAGATGTACTCTTTAATGGTCAGCAAAAGAAAATGATATTTCCCTCCTTGCCATTCTACTTTGGAGGGTTCGCATTTGAGAGAAGAGGATTCAAAGTGGCAGAAGCCTTTTTTTCAATTTTTCGATTTGATGTTGACAGTCACTGCTAGTATGATCCACTGAACATAATTGGAGCAAGGCTTAAAGACAATGGGAACTCTGCAAGCAAATATCAACATGAAAGTATGCCTTTGATTGAAAATTTTAAAAACATGGACTCCTGGGAGGAGGTCAAAAAATAGATGGAGAAATATGCCACTGAAAATAATATGTCAATACAAGAATTGTCATCACAAATAATGGCATTGCACAAACAGAAAGGAAAAGTACAGGCCATGACATCGTCCAATTTCTACAAGAAAGCTAGTAAACCATCTACAAAACGTATTCCAAAAGAGCTAATGAATGAATGTATAGATGCTAGATGGAGTCGAACCAAAATTTTGGAATTTTGGGAAATGAGGAAGAATCTCAGTGAGCCAAAGACCTTTGCAGATCTTAATGAGGTGGAAGAGGATACAATGTTTAACGAATTGTGGAATAAGGAGCATCTAGCTGAAGTATATCACAATGATAATGATGATTATTACGATGACCAGGATTCTTTGAATCCCTCATCCAGTACAACAATTAAGAGAGGAGTTGATGCATCCACCAAACTTTAATATAGCAAAGGGGCAGAAATTCTAGAAAAAATGGGCTACTAAGGTTCTGGTGGTCTGGGTCCCAGTGGAGAAGGGGTTTGGTATGCACCTGAACCACTAGCTGTAGCACCAAAACATGGTCAGAAACCAAGCCTTGGGCATGGAGATCAATCATCAACTCAGTCAATTCCATTCACATTGGTTTCAACTCAGTTAATTCCATCTGTTTCTGCTTCAAATAGAGTTCCACTTCCAGCTGTTCCAAGCACTCAGATTCAATCTGAATCAATTGTCACTCCCACAACTGGCAATATCATTTGTACAACTAAAAGTAGTGGTCCGAAAAGGATATTATATAAATATGTAGATGCAAAAAAGGTTGGTCCCGAAGGTCAAGAAAGTGTAAAGAAGCAAAAGGTTATGACAAGTATTAGTAGTAGTACTAGTACAACAGTGCCAATGGTGACTGTGAGTCCAACAATTGCCCATCCTTCAGGACAAAACCCTCAGAATAGTCCACAAACCCCACTTGTAATGGGTCTAGGTGTTGGTAATCCTCATGGTATTGGTGGAAGCTCGTACATCAGTGCAAGTGCTATTTCACCATTCAAACATTCAATTCTCTCACAAAATCCTGATTTTCATTACAATGAATTTGTAACTAACTATGAAAAATCAAAAAACAAGAATAGACAAAATAGTAAGATAATGAAGATGGAAGCAATTGCTACAGCTCGTGATGCAGAACCTGCATCCAACAGGTTATTAACAACATATGACCCAAATAAAGATATGATGAAATTCATGGTTGTTATGCCCCCAGCTAGAGATAACAATCCACCAGAGAGTCAGTTAGATCCATCTGAATTTCAAGTTAGCACCCTCCAAATGGATTTATCCAAAATTAAAAATGTGGACAAGATAAATGTGTCCAAAATGACCAACCAAGTGGTCTACAATTCAGTGATGAAGTTGGAGAGAGAGAAAGGAAAGCTTCAGGGCACAATAGATAAGTTAAAGGCAGACCTGGCAAATGTAAAGGCAAGTGAGAAAGCAGCAATAAACAGGTGCAAAGAATTAGAGAAAAGGATAAAAAATTCATCCTCTGGCTCTAAAGAAGCAATTGAACAGCAAGAACATATGGACGCAAAACTGAAAACTTTGAGGGAAAAATTGGAAAAAAGGGATAAAAAACTTCAGAATGAAAAAGCCTCTTTATTAAATTTATACAAAAACTTGGAGAATGTTGCACAGGTAAACAATGAGTTAAAGAAAGAATTGGAAAATGAGAGGGTAAAAACAAAAGAGTGGGAAGAGAAAGCAAAAGACTGGGAAGAGAAAGCAGAGCAAATAAGAAAACATAGTGAACACCAGTACTCAAAAATGAAAGAAGACCTAAAGAAGGCAAATAATACTATTAAAAATTATGAAAACTTCTTGAATGACCATGTAAATAATACAGTACAGCAAATAAAAAATTACTTCTAGGGGCAAATAAAGTCTTCTGCTGATAGGTTGTGTGATTGGTTTGAACTCTATGAATCTCTTACAAATGTTTTTGAGAAGTTGAAAGAGAAACTTGAGGAGAACAAAAGTTTTGGTCAGAGACAGAAAACTGCAAAGCAGATTATACAAGAAATCAACAGCACTGCTGACAGGCAATTGGCAAGCAAGGGAATTCAGGACCGCATTGGTTCAATAATAAAGGCGACCTCTGTATTTCATAAATGTCAGAAACTAACAGAAGCAGAAGAAGTTCTTGCTTTATTTGGGCCAAAGCTCACCAAGATGAACAATAAAACAACCAAATTGATATCTCTTAGTTTACCGAGTCCTGGACCTGATTTGTCAACAACAGGTTTCGTTGGAAGAGAAGCTTACAAACAAAAGTTGGAGGACACAATAACCTCTGATTTAGGCAACCTTCCTTAGGGCAGAACTCATGAAGGCATTGCAAAGTGCATCAAAACATTCACAAATTTGCATGCACTAATGGAAGGAACATTGCTTAAAACTCACTCTTCCAAGTATGGAATTCTGACGAGAATGCAGGTCATTTACCATACCATCAAAATTTTTTCCCTTCCAACCGAAGAAGAATGGAGCATACTACAGAAACTTACAGAATCATCTTGAATCATAGTATGTGAAAGTACTTTCAGTTTCAATCATCTCTATATCTTTCATATTATCCTACATACTATAGTCTAGACTCTAGAATTGAGTTTAAAGTAACAAGTTTGAACTTTGCTTTTTGAACAGGATCAATGTTGCAGTCTTGCAGATGCTATTGCCTATGCTAATTTACTAAACCGGCCTGTCAAATGCAGAAATGTACAACTAAAGTTGTAGAGATGTTGTAGACTTGTAGTCTTGTAGTTATCTTACTGATTTAGATTTTGAGACTTCACATTAGGCAAATCGACCTGAAGCTATTGTTGCTCCCTTGTTTCTATAAAAGGGAATTCAGGGTCATTGGCTTACTAAATTGCCAATGGGAATTGAGTCATTGACTTTTGTAAACAGAATCAGAGAGTTTTGTTCTTACTAGTATTGATAAATGAATGGATACATTGTATCATATTTGTAATTAAATTAATGAGAATCAGTATTTCTAACTCTAAGAATTGTAACATACAAATTGCTATGTTGTCAAACAAAATAATGAAAAAACTACAAGAATTGTACCATATTAGTTGAATATTGCGAATGAAAACCATTAATAATTATTAATTGTGGAATTAAATCTTGAATCTTGATGACATTATCAACCACATTCATGTTTTTGACATTGGGATATGCATGATTGATGATGAAATACAGAAACTGATAGTAGACTTTAGGGAAAAAGTTAATAAATACCTAGGACATGCTAATTCTTCAGTGCTACTTCTACAACGGTTTAATTTCAAGCTGCCACACCATATCATCATTGAGATTGTCGGATTCATCAGCATCAACTTCATAGCTTCCTTGGTTCTTTGATATGTTTTCTTCACTCTACATACCTCCGCTTAACTCATGTTCACCGCTAGCAATACCAGTGCCAGTACATGGGTCCCGGTCAATGACATAATTGTCTCTGGCATTGCCACTCCCACTCCCACTTTGGTTTGACATGTTGCCCACCCCTCTTCTCTGACATTTCTTCCTCCACAATTTCAGTGCCCTTTCGTAAGGAAAAGTATTGACTTCATACCTGGATGAATAGAGCCTCAAGCGATTTTCCAAATTCTTGTCAAGTTTGTTTCTTAGCTTTGACTTTAGGAATCCCAAAGCACTGAAAACTCTCTCATCCTCCACCGACCCCAATATCATGGTTAGACATAATTCAGCAAGCTTGAAATATTCTGATATTGAATCAATCAACAATTCACTCTCAACTAGGTTTTTCCAAAGCCTTGTTACTGATCCATTTTCCATAGGGTTCTCCATAAGATTAAATTGTTCCCTCATTGTCCGTGAAAAATGAGCTGATTGCTCTGTCAAATGATTTGCATCTAAAATTCCATTTAGAGTTACTCCATCTAACTCTTTGGTTTTGCAAAAATGATCTATCAAAGTTAGTAGCCTACTTTTAAAATCTTTCAGATTGTTCATACGCCAATAATGAGGAAACACAATAGCCATGGATTCAAGTAGTTTGACTGGAGGGAATCTTGCTGTAATCTGTGAGGAAAGATCAAAGGAAATGTGCTTCACTGAAGCTGTTACAAACTCAACGATCTTGGTAAAGTCTTCCCTTTTAACACTTGATACTCACCTCCTGGTGTTCTTTCCTGGTTCCTCAGACTCGATCCTGGCATTGTAGTGCATTGGTATCTCAACTCCGTGAACTTCTGCACATAACCCCCCATTTGAACCAATTTTTAAAAAGTTATCAGGATTGTCCAAATCTGTGATTTTCAGCCAGCTGGCAAATTTTACTTCATCAACAAATAAATGATAGAGATTATCGAGCATCAGGCATGTCAACTTACGGAGCGTAGCATATTCTACGATATACATAGCTCTTTGCTGGGCCTTTTTCATTAAATTTCTCATTTCCTCAAGCATGGGGAGAAGACCTACTAATGTTAACAGTGTCTCTACATTACTTAACATTGACAGCAGCGCAGGAAATTTCGGTTGCCCTGCTTCGTCACGACTTGAGTTCATTAGACCAAGCAATGATTGATATTCTGAAAAAACTTGATGTGCTGGTCCATCCAAAGAGATCCATCTGGTATCATTATCCTTAAGAAGCTTGTTCCCGTCGGTTAGTCCTTCAGCAAAGTGTTGAAATTCCCTAAATCATTTCGGACTTCGACAGAAGTATTGGTAGATCTTTTTGATTAAAACTTCAATTTTTTATACTAGAGCATGCTTGCTGACAACTCCAAAAGCTACATTCATTCTATGGGCCATGCAATGAATGGGAGTAACATAGGGTGCACAAGAAGATTGTATCTTTGTGCAAAGACCACCCCTGTGGCCTTGCATTACTGAAGCTCCATCAGCTCCAACACACACCAGCTTTTTGGCAATGGTCATGTCATCTATACCTCCATATTCAATTAGAGAACTCTTTACTAGTTGAAATAAATTTTTCGCTGTCGCATTATCCCTCATTTTAGCAACAATTAGTAGATGAGGTTGGTGAACAAAATTCTGTACAGTATAAACATGCATGCATACCCAGGAAGTATTGTCTACTGCTGTGACCTCATCTAAAGACAATGCAATAAAATTTGACTCTTTAATTTTTGCCTTCAAATCCTCTTTTTCAACATCGGCAAGACAACTTGCCCATTCCCATCCACTGTTTACTGACCAGTGACTATTAGGATAGTTACGAACTTTTAGAAAGTGTAATAAAGCACTCAATGATGGGTAGTCTGTCATTGGACGCCCTCTGCTCAAAATATTAAACACAGCACTTAACTGAATAGCTTTTCCCATTAGTTCTGCTTCCAATGCTTTTCCAAAACAAGCTTCAATAGAGCCTTTAACTTCACCAGGCTTCGTCTTTATATTATGCTGAAATTCATATAATTCTGCATTCCTAACATGCTGAGATTCCTCCTTTATTTTCCATCTTATCACTGATTTTTGAACTCCAGCTATGGTTTTCTTTTCGTAAACTTTACCAATATGCTTTTCTATGGTGTCAATTTTTAGCTGCAACCTCTTTTCCTTCTTATTTATCACGCTGCAAATCTTACATCTGCATTCTATTGGAGGTTCCCCTTCAATTGGATTAGGCACTGGTTCAATGAATGGATATTTTGACACCCAATCTTTTTGAAAATTCCTCGACATATCCCACAGTCTATCATTCTTTGATTTGGATTTTCTTTTCTTCCCTGCAGTTGCACCATCATCTTTTCTGACATTCTCAGTCTCATCCAAGTCAATTATATCATTATGGCTACTCTGGGTATTTAACTGAAAATCTTCTTCAAGTTCATCGTGATCTGAGATATCAGGTTCACTGACTTCTTCAATATGTCGTGAAGGTTCAGCCTCAGGTTCAAAATCTTCTTGTAATGAAGTAACACTAGCTTTCCTATTTTGGCCAGAAACATTTCCACGACCATGACCAAAGTACGATGATAAGGTTCTACATTTTGTTGGCCTCTCTTGGCTTTCCCCATCTGCCGAAGCCTTACCCTTATTCTTGTTCGACATCTTGATTGGCTACCAGCCTAGTGATAAAAATATGTAAAAAAAATGTTTACTTGTTGAAGAAGTGACAAATGACAACATAACTATAATATACAGTGTTTACATAGTCGCATAAATTCAGAATAATAATCACTTACCTTTGACTCGCCAAAGCAGTCGAGACTCAACAGTGAGATAGTCTAAAATTCGCTATCGATCAAATTGAACCGATCCAAGATTCCAAATTGTGTACAATAACACTGATGTATGAATGCATTTATACTAATCTCTTTTGGTGAATTGGGCGGGAGGTATTAGGTTAGTGTCCAAATATTTGGCGAAGCCCGCGTAATGATAACACGTCTTGTGTTATTTCCTAGGCGATTATGGGTCGCCAGTACCTTGGTATGATTAATAAAGGTGGCGAAAACCCATTAGTTTGAGACACGCGTCAGTAAAATAACTGATGAAGTTGGGGCCACCTAAAAAATATTTATATATAACTATGGGCGAATATAGGCCGTCCATTTGGGGCCGCATTGAAATTATAGGCAAATTTGAAAAATATATCGTGCCCAAGACATATATGCCATTGGCGAAAATGTGCAAGAAATGGACAAAATTTAATATAGCGTTTGGCGATGGACTCGGGCAATGGACCCAATCTTCATAAATGTGGGGCGATGGGGTCAGTCCCATATGGGCAATTTATTTGCCAAATCGCGGGATGCCGACGGGCGACATTCGCCAAATGGTGAATAATCGCCACTAAAGTTTTCTCTGGTGGAAAGTAGTAGGGATATGCTCTTCACCTTTGGTGAATCAAATTTCCAAACCTACCCTTTCATTTCATTTCATTTGCTTCCATGAACATGTTAGAGATTTATTGGGCTCACCTCCCAAGAACATGCCTTAACGAGGTCAGTGAAAGCCCAAAGTGGGATATAATTACTTTTGCCACAATAATCTACCCCACTTCTAAAATAAAATGCATTCATCCTTAATGGGGCGAGTGACAAAGTAAGATCAAGAATCAAACCTCTTCAAGTAGTCCTTCGGGATTGCACAAAACTCCAACATACCGATGGTGGGAGGCCCCTATAATGGGGGATGAAACTTGATTTTCTTTTGAATAGAATCTTTATTAGCTCCTTGTTAATTAGCAAGCATACCTCAATAGGGCAATGTTTAAAAGCCAAAATTGACTATAGGTAGATTGCTTGAAGTGATTTCTTGTGGAAGACCCGTGAAAACATTCTCACATATTCAAACATTTTGTGTTAGAGGTCAATTAAAAGAAAAATGTTCTTGTGATTATTGCATTTAAAAATACATGTTACAAGTAAGAAACATCCATTACAAATCAATTAATATTTTAAAAATCTTCCTAAAGAAAAATCACCAAGAGAGGGGAATTTCACTTGACTCAACCCTTGTTAATGTCAATTTTTACTAGATCCCATCGATTGAAAATATCTCTTCAAGAAGATGACACTTGTATTAGTCAAGAGGTTCCATAAGAAGACTTCATATTCCAAACCCCATTTGAAGAACAACAAGAACATGAAGAAAAAAATTTCAACCTATTTGAAGAAAGAGTTGATCCTATGGCAAGAAATAATGATTTCTATGAGTTTACCCAAGGAGAAACCATGAAAACCAAGATGATAACCACCAAAGAAACTAAGGAAAAGAAGAAACAACCGAAGAAAGGGCTAATAGGGCAGCCCAAGATCCCGTATTCCTTGAAGTCATGGAAAAACTTTTGGAAAGGGATAAAGAAATATATTTTCTCAACTTAGCTCAATCAGGAGTTAAACTTCCTCATGACTATGATACATCAACCTTAAATAAGGATGAGGAAGAGGAAAATCCATTAGGAGTCGTGAAAAAATAACTCAAGTTGTTCCAAGCCCAAATTGATAGCATGAAAAAGGCAGTTGAACCAAAACCATTTTCAATTAAAGCCTTATGTCCTTTTCTATTTGATAGAAATTTGGTTATGGTGTCTTTCCCTCCAAATGTGGTCTTTCCAAGATACAACAAGTACATGGGTAAATCCGACCCACAAGACCACTTGGGAGATTTAAGCATTGAGTTCATGCACAGCACTACCTACCTAATGAGATTATTCCCAAGAAGCCTTGGAGGGAAATCCATGGAGTCATTTTCAAAATTGACCCAGTGAATAAATTTTTTTGAAGAATTGGCTTCCAAGTTTGTGACTCATTAATCTTATAACATTGAGCATGAAATCACCATGCTAAACCTATGTGATACTAAGCAAACAGATGATGAACCTTTTCTATGAGCTTCCTCCAAAGATGGAGAATGGTTTTTGCAAGATATCTAAGAAGCATACCTGAAAAGGAGAAAATGGAATTTTCATGAACAACTTGAACATGGAAATGAACTATCGATTACAACTTCAATGTCCCCCAACCTTTGAAAAGATCATCGAAAATGGGATTAAGATTGAAGAGGTGTTAGTAAAGAAAGGAGAAATCAAACTCTTCAAAGAGAATAAAGGTTATCCTAACACCAATAATAATTTTAATAATAATAATAGGGGTGTTAACAACAAGAATGATAAATCAAGATTTTGGTTGTAGATGATGGGGTTGTAGAAGCCAACAACCTTAAAGTCGCCCCTTTTAATTTATCAAGTGGGTCCAATCAAACTAATAATGTTAATCAAACATCTAAGACCCCTTTCAATAATAATAATAATGTTGTCATCCAATTGTTTCAGTGATATTTCACATAGGTCTATCTGTTAGAAATAGTCCCAAGAGATATCTGAGAGAGGTGGGGGGGGGGGTGAATCAATTATCTACAAGTTTCAATTATTTATCCAATTAAGTATACTTAAATTTTAAGCATAAACACAATGAAAGAACACTTGAACACAACACCAATAATTTGGTTACAGGGAAACCCAAATAGGTAAAAACCCCGGTGGGAATTAACACCCACTAATAAACTGAACTAGCGTATAATGATCCTTGTTAGAAGATCTTACAACCCTGTTAGGAGTTGATCTTTACAATGCTTTTAGTACAGTGACCTAGTCAAAGGTCAGACCCTATTAGGAGTCTTTTATGATTGACCCTATTAGCGGTGAGGATGCACTATCTGAGAGCTCAGTGCTCAAAGGGGTGAAGGCTGCAACCTTCTGAATAACAGATACACACTATATCTGGATCTTGGTGAACTGCGAGGTAGACCTATTGTCTTGATCAATTCCAATGAATAGCACACTCTATCTTCTCTGTCACATAGACCTCTTCTTGATGGCACAATACTTCGCACTCTCTGCTCTGCTCTAATCTTTCATCTCCATGCCATGCTGCTAGCGATAAAAAATGACCGGCTATAAGTATCTTTCCTCTAAATGATATAATCAATTCGGCCTATTAGAACCACCTTGAAATCATATTAGGAGAAACAATAACACTCTCCAATAACATCTCGGTTGGCTCTACTAAGTACACAACACGAACTGGGACCTGTCCAAATCAATAAGTGTAGACGCACGCTACACATTGTCGGCTCTACCAAATTAACTGATACTTTCTCCTCAAGCTGAATTACATCATGTGATCTTAACCAAACATTCTTAACTCTTCTCCAATCACTAATCCAAGCACGCATACCAAAATGATAGGCACAAATCATGTACCAATATAATCTCTATCAGCTCTTCTGGATAAACACAAGAAATTGCAATTGGTGAATAGCGACTGCATAACTTCACTTCTACTGCACATCAGACTTTGTGTCCATGAATGTAACAACACTAACATGTCTCCATCACATATCCAAATGCGTAAGGCTCCATGATAACTGAACGAACAATCACTCATAGAACACTGTCTGTAACTCTATCAAGAACACTGCTGACACAAGCTGCTACATAACTGTCTGTACTGGCAATTAACCTCTGTGTCCATGATATCATGCTGATAACATGTCCATGCTACATATACTCAAAGCTTACTACATAAGTCTTCCACACATGCTACTTACCATATGTTGTCATCAATGACAAACATATAGTCAGCATTGGCTTGCTGGAAAATCTCCAACATTATCTTCATGTCCTTTTTCACTATTTTATAAGCAATATCAACTGCTTCAAAGGTTACACTGTCTACCTGAGATTACTGAAATATTCAGTATGATATGATGTTACTTGTGAATATTAGCTCAGGGTCATCAATAGTAGACAAATTCAAACCTCTACCATCCCATTTGGCTTGAGTAAGCTCACACAGTTTATTTTAGTCAATTTTATTGTATGCCCTCAGTTTATCACCAACCAAAAATCTTGTAACAATGTTTAATACATCCTTGGTGATATTCACAGGTGCATCGAGCCACACGAACTGATCATGTACTCGGCTAAGTACCATACTAATCTATTATTATTTTAAAACTATCGGTACATGCATAGCATCTGATAGGGAGACTCCTTGGTCTACTAGGATTCCTTCTTGAATCCTTCTACTAGGTTAGCTCGGGACCTCCTACAGATTTCTTCCATTCACCCTATACCTTAGAGAGACTTCCATCTATCCATCTTTCCCACCAAGTCATCAACCTACCAATCAAGTGCTCTAACCTTTCAAACCACCAACTAAGGCCATTCAAGCCATTAACTCTAAGTCAGCCCATACTAGTAAGGATTAGGCAGAAGGCTTAGGGCTTCCCTAGTATTTGATTTCAATATATTAAGTCTACAATTTCATGGGTCTAGGAGCTCATTTTCTATTGATTTCCCTTCTTCCTAGTTTCTAGGCCTTGTAGCCCTTTTTAGGCCTAATTAGGCCTAATTCGACTAGGGCTTATTCAAACACAAGATCTCTCCAAAAGAACTTCCAAAACAACTTTGGATTCTTATTTAGGCCAACTAGGGCTCTCAGTTTTTCATGGTGTCGGACCTTGTACCTATCTGTACACATCTGATCCTGATATGGCTCTTTTAGGCTTCTTTAGCGACTTATTAGGTAACCCTGCTTCATGAACTGATCTCCAGACCTTGCAAACATGTCAAACATCTAAGCATTCACATGAAAAGATTTTATGGCCATTAGGGCTCATGAACAATCCATCTCCTGTCATTACAAGTCACTGGTGTGAACCTTCCCTAACCAAAATAACTCGGTCTTTCCTAGGGTAAGGTCAAATCTCTACATGCCTCCTTGTGAGCACCCATGCTTCTATACAGAGTATGTAAAAAGGATTTACTTGCTATCCCCAAAAATTCATACATTGTCCATGGTGGGATAGCAAGTTACTCCATGTCTAAACTAACTATCTTCCTGAGACATAGAATTGACTATATACGATCAAAACAACAAACTAATCTAGGCCTAGTCTTTTATGCAAACACTAATAAGAAAATGAAATGAAAATACTTTAACTAACTATCTCAAGCCTTGCATTGATCATTTAATCCATTAAAACACTAACACAAAGAACTGTAACACTGGTTTTTCACTTCAAAACTACTCTGTTCTTCTTCCAGAATTCAGTTTTCATACAAAGTCATACTCTTATGTCAGAATTAGGGTTTTTAGATCTTAAATATCTTTTTCTAGGTGTTAGGTCATTCACTTAGGGTTTTGGTCAGCCTTTGAAGCCTTTTAACAATTTTGGCATAAAGTTGTCAATGCAACTTTTAAAAGTTACAAAGTTGCATTTTGCAACTTTTTTCACAAAATGCAACATTTTTGGATTTTAATCCAAATGAGCTAATTAGGAGGATCCCATGGTACCTTGATGGTGATTGGGACTCACACACTTGATGACTCAACCTGTGACATCATCCTCTAATAGGATGACACTTGATGATGTCATCACCAACTCACTTAAACTTGGTTCATTTAGAGACTCTAAACTCATCTAAAACCCCTAACTGACTCTCCACACACACTTTAGGCACTATTGGCCTTTATTTTATTTACAAGGCTCTGTCAGGAGCAAAACATGACAAAAAGAAATGGTGAGGGCACCAAACACTAAGTTCTCATGCACCATGTTGTCCTCCTTAGAAACTAAGTCACCCCTGGTGACTGAGGTAATAAATTAATACCTCTGAGTTTGAACTGGTTCTCAGAAATCCAAGTTGCTTCAGAGTCTGGCTGATCCTTTTGTTTGATGAAATGTTCCTTGTAAGTGCCATGCCTAGTCTTGGCTTGGAATCTTGTGTCAAGAATCTTCTCTGCCTGCAATTTGGGTTTGATAGGGACAACAAATGTCTAAACATCCTTATGGGGTTCCTGAATGTTATGATCTACTTTAGTAAGAGGTCCTGTGTATCTGACTAGATCAACAACATTAAAAATTGGGGAGATGGCTAAATCTTCTTATAGAGTAACCTTGTAAGAATTTTTCCCATACTTGGCCAGTATTGGGCATGGTCCAATCCTCCTCATTTGCAGTTTTGTAGGCACTCCTTTTTGGATTCTGGCTTTATTTAGATGAACCATCACAAGATCACCCACACCAAACTGAACATCCCTCTTCTTCATATCAACTTCATCCTTAATCTTCTTGGTATTCTCTATTAAGTCTTTCTTGACCTGCTCATGTACTTCCTTCATGGATTGACTGAAATCTTCAGCATGGCCACTGTTATGGACTTGACTTCCTAAGTCTCTAAGTTCACACACACCCCTTGGATGCATCCCATAGACAACTTCAAAGGGAATCTTGCCAGTAGTTATATTGATGTTGTCATTATATGCAAATTCTTCTTGACGTAGAACAAGGTCCCAAGTTAGTCGATACTCCTTAGTCAAGCACCTCAATAGGTTTCCCAAGGTCCTATTAACTACATCAGTTTGGCCATCAGTCTGAGGGTGGTAGGATGAACTAAATGATAGATTAGTTCCCAAGCTTTTCCATAAGGACTTCCAAAAGTGTCCCATGAACTTGGCATCTCTATCAAAGACAATGCTACTTGGTAACCCATGGATTCTCACAATTTCCCTAAAAATAAGTGGGCTATATGACTCACATCATGGGTGACTTTACATGGGATGAAGTGACCCATCTTACTAAACCTTTCAACTACAACATAGATACTATCAAACCCATTATTTTTTTTAGGTAGGCCAACAATGAAATCCATACTCACACAATCCCATGGCCTACTTGGAATTGGTAGAGGTTGATAGAGCCCTGCATTTGTAGATGTTCCCTTTGCTCTTTGGCATATGATTCACTATTCCACATAAGTTCTAACATCCTTTTGCAATTTTGGCTAGTGATAGAACCTTTGGACCAATTCTAAGGTTTTGTTTATTCCAAAATGTCCACTCAAACTCCCATTGTTCTTTTCTTGGATCAGATTCTCTCTCATTGATGTAGGAGGATCTTGGGTCTTGAGCAATCTTGCATCATCAAAAACATTTTTTGTTTCCTGTACCTGTCTGATGTTTGTTTTGTAGCTATTGCTAATGTTGGTTTCTTGCCTTGTGAAGTTAATGCAGTGTTGAAGACCTAATCTTGAGCATTCTCCTAAGAGTGCACGTCCTAATTCATTTGGATTTTGAGGTTATCACCATTTTCCTCAGGTATCAATCTTCTACCAATTTCACATAAAACATGGAGTATTTAGCCTTGTGCGGTTCCTTATGAGGAAATTGGATCTTGATAAGTTTAGGATATGTTCTTGGATCACATGTGGACCTAAATATAATGGTGCATCATGTTTGTTTATTTCTTGCTTTAGTTTTAGTTTCTTCTCCTAAGTGGACCTATAATGTAATTAAATGCCTGACTAGCTAACTTGTGGCTTTGTTGGCTATATATTTGGAGATTAGGTTATATAGTGGGTAGAAGGATAGTGATGGTAGAGAGTAGTAGAAGTAGAAAAGAAGATATTATGCGAGCCGAGACTCTAAATTCATAATTCTCTTTGTATAAGGCCGAAACCCGAAAGGCCTCACAGTCAGGCATGTTGAAGGATTTAATATAATTGCACCAGTGTTGTTACTAGTTTCTTGTCTCATATCCATTGTTTTTTCACTGATTTCATGTGGTTTTCATATTTCTTTCATGTGTAACTCTTTGCATGGCATCTTTGTGGGTTTAAGTAGTCTCAATTAGCTCTAATTCTGCATATACCTGCCCTGCCCTTTCATCACTCATGGATCCCCTTGGAACACATAACTGAACACCCTTGAATAACAATCCATTCTACAATGTGTAATCTGCATGTTCACTATGGAAATGGTTTTGATGTTCTTGACACACCTTGTAAATCTCTGCAAAATCCTCATCTATTTGATACATTTTTAAAAAGTTCTCCACACTTATGCTCTGTATTTGTACTTCTTGGACGGTCAGGAGCCTCCTACTCAAGGCATCTACCACCTTGTTTAACTACCCTTTCTTGTTCTTTATGGAAAAGATGTATGATTGTAGGTATTCTACCCACTTAACATGCCTATGACTTAATTTATCTTGTGAGTTAGGAAAGTTCAAGGCCTGATTATCAGTGAAGACCACAAACTCCTTTGGTAAAAGATAGTGCCTCCACTTTCTTAGTGCTTGGACAAGTGCATACAACTCCAAATCATAGGAAGAGTACTTTTTCTTTTCTTCATTTAGTTTTTCACTAAAGAAGGCCACTAGTCTGTTATCTTGACTTAAGACAACCCCTACTGCTATGTTACTAGCAGCACACTCTATTGTGAAAAGCTTGTCAAATGTTGGCAATTTAAGGATAGGTTTAGTGGCTACTTCCCTCTTCAATGTTTCAAACCCATTTTGAGCAGCTTGGGTCCATGCAAACTTGGTTTTGACTCCTCCTTTCATAGTATCCATCATGGGAGCACATATCCCACTAAAGTTTCTAATAAACTTCCTATAGTATTGTGCTAAACCATGGAAGCTCCTTCCTTCACTTGTAGACTTGGGAGTAGGCCAATTTAATATGGTTGATACCTTGGACTCATCCATCTTCAAATCACCCTTAGACAACACAAAGCCTAAATAAACAAGCTCCCGCTTCATAAAATAATACTTCTCCAAGTTTATGGTTAGTTGTTCCTCTTGCAACTTATCCAACACAATCCTAATATGCTTTAGATGGTCTTCTTTAGTCAAATTGAAAATCAAGATGTCATCTAAGTAAACTACCACAAACTTACTAGTGAAATCTTTCAACGTCTCATTCATGAGTCTCATGAATGTGTTGGGAGCATTGGAGAGACCAAATGGCATGACAAGACATTCAAAAAGTCCTTCTGTGGTTTTGAAGGCAGTCTTCCATTCATCTCCCTCCTTTATCCTTATCTAATGGTAGCCACTTTTAAGGTCTATCTTGGTGTAGTACTCAGCCCCTCCTAAAATGTCCATCAAGTCTTCAATTCTTGGTATTGGGAACCTATACATGATTGTAATTTTGTTTATTGCCCTAGAGTCTATACATAACCTCCATGTTCCCTCTTTTTTGGGTGCTAAAATAGTGGTCACTGGACATGGACTTATGATTTTCCTAATAAGCCCTTGGTCCATCAATTCTTGTACTTTCCTTGAAACTTCTCTATTTTGATCCCGTGTTAACTTGTAGGGGGGCTTGTTAGGTAATGATTCCCCTAGAATGAGGTCAATCTGGTGGCTAATTGCCCTCTTTGGTGGTAATGTTGTAGGTGTTCCATCTGAGATGATGCCCTTAAATTGATTCAAAATCTCCTGCACTTCTTGAGGTATTATGTCTTCTTGTTTTCCTTCTCCTCTTTAGGCTTCACCACTATGGCATACCCTATCCCATTTTCCTCTTCTAGAGTTCTAATAAACTCTTTCTCCTTCACAATCAACACATTAGGACCATTTCCCTTACCTTCTTCCTCAACAAGTGACTGTATCTTGTAACTATATGCAATTTAGATTACTAATTACTAGAAATGAAATATTAACTATTCTAAGCTATTAAATCAATCTAAAGCAAACAACAATGAAGATTATAAAGCTTAAATGAACTTAAAAATAAGTATTTTTACCTTCACCTACTATGTAGCTTGTCTCCATTGCCCTCCTAGCCTTGATTCCTTGGATGTTTTCAGCTCTTAGATTTCCAAATGAAACTCCTTGCCCAAGATGTTACCAAAGTGTGGAGATTTGAGTGATATGCAAAATGGCCTAAAAGCTTAATTATGAAAATATGGTGGATGAGATGCAAAATGGCTCATAAATGATTATGAAAATAGCTTGGATGCTTGAAGATTTGAATGCTTGTGTGGTAGAATGCTATTTCTTGAAAATCACTATTGCTATTAGGCCTACAAAGGAAGAATGAGGCTCCTTTTATAGGATTTTGGAGGACTCAAGCCTAGGTGGCACAATCCTAGGGTGGAGATTGAAAGGTGGAAGATCCTAGGGCTATGATTGACTTGGTTGAAGGGGTTGAGAGAAAGGGGGACGTAGTTGGAATGTGAGAGGAGGAATAGGGAGGATGTTCCTCCTACATTGACATGGAAGAGAAGAAGGTGGAAGGGAAAGATGCATGTCAAGTGTCTCGCAAAGACCATTGAGAGGAAGAGGGAAGGACCTTTTCCTCATGAGGACTCTTGGTACAAGTGTCCCATGAGTCACCTTTGACTCTTTGAGGTGGCTTGAGAAGCTCCTTAGGAATAGGGATTACTTCTTGACTTGGTTTAGGAGAAGACATGTGGTCATAAGACCAAGTCTTATGAGGCCACATAGCCCTTAAAAATAGGACATGTGTGTGTGAGGATAATGATTTATTAATAATTAATAATAATTAATTATTTTAGCCAAAATGATGTGTCAGGTGACTAGGTCTATGAGGTGGACTAGGGGACTTAGTCATATTTAGTGATTGTGTAATTATCAAATTAATTAAATCACTTTAATAAGACTAATTTAGAGGACTTAGGATAAGAAGAATAGGATATAGTGAATATATCAGATAAATTGAATAATTTATTTAATAATAGAAGAAATAAATATTTAATTAATTCATCAAGTCAATATTAATTAAATAATAAATATTTAATTAATTAATGAAGTCACTTTTTAGAGTATACACTTTGCCCCTCTTTGAAATAATGTGTTGGTTGCATTGTTTCAAAGAAAAATAAAGCATTTTGCCCCTACCCCAGACAATGTCTCAGACAAAAGCAACCTATGCATGCACCCTCAAGAGATTGATTGACCAAAAAAATTATTTTATTTGAATTTTTTTTGGGTTGACAATTAATCTCATGAAAAGATTCAGAAGTAACGTGGGTGAAAACAGGGTGAATCTAAAAAATTTCTATAGGTAGGGTCCACACATCAAGCAAAACAAGTTCATGGGCTATATATAGGTCCAAAGGGCCCATTATAGGGTCATTGTTACACTTTTTATTTGGATATTAGAGCTTGGAGAGAGAGAAGAGAAGAGCTAAGAAGATGTTGTTCCCACTGTTAGATCACCGCTTCGAGAGGGTCAGATGATTCCAGAGGCTACCAGATTTTGGAGAGCCGGTAGGTGACTTGACCTGCTTAGTCAATTTGTTAAAATTTGCATGTTTTGATTAGATTTGTAGCATGTTTAAGTTAGATTCAACCATAGGTTAGGATAGAAAAAAAATGTGTTCATAGGTGAAGAATGAATGTGCAGTTGTGACGCATGTATGTGCAACAAGTGGTAACATTTGCACAACAAACTGCTAGTTTTGCGCATCCATGTAGGGTGCCTACGCATTTGTGTTAGGAAGATTTTTGGTTGCACATTTGTTACATAAATGTGCGCAAATGTTATCCGGCACATCGATAAAAATTTCTAGTGCATTTAGTTAGGGTTCTTGCGCATTTGTCAATTCTGTGCAAATGGTAGGGGGTTCTGTGCAAACACTTTTCTATGCTACGCATTTGTTTTAGATGGTAGAATTTTGGAAAATGAGGAAGTCAATTTGGTCAAACATCATTTCAAGAGACTGATTTGATCTATTGGCTTTGATTTTAGAGCGAGTTGTGTCAAGATAGGTAACATCGTAGCATGGTCTCTAATTAACCTTCCTGGGTGTAGATAATGGATAGAATTATCTATTTGTACATGTGATAAACATGTGTTTGATTGATAAGATAGGGTAGATAGATAGATCAATTTGATCAAAATCTTATAGTTTGATTGGTTAATGACTATGATAGGAGGATATTACTGAAATTCTGATGTCGCGGGAGAGATATCCCGTTACTCAGAATCTGAGGCTAGCACTATCAGAGACTGACAAGCTTCTGATTGGGGCTACGTGATTGTATCACATCATTTACACACCCAAGATTCAGGCAAACCTGGGGATGCTGATAGCACTTGCAAAGAGATGGCACTCAGAGATGAGTACCTTTCATCTCCCTATAGGAGAGATGACGGTCACACTAGAGGATGTGTATCGCATCCTATGTCTACCCATCACAGGTTAGTTAGTACAGTATGATAGACATGGTGGGTTAGTGGAGTGTAGAGTGGTTTTTGGTGATGATGAAATTGATGAGTCTGAGATCAGTTGGGAGGACATGGTAGATTTTTATGAGCCGCTCCCCATATTTCTGGCTGGTGCGATTAGAGGTTATGTCTGCCTGGATCAATGGTCTCATGGCTTTGCAGTTGGTTGGGGGTGGAATCTGTAGAGGATGATGGATGAGGGGACCTATTTTGCTTGGGGGTGTGCTTGCTAGTGCATCTGTATCATGATCTTCATCAAGTGGTTTATCATAGGGGAGCATCATTATCATCTGGTGTTACCTTGCTCCATGTATGGGCATGGGAGCATATAGCGATTACTCGACCTACAACCCTGAGATTTTGAGGTGTTGGGAAACCATATATATTTCTGTATGCATCTATCCAGTCTTAACATAAGCTAGGACGTCTGGAGTTTTGGCGGCATGCATTTGATATTGTGGATGTTGTTATCTGGAGACCCTATCTTGGGTGTGAGTTGTGGGAGGATGAGCGTCAGCTCAGATACTATTTCAAGTCCTAATGGATGATAGGGAGGACACCCTACATCATAGAGAGAAAGGTTATTAGTTGGGTCCTGCGACAGTTTGGTAGGATCCAGGGGATGCCACAGGGGGTGACTAATTTTGCAATCACCCATCAGGAGAGATGAGACTAGGGACCTATGGTGTCTTTTAAGATTACACAAAATGAGTTCCTAGACATGTCATTTCAGGAACGATCTATGAGATAGGGGCTCATAGACCCAAGTATGACAATAGATTATGAGAGACATCTTAGGGATCATCCATTCCTGAGATTGACTGATCCGACAGTTTGGCCACCGTAGAGGGATGCTGGAGAGAGATGCCAAGACATGCAACGAGGCCATGATAGGAGAGGATAAGGGAGAGGTAGAGGTGGTGATGGAGGTGACAGTGGTCCCAACAGAGGGAAGGGTGATAGAGCAGGACCTCGGATGAGAGGCGGAGGTGTGTGACCATGAGGTTTGATGCCACCCCTGCGAGACATGTGCAGAGACAACCACTAGCACAAATTCCATCAGGTGCCCCAGTATAGATAGCAGTGGTTGCCCTTGCACAAGAGGATCCTATAGTACATGTACAAGTATAGGTACTAGTTTAGATACAAGTTGGTGCACAAGTACTGGTCCAGGTGGAGATAGAGGATATACTTGGTGAGGGAAGATAGGTACATAGGGGACTAGTAGAGGGTGACCCTATACAGGATGAGCAGATGATCAATATTGCAAAGGAGGATGCATAGATGTCAGATGTCGGTGCCGAGGGTGAGAAGGAAGAGATGGATGTGGGAGATCAGGATCCCTATTTATAGAAGGATGTTGCAAAGGAGGATGATACAGACATCAAAGCATTGCTAGTTAGACTATTGATGACATAGGTACAAGCAGACCGTGTCCCAGGACTGGAGAGATGGGTGGAGAGGTTAGAGGGTGAGGTTATAGAGGTCATGCATGAGCGAGATGTTGTCATAGAGTGACTAGGGGAGGCTGAGACATTATTGGATGAGCTAGAGTCCACAGAGGCATTGGGACCACATGCAAATAGCCTATGAGTGATGATGTGAGCCGGTAGGGAGATCACCTACTGGAAGGAGGCCTATAGAGAGGTTGTTCCTAGGGATCAGTGGATTAGGAGCTTCAGAGAGAGCTCATATGCCATGAGGAAAACTATACACAAATATGGATCGACCGGTAGTGGAGGTACATCATCATGTCCCCCAAGACCACCCTTAGGTTCAGGAGATCCATCAACAACAGTACCATTTATTGCATCACGCAGACACCAACAAGCTGAGTCTGGAGGCAGTGGGTCTTAGACACAATGTATACACTTTTGATTGTTATTATTTCATTATGTATGTGACTTGATGGACACATTTGGACACTTTTTTATTGTATGAGATATCATTGGACATCTAGACAATTTTATTGTTTTATGGACTCTTATATGATGGACTTGATAGACATGATGCAATTCTATTATGATTGCTTTTATGATGTACTTCTTATGATGATAAATACATGTGAGTACTAACATATGCAGGAGGTGATGTTATACTTTGACTGATGTTCTATAATGTGATGATTTTATTTTCATGTGAATGCATAATGGGTAATGATTTATCATGTGATGACAATATTTATATAAATGTATTTCCTAAATGGTCGTTTGTTTATTTTCCATGTGTTTCTAATGCAATGAATGATTGATAATGATATAAATAAGGATAATGAATATGAATGGATATAAATAATGATAATGATGACAATAATGCAAGTAATAGTAAAATGAACAAATGATAATACTTGAAATGAATAACAAATGAATGATATGATTAATGATATTGCATGTAATGAATAAAATATCAGTAACAATGTATTTAAGAAATCACAAAAAGAATTGGTAATATAATGACCTATAACATGATAGATAAAATGTGATGTGATGATAACTATGATAAAATATTATTTAAATGATCAAAATATGCATGTGAATGTATGAATGATTATATACAAATGAAAAAACCTAATAAAATACAATAAGGATACATACATAATGAACTATGCAAATGATTAAATGTGATAATGAAGATGGATTATGAAAAACTAAAAATGGAACATGAATTCTATATAATGTTCTGAATTTAAATAACAATGTGTCCAACACGAGAAGAATGGACAAAGAAACTACATAAACCCATAAGCAAGATATCCTACAAAACCCTATAAAAGGAGCACAAATATGTGACATGAGCCTCTTAAATGCAATGCAAAATGAAATATGAAATGAATATCTCCACAACTTCATGAAACATCTTATAACTTCATGGTAACTGGAATTTGATTATCATCATTGAGCTCGTTATGTTGCTAGAAAAATGCAAGCATCATGGTATAATTAAACCAAGATGACCTGAGCACTTCTTGCATGGAGTTTAATATAGCAAACTTGACAAGCATCTAGGTATAATTAAACTGAGATGACCTAAGTTTTGTTTTCTTAACAGACAAGGAATATTTTCCCCTCCATCAGGGAACAAATATTTGGAGTCGAGGTATGTGTGGTGTATCACCATTAATAGCATTCACATAACAATATGAATTGTATGTTTCAATGCTTATTAAACTAATGAAGGAACTTATGCACAAACACCCCAATTACTTGTTCCTTCGACTTCATCATAAAATATCCCACAAACAACAATCAAAGAAAATATCATGCCCCATCCCGGCCATTCTAATCAATGGCACATAGGAGTTTTAAACTCATGTCAAGGATATCCCAGAATAGCATGGGAAACATGATAACAATGAAATCTATATATGAATGCATAATCTATAACAAATCAATCTAACATGCCTTCCATGAATATACATTTCTTTTGCCAAAAGATAGTGTTAGGTGTATTGCTCATGTTGTTTGATGTATAGATAAGTGGTCACATTTTGAAAAGATAGATCACATATTATGAGTCATGATTAGGATATCACTGTGTAAGAACGTTTGATTTTGTTTTCTTGTTTGGTGAAAATACTCCATTTTTTCCTCTAGGAGTCATGACTATCATAGATCCACTTCCCAAACTAGGTCGAGGACATGCCCCCAGCTAGTTGATGGATTGAATTATTATGGGTAAAGAAGGACACAACAAGACTAGGATGAAGACCAAGACAATAGACCAAGCTATGATGGGTTTTTATTGTGGATATATACAGTGGATAGCATGCTATGAATTGGTCATTTTATTATGATATATACATGGCGAGAATGGCAACAGACTAGCCATTTTATTATGGGTATATAAAATGGGATGACATATTAAAAGAATCCTAATAGAGAGAGGAACTAACTTGTCACAAATGGTGCATGTTTCCAGGTTTTCACCACATGTTTTTATTGCAATTTTCTTTTGATTTTTTTATTTTTTTGTATTTTTTGATGTTTTATTTATATCCATACCCCTTGCATTGGGATTTTAGGCATAGAACATCTTGAGGTACATATTGTTAAGAGGCTCATCCAAGAGATCTCCCTCAAATGTAGACAACTGATAAGCCCCAGAGCCATAGACTACTGTGATTACAAAAGGACCTAACCAATTGGGTTCAAACTTGCCCTTCTTCTCACGATGCTGTTGATTTTTGGGATTTTCACAAAGGACTAGATCACCCACCTGAAAGTCTCTAGGTTTCACTTTACTGTTATACTGACGAGACATCCTCTATTGATATACCTTCAAATGATCAAAGGTTCTTTGATGGCGTTCATCCAACAATTCCAATTCAATTAGTCGTGCAACCCTATACTCTTCATCCATAATTAAATCTTTTAGGGATACATGAAGAGAAGGTAACTCGACCTCGAGGGGCAGAACAACTTTAGAACCATAGACAAGGGAATATGGTGTGGCTCCAGTGGGAGTACAGATGGAAGTGCGATAAGCTCATAAGGCAGGATTTAATTAGACATGCCAGTCATGGCCAACATCATTGATAGTCTTTTGGAGGATTTTGACCATGGTTTTATTAGACGCCTCAGCTTTTCCATTATCCTAGGGATAATAAATGGTGGAGTAGTGATGTGTGATGTGAAATTTCTCACATAGTTCATCTATATCTTGATTTTAGAATTGCTTCCCATGATTAGTAATAAGATGCATAGGGATACCATATCGGCGAATGATATAATTAAGGATAAACATGGATATTTGTTTGCTAGTAGTAGTGATCAATGGAACGACTTCAATCCACTTGGTAAAATACTCAGTTGCGGTGATAATGTACTTATGGCTATTGGAAGATGGAGGGTGAATTGCACCCACAAGGTTGAGTGCCCACTGACTGAATAGAAATGTGGTTGTAAAAGGATGGAGCTATTGTACTAGTGCATGAATAAGATTCCCATGTATCTGACATTTCTTGCATTTCCTTGCAAAGTGAAAGGAATCTGTCTCCATAGTAGGCCAATAGTAACCCATATGCATGAGCTTCTTAGCCAAGGAAGGGACACTCGAATGCATCCCACAAATACCCTCATATACATCTCGTAAGGTAGTTTGAGCTTCATCATGTTCAAGACATCGTAAGAGAGTATTGTTAAGACCTCGTCAATACAGGGTGTCAGATATTAGGATATAGCGGGAGGCTTGGCGTAAATTTTTTTTTTTTGGTTTTTAGATATGTCAAGTGGAATGGTAGTGTCTTTCAGGTAGGAATATATCTTTCCATAAGTTGTGGAATCTTGTCTGATAATATGACATATAATACTTGTATCAGGATCATCATACGTGGGATAAGTCAAAGATTCCACTAAGAACTCAAAATGGGCTTTTGTATCTTCTACATCAAATAGAGAAGCAATTGTAGCCATAGCATCTGCAACCTTGTTATCATGTCTTGGAATTTTCTCAAAGGAAATGACTGAAAAATATTGCTTAAAGTCATCCACCATATGCTTATCTGGTAACAACTTGTCATCTTTGGTTTGATATTCATTATTTACTTGATTGATAATCAACTGGGAGTCTCCATAAACATTCGATTCAATGACTTTCCATTGCAGAGCCATCTTCAACCCAATCATCAAAGCTTCATACTCAGATACATTATTTGTACAAGGAAAGAGTAACTTGTAAGACTTTGGTATTGTATGTCCTTGCAGTGTAACAAATAGCACTCCAACTCCTGAACCATGCTAAGTATATGATCCATCGAAGTACAATTTCCATTTTTGTGTAGATAATGCCAAGATATGTGCATCTGGAAATTTTGTATGTATAGTTTGATCATCTATTATTTGTGCCTCAGCTAATTGATCTGCAATTACTTGTCCTTTGATGGCCTTCCTATCCACATATTCAATATTAAATTCACTAAGTAACATAACCCACTTAGCCAATCTGTTAGAAAGTAAAGATCCCCAAGATAACTCAAAGGGGGGGGGTGAATCAATTATCAAATAATTTATCCATTCAACAACTTTAAACAATATAATCAATGTACTAATCAACCATAGAAAGATAATCATACACAATTGCACAATAACACAAGATATGTTGACTAGGGAACCTCTTGAAAAGAGTAAACCCCGGTGGGAATGATGCCCACAAAATGATGCACTAATATGAAAGTTCCTTGTTAGAGGATGGACCCTGTTAGGAGTCTTATGAAATACATTCAGTACATATAAATCCCTGTTAGGAGATTTTGAATCCCTGTTAAAAGATTCTAACCCGGTTAAGAGTTTATGGAAGACAGAAGGACCCACTGCCCAAACAGCTTCAAGGCAAGATCTCTGAACCCACTATCCAAAAGCTCTTAGAATTATCCAATAGAATAATATGAAATATATTACCTCCTTCACACTATGCCAAAACTACACTCTCTGCTACACAAGATCACAATTCCAGATCTCTGTACTCACAAGTCTTCCTTCATCACTGAATTAGCTCTTTTCTTCACTTCATGCATATATTCGAATCTCACTCTTCATAGTACACATTACAATAAGGAAAAAATTCCTTCTTATATACCAAACTCAAATAATTACAAATGAGTCGGTCCTCAATTACAAAATAATAAATTCTACACGCTACTCACAGAATTCACATAAAATTGTCGGCTTCCAGATACTGTAACTTTCTCCAAACATATCATCAAAGTTTGTGCTATGAACCACATCTTCATTAATGAGTCTCCAACATCCCTTTAACTGCACAAAATTAGATTCCATCCCAGCTAAGAGATATCCTCCGATTTTTGAACATCGCTACACAAAAACACTGTCTAAACACTGCTTTCACCAAAATGCTCATAACTCTCACAAATGAATGAATTTATTTTTGTGTTGTTAACCATAGGTTAATAAAACACCAAAGAACATACCATCAACTGTGCAAAAGCCAATCTACAATACAATATGTGCGCAAAACAAAATTGAACCTGCTTTCTTGCTAATATCCAGAATATCACTGTGTTGACATCAATGACAATCCAAGTCATGAATGCAATAACAGCTGCTACAGAATGACTGCCAAAACACTTTGCATTCATTCCTAAAAATCTCCCCCATTGGAATTGATGGCAACATAGATGAAAAACATCCAATGTTCCAAAAATCCAATACTGCAACATCACTGCAAAATATCAAATCAAATCTTGCTTTGTTTTCCTATTCAGCTCTTTCATACAATCCATAATGTTTTTCATGTATATCTCTCCCCCATTGACATCAATGACAGAAATTCTATCACTAAGTCAACAACAACTTAATGTCAAAAGACACTTTTCAGAAGAATACAATAACAAGAGTCCTCATGACTCAGCTCATAAACTCCCCCATAGAGGAAGTTCCAACATCCAATCCATAAGAAAGATAGGGCTCATATACCACTAGACGGATGCAATCATCTGCATCAATTCTCAAAAATAGGTTGGGGCATAACCCCAAGCATACCTCTCAGATACACAAATGTATCCTTAGGTAAAGGCTTTGTAAATATATCTTCTATCTACTCCTTTGTACTTATGTACTCCAATCTTACTTCTTTTTCTGCAACTTTCTCTCTTACAACATGATACTTGATCTCAATATGTTTAGTCTTAGAATGTAAAACAAGATTTTTTGACATACTCACTGTATTGGTGTTATCACAATGTATAACAACAGGCTCATCAAACTTTATTCCAATATCTTTCAACATCTACTTCATCCAAATAATCTGATTACAATTATTTGCTGCTGCAACATATTCTGCTTCTGCTATGCTTTGTGAAGTACAATTCTACTTCTTACTTAGCCAAGAGACCAATTTTCCTCCAAGAAAAAAGGCTCCACCACTGGTGCTTTTCTTGTCATCAATGATGCCTCCCCAATCTGCATCAGTATAGGCACATAAAGTAAAATCATCAGAATTCTCATACCATAATCCATAATCCATCGTTCGTTTCAGATATCTTAGTATCCTCTTTACTGCTGCATAATGTGATTCTCTAGGTTCTGCTTGAAATCTTGCTACAATCCCCACTGAATGTACTATATCAGGTCTTGTATGTGTCAAGTACTGCAATCCTCCAATCATAGATTTGTACTTTTTCTGCTCAACTACTGGTGTCTCATCTTTGCTAGATAACTTATGTCCGGTTACCATAGGTGTTCCAACAGGTTTAGAATCTTCCATTCCAAATATTTTCAATAAGTCATTCAAATACTTAGTCTGACTTACAAATATACCTTCCTTGCTTTGTGTTATCTGTAATCCCAAAAAATATTTCATTTCTCCAATCATGCTCATCTCAAATTTAGTCTTCATTTCATCTGCAAATTTGTCACTAGCTTCATCTTCTCCTCCAAAGATAATATCATCAACAAATATAACTATAACCAACAAACCATTCTCAATTTCTTTTGTGTATAAGTTACTATCTGCTATTCCTTTTATAAATCCCAATTTCAATAAATACTTATCCAATCTTGCATACTAGGTTCTAGGTGCTTGTTTTAATCCATATAAAGCTTTCTTTAACTTACATACCATATCTCCTTCTTGTGTCAAAGGAAAACCTTCAGGCTGCTCAATGTAGACTTCTTCTTCCAATTCACCATTCAAAAATGCTAACTTCACATCCATCTGATACACTTTGAATTTCTTGTAAGTTGCATATGCTAGAAACATTCTCACTGCTTCACATCTGGCCACAGGTGCAAAAGTTTCTTCATAGTCAATTCCTTCTTGTTGTGAATATCCTTTACATACCAATCTTGCTTTGTTTCTTATCACTTCTCCTTGTTCATTCATCTTGTTTCTGAATACCCACTTTGTTCCAATCACATTCTTATCTTCAAGTCTAGGGACCAATTCCCATGTCTTGTTTTTTTCAATCTACTCTAGTTCTTCTTTCATAGCATTGATCCAATGTTCATCTTCACAAGCTTCATTAGTAGTCTTAGGTTCAATTTGAGAAATCAAACATAAATGTACCTTATTTTGAGTCAAAACTCCTCTATCTAAACTTCCAATAACTTGCTCAACAAGGTGATGTCTTGAAGTATACTTGTTAGGTGTCATAGTTATTGATGTTGTTCCGACTGTAGATTCTTCTCTGCTTTCTTCTCTGTTTTCTTCTCTATTTTCTTCTCTATTTTCTTCTCTATCTTCTTCAGTATGGCTTTCATTCAGCAAATCACTGTTAGTTTCAAAAAATAATTCTGCATTTTCAATGTTAGGCTGAGGTTGTGCTTCTCCATCAGATTCATAATCAAGCATTCTTTCCTGAATTTTAAACTTCTCATCAACTTTTACATTTTCACTTTCAACAATAGTCTTAGTTCTTTTGTTATAACATCTATATGCTTTTCTTTTTAAAGAATATCCAAGAAATATTCCTTCATCACTTCTAGGATCAAACTTTCCTATATCATCATCTCTCTTTATATAACATTTACTTCCAAAAATTCTAAAATACTTAACTGAGGGTGTATGTCCAAACCATAATTCATAAGGTGTCTTGTTTGTATCTAGTTTGATTTGTACTCTGTTCATAGTGTATACTGCTGTGTTCACTGCTTCTCTCCAAAAAGTCTTAGCCAAATCATTTTCAAACAACATAGCTCTTGCTGCTTCAGTTATTGACCTGTTCCTTCTTTCTGCAATACCATTTTGTTCTGGTGTTCTAGGGACTGAAAGTTGTCTCTTAATACCATTCATTTCACAAAAAGTGTTAAACTCTCTAGATGTAAATTCACCACCGCTATCAGATCTTAGACACTTAATCTTCATTCCAGATTCATTCTCAATTTTTCTTTTCATGATCTTAAACTTATCAAATGCTTAAGATTTTTCTTTCAAAAATGAAATCCACATCATTCTTGTAAAATCATCAACAAGAATCATAAAATACCTTTCACCATAGAATCATCTAGTCCTAGTAGGACCACTCAAGTCTGTATGAACAATCTCCAACTTCTCTGCCGATGTGAACTTCTTGTTGGGAAATGAACTCCTTTTCTGCTTTGCCATCATACATTCTTTCCAAATCATGTTAGCAGGTTTCATAATTCTAGGTAAATCTCTTATTGCAAGTGTAGTGCTCACCTTGACAATATTATCAAAGTTTATATGACAAAACCTTTTATGCCATAACCAACTGTCATCAATCCTAGTTATCAAACATGTCATCTTAGTAGGATTCAACTGAAATACATTACCTCTGGTTCTGGATCCTTTTCCAATTAGATTTCCATCTTTATCTTTTATCACACAAGTTTTCTCAGAAAACCAAACTTGATAACCCTTATCATCCAATTGTCCAACGCTTAGTAGATTATGTCTTAGTCCATTAACAAAGTAAACATCATCAGTGTTAGTCTTTCCATCAAGAGTAATAGATCCTATACCCTTAATCAAACAAGGTGCATTGTTACCAACCCTAACAATTCCTCCATCATAATTATCTAACTTAACAAACTTTCTTTTATCTCCAGTCATATGATGTGAACAACCACTGTCTATAATCCAATTAGATTTCTTTTCAACTTGTGAAACTAATGCTTTTTCTTCCCTTTTATCAGATTTAGAACTTTCTTCTTTAATTGCTACAAATCCTATTTCCTCAAAGTTATCATTATCACTGTCACTTAAATGTTTTTCAATTCCTGCTTCAAAATCTTCATCATTTGCATAATAACATTCTTTAGATCTCCTAGGTTTAAAGTTGCTTCTATACTTCTTAACTCTTTTAGGACATTTAGATGCAAAATGACCATATTCTTGACAAGTCCAACATTTAAAGATTTTCTTACCATCTGGTTCTCTTTTTACAAGTAATGCAATACCTTCTTCAATCTTCTTATCTTTCTCATATCTGCTACTGCTGGCATAATCTCCATTCACACTAGTACTTCTTGTAGGTCTAATGTTAAGAGCACTAAATGCTATTTCCATTCTAGGTAGCTCTCCTGATAATCTCAAGTTCATCTTTGTTGTTTCTAATCTTCCAAGAAGAGTCTCTCTTGAAAAGTTTGATGTACAAGGTATCACTTGTTCAATCATCTGTGTTGTCTGCTTGAATACTGGTGTCAAAGTTCTCAGAATTTTCCATATCACTTCATTCTCTATCTTATCACCTCCACAAGACTTTATTCCTATTACAATCTCAGACATCCTACCAATATAACTTCTAATAGATTCATCTTCCATCATTTTGATATCTTCAAATGCACAAATCCAATTATGTAATCTAGCTTTCTTTGCATGTTCATCACCTTCAAAAGTAGAATGTAAAGCTTTCCAAATTGCATGAGATGTTTTCAAACATCTTACCTGACTATATTCATTCTCTGGTAGTGCTGACAAAAGTGCTTCTCTTGCAAGTATGTTACACATGAATAGATCTAGTTCATCTTTAGTTCCTGCCTCTAGATTGTCTTCCTCAATGATAGTCTTCTTATTCTTTGTAATCAACCAATAACTTGGTCCTAAACACAATAGATGTGTCTTCATCTTTTCTTTCCAGCTATCAAAATTTACTCCATCAAACATAGGGCTTTCTTTTCTGAAATTCACCATGGATCTTCTTAAGTTGTTAAACTTTTCTTTCAAGGACCTGCCGCTCTGATACCAATTGTTAGAAAGTAAAGATCCCCAAGATAACTGAGAGAGGGGGGGGGGGGTGAATCAATTATCAAATAATTTATCCATTCAACAACTTTAAACAATATAATCAATGTACTAATCAACCATAGAAAGATAATCATACACAATTGCACAATAACACAAGATATGTTGACTAGGGAACCTCTTGAAAAGAGTAAACCCTAGTGGGAATGATGCCCACAAAATGATGCACTAATATGAAAGTTCCTTGTTAGAGGATGGACCCTGTTAGGAGTCTTATGAAATACATTCAGTACATATAAATCCTTGTTAGGAGATATTGAATCCCTGTTAAAAGATTCTAACCCGGTTAAGAGTTTATGGAAGACAGAAGGACCCACTGCCCAAACAGCTTCAAGGAAAGATCTCTGAACCCACT
This sequence comes from Chamaecyparis obtusa, assembly GCA_027943335.1. Taxonomy (NCBI): domain Eukaryota; kingdom Viridiplantae; phylum Streptophyta; class Pinopsida; order Cupressales; family Cupressaceae; genus Chamaecyparis; species Chamaecyparis obtusa. The sequence goes on from BSBK01005997.1 coordinate 415,494, forward strand.
ATCCAAAAGATCTTAGAATTATTCAATAGAATAATATGAAATATATTACCTCCTTCACACTATGCCAAAACTGCACTCTCTGCTACACAAGATCACAATTCCAGATCTTTGTACTCACAAGTCTTCCTTCATCACTGAATTAGCACTTTTCTTCACTTCATGCATATATTCGCATCTCACTCTTCATAGTACACATTAAAATAAGGAAAAATTCCTTCTTATATACTAAACTCAAATAATTACAAATGAGTCGGTCCTCAATTACAAAATAATAAATTCTACACGCTACACACATAATTCACATAAAACTGTCGGCTTCCAGATACTGTAACTTTCTCCAAACATATCCTCAAAGTTTGTGCTATGAACCACATCATCATTAATGAGTCTCCAACATCCCTTTAACTACACAAAATCAGATTCCATCCCAACTAAGAGATATCCTCCGATTTCTGAACATCGCTACACAGAAACACTGTCTAAACACTACTTTCACCAAAATGCTCATAACTCTCACAAATGAATGAATTTCTTTTTGTGTTGTTAACCATAGGTTAATAACACACCAAAGAACATACCATCAACTGGGAAAAAGCCAATCTACAATACAACATGTGTGCAAAACAAAATTGTACCTACTTTCCTGCTAATATCCAGAATATCACTGTGTTGACATCAATGACAATCCAAGTCATGAATGCAACAACAACTACTATAGAATGACTGCCAAAACACTTTGCATTCATTCCTAACACAATCTTCCCGTTAATGCTATCTTGCTCAAAAGATATTTTAAAGGATCAATCTTTGCAATAAGCTTGATGGAATGAGACAAAATATAATGTTGCCACTTCTATGAAGAAAAGACCACTGCTAGACATGCTCGCTCAATTGGAGAATAATTTAGCTCATATCCCACGAGGGTATGACTGATATAATATATAGCCTTTTCTTTTCCTTCTTGATCTTGTTGGGCTAGAAGAGCACCTAGTGAGACTTCTGTAGTTGAAATATAGAGCAAGAGTGGCTTGTCTGGAATTGATGACATAAGAGTAGGAGGATTTGCCAAATATTTCTTGATCTTATTAAAGGATTCTTCACACTTATCATCCCACTTGAATGAGATGTCTTTATGTAACAGGTGTTGAAAAGGATGACTTCTGTTTGCTAATTGAGAAACAAACCTTCTGATTGATTGAAGGCATCCTTGTAAAGATCTTAACTGATTGATATTTGTATGGGAAGCCATCTCCATGATTGCCTTAACTTTTTTTGGATCAACTTCTATACCTTTAGCTGAGACAATATACCCTAACAGTTTTCCTGATGTAACCCCGAATGCACACTTCTTGGGATTGAGTCTAATCTGATACTTTTCCATTTGGGTGAATATTCTATCCAACACTCTTAAATGACCATCTCTATTTTTGGATTTTGCTAGAATATCATCAACATAATCTTCCATTATAGTATGGATCATGTCATGAAAGATAGTGGTCATATCCCTCTAATAAGTTGCACCAGCATTCTTGAGCCCAAAAGGCATCACATTCTAGCAGTATGTGCCCCAAGGACATGTAAAAGCAATCTTTTCTTGGTCTTCTGGCACAATCTTGATCTAGTTATAGCTAGAAAAACCATCCATTAGAGAAAACATCTCATGTCCAGCAGTCAAATCAACTATGATATCAATGTTAGGCAACTGGAAGTCATCTTTAGGACAAGATTTGTTGAGATCTCAAAAATCTATACAAATCCTGATAGACTTGTCTGGCTTTGAGAGTGGTACAATATTGGAAATCCACTTAGCATAATCAATGGCTTGAATGAATCCAACATCTAGGAGCTTTTTCAATTCTTCTTTAACCATGAGTGCAATATGAGGATGCATCTTTCTAAGTTTCTGCTTGACTGGTTTAATTCCTGGTGCAATAGACAAGTGATGCATAATAAGATTAGGATCTAGTCCAGGCATATCAACATAAGACCAAGCAAAGTTGACTTGTCTCTCTTTGAAAAACTATGAAAAATCTTCTTTTTTTGACTTTGTTAAGGATGCTGCTACTTTCAAAATATGTGGGGACTCCTCCATTCCAATGTTGAGAGGTAACATTGGTTCAATAAGTATTGCAGATTTCTCTCGATACATATAATTGAGGAGAGTGTCAATCCTTCCATCTTTAGGTGCCTCAAAGAGGTTTTCACCCTCATATACATCTTTTCCTTTTACTTTTTTTGGATCTAATACTGCCACTGAGTGGTTTTCACCATTAGATCTATTGATTATTTTTACATTTTTATGACTGAAAGGATTGGCATACTCTCCAAAATAAGAAAGGTCATTGATTTCTATTGGAAATCCCAACTTATGATCCCCTGGTGGTAAATGATCTCTGATTCCAAGATAATCGATAATTGCACCATCATTATGGAAAACATCAAGTTTTGGATTAGTGGGGGAATCCCAATCTATAAGCTCAGGATGAATAAGGGGTATCAGATCATTTGGGTCAATTTCAAAGGCTGAGATGGTATTTATAGAAAAGTTGTCAAGGTTTATGATTGTATCAGCAAGGTCTATTTCCATACTCTCATTTGAATTGTCTATCACAAGATAGTTCTCACTTTCCTCACAATCGTCAAGAATAGCATCATGGGGATCTAATCCTAGTGATTCAGTCCTTGAACTCTCCCCCTCATGGTATTCACCACTATAGGTATGAACAAAATCAACTCTTATTTCTTTAGTATAGTCAGATAATGATTTAGTCTAATTTAATCTATTATGAATGCACAAACACGCTTGCAATTCCTAAGGTTGGCAAGGATAGTATTTTCTGAATCCCCACTTGGATAAAATTTAGCCACACAAATTCACAGCAGACATCCTAGGAACTTGGAGGCATGGGATCCTCCTTACAGTGCACTCACTTCTCTGGCACACCAAGTTATAAATTCAATGGATCATTACTTCCCAAAGAACTACTATCTCTACTATGAACCGTGAGTATTATGGGGTGTCTTCATGGGCTTGGGTGACCCCTTGAGCCAACAAATAGAAGGTTTTTGGAAAACTACACAAAAGCATTTAGTAAGGACATCCATTCAAGTGGTTGTGATCAAGTCATTTTCCCAATTAAGGGGGCTCTCCCAATCCTTCCAAAGTAATATTTTCACCTTAGCAATGTAGGGAATTTAACGCACCACGTGGGTACTAGAGGAGATTTTGGTTGCCACAACGAATTCACACCTATCCACTGTGAGACTAATCACAATGGCATTTTTTATATACCGGTTTGGAAGGGCTTGGCTTTAGCCTATTACCGGTTGGTTCGTTCCTTGGGTGAGTACCTCTTTTCCCACCAAAGACCGCCCTCTAAAAATTATAATAATCTCTCTTACACCCAAGATCCACGAATAGCGAGGGGAGAGGATACATTGTTATAATTTTGGGATTACAAATATGCTATAAAAGAAAGACACATCAAATATAAATTCCTAGGCTAAAGAAGACACACAAAATTCAAATGCATGTAGTATTTTAAAGCTCAAACAAAGGTTATGGTTTATTTTGCAAATCCCCTTTTTGATCTTCTAAGGAACCTACAAACAAACTGTAAGTAATCTTGAAGGGCTTTTTAGAATCGACTTGGAAAACAACCCAAGAATCTACAATAACGAACATAAACTTGTTAAGATGGTTAGCTCAAAACAAAATGATTAGAAACTGAAATCTAATAATAATAAAATGATGAATGTGCAGAAACAGAGTATAAATCCACATAAATAGTAAACTAGCGTGTCAAACAATAAATGCGCAAGCATAGGAAATGTATGCACGGTTTGATGGGCTGGATGCGCAGTGATAACGAATGCGCAACAGAAACTTATGAAAGCGTAGGAAAAGACAACCAATGCGCATAGAGAATGAAAAGATAGAAAATAGAAGTGTATGATGGCAAGCAGAATGGATGCACATGAGAAATCGATATGTATGAGCAGGAATCGTGAATGGATGCACAGAAAGAGCCTATAGAAATCTGCACATAGAAAAACTAAAAATAGAATGTTAAATTTGTGGGATGGGCCCCACGGTGGGTGTAAAAAATGTATGCAATTTAGATTACTAATTACTAGAAATGAAATATTAACTATTCTAAGCTATTAAATCAATCTGGAGCAAACAACAATGAAGATTACAAAGCTTAAATGAACTTAAAAACAAGTATTTTTACCTTCACCTACCATGTAGCTTGTCTCCATTACCCTCCTAGCCTTGATTCCTTGGATGTGTTGAGCTCTCATATTTCCAAATGAAGCTCCTTGCCCAAGATATTACCAAAGTGTGGAGATTTGAGTGATATGCAAAATGGCCTAAAAGCTTAATTATGCAAATATGGTGGATGAGATGCAAAATGGCTCATAAATGATTATGAAAATATCTTGGATGATTGAAGATTTGAATGCTTGTATGCTAGAATGATATTGCTTGAAAATCACTATTGCTATTAGGCCTACAAAGGAAGAATGAGGATCCTTTTATAGGATTTTGGAGGACTCAAGCCTAGGTGGCACAATCCTAGGGTGGAGATTGAAAGGTGGAAGATCCTAGGGCTATGGTTTACTTGGTTGAAGGGGTTGAGAGAAAGGGGGATGTAGTTGGAATGTGAGAGGAGGAATAGGGAGGATGTTCCTCCTACATTGACATGGAAGAGAAGAAGGTGGAAGCTGGGAAAGACACATGCCAAGTGTCTCACAAAGACCATTGAGAGGAAGAGGGAAGGACCTTTTCCTCATGAGGACTCTTGGTACAAGTGTCCCATGAGTCACCTTTGACTCTTTGAGGTGGCTTGAGAAGCTCCTTAGGAATAGGGATTACTTCTTGACTTGGTTTAGGAGAAGACATGTGGTCATGAGACCAAGTCTTATGAGTCCACATAGCCCTTAAAAATAGGACATGTGTGTGTGAGGATAATGATTTATTAATAATTAATAATAATTAATTATATTAGCCAAGGTGATGTGTCAGGTGACTAGGTTTATGAGGTGGACTAGGGGACTTAGTCATATTTAGTGATTGTGTAATTATAAAATTAATTAAATCACTTTAATAAGACTAATTTAGAGGACTTAGAATAAGAAGAATAGGTTATAGTGAATATATCAAATAAATTGAATAATTTATTTAATAATAGAAGAAATAAATATTAATTAAATAATAATATTTAATTAATTCATCAAGTCAATATTAATTAAATAACAAATATTTAATTAATTAATGAAGTCCTTTTGTAGTGTATACAATAACTAACCCCATCTTTTTGAAAGGTATAAGAGTTCTATTCCCCATTGTGTATGGCCTTCCTGTCAAACTACCAAGGCCTGCCTAGTAAAAGATGGCATGCATCCATTGGGAGTATGTCATGTTTTCTCTATTTGAGCATTAAGGATTGTCATTACTATCAAAGATGATCAGTTAGTTACCTATGCTATCTAGTCGGTAAAAGGAAGTACTACAAGCTATACATGCTAGTCTGTTAACTACATAAGCCTTCACACCGAGTTATCTCAAGGCAGTACTGAGAACAAAAAGATAATAGTTCTAACCGAGCACCAGAGTAGTTTTATTGAGAATTAGTGTATACTAATACCGAGCGTCAGTAAACACCAAGCAAACTAGACACTGAGCACCAGTGTAACTACCGAGCAGTGTAGATAGTGTTTACCGAGCAATTCAGGAAATGACATAGTAATCAGTTTTGGCACATCTATCTATGCAAACGGTGACAATAGAATCATAAAACATTTTACCAAGATCAAGGATTATTTATTATAGATGTAATCATTAATTGTGATGATGATCTCTATGTAATTGCTAGATCTAGGTTATTTTTGTACACCGTAGATCTTAGGGTTTTTCCTAAGATATTGTAACCTAATTTTGTTAAGCGACAATAGTAGTATGCTATATAATTGTAATTCATGTCATTTTGACATATGTATGGTATGAACAAGTGAAGGAGATCTTGAAGTAACAATCCAACTTCAAGACATCAGTTATCAAACAAGGAAGAGTAGTATACAGAGACATTCAGATTAGATAGAATTAGACAACGCTGTCGAGCAGTTCAGAGATAAAATTTTCACATATCAAGGTGATATTTATTCAATACTTCATAGATCTATTTCAAACAAGGTTAAGTTGTCATTTGCAGATACATCCTATTATTCTCTAATCATTATAACAGAGTTAGAAAAAATCTCTTAACAAAGTAGACCTAACAGTCTTATTGTAAATAACTTAACTGAGTACACACTCAAGTAGTGTTGTTAAAATTCTTTAACTAGGTAGATCTAGCTGATCTATTTGTTACTCCTAACAGGGTAAGATCACCAGAAGTGATCACAACTTGTATCCCTAATAGACAAACTTTATTATCTGCAGTAGTGAAGAATTTGTGGGTGTCATCCCCACCGCAGTTTTTACCTTCTAACAAGGGTTTCTGCGTAACCAAATGTAAAGGATAAAATATGGATGGGGTCCTAGAACAATGGTTTGCACATAAAAGAGACCCCAAAACTAATATTTTGCACTTACATTTGATTTGTATTGATATGGAGAGTAAATGTAAATGACTAATGTTGAAATGAAGAGATAAAGGTACTTACCTCTGAAAAAGAACCTATTGAAAACCCTGTCAAACAGTCTCAAAAACTGTGATTTTTGCATTCTTAAACCGAAACTGCGAGATCTACAAAACCCAAAAATCTTTTCCAATTCTAAGAGAGGTCATCTTTGACTCTCATAAAAGGTCAAAGGCTACATTTTTATTTTGAAGGTCAATTCTGACTTTGTTCACAAATCCTGAAAGTTCACCGAAAAGGGTATCCAAATCTGTTCTTAGATCCAAAATTCCACACCTATAACTACAAGAAAAAGAGGGTTTTTGTTGTTTGTTTTGGGGGGTTTGCCTTGGTCAAACCCCAGTTTGGAATCAACCTTAATACTTAAATTGAAATGGAGAATGCTAGCAAGTAGAAGTAGATCTAACAACGAAGCTAAGATATTCAATAGATATGCAAATTGTATTTAAAATGTAATCAAGTATGTTAATATGAAAGCTTGAACATAACATAAATGTAAATCAAACCTCCATAATTGTATGCTTGGAATCCACCTTGAGAGAAGAATGAATGGATCTTGAAGATGCACAAAGGATCTTGAAGGAAGATCACACCATCATGATGGCTAGATCTAGAGTTTGAATGATGAATCTTGAATGCTTGAACCAAATCCCTTCAATGGCTTGAATGCTTTAATCCTTGATCTTCAATGGAGAACTTGGATGGAGAAGAGGAATTGAATGATTGAATGGATGCTTGCTTGATCTTGCTTGATGAAATTATTTCTTGGTCTCCTTGCTTGAGAGTGCTTGAGCATGAAAACTTGATGTGAAAATGAGAGAGGAAGGCTTCCTTTTATAGTGATCTAGGGCACAATCCTCTAGAGGGGCCACCTTGGGGAATTAAATTCCAATTAGGCCTCAACCCTTTAGGAGTGGACCTAAATTAAATATAATTTAAGGGTTTACCATTTTGGAGAACAAAATAGCGGACTCGAAAGCAGGAAAACAATTATTTTTGAAACCCGACAACTGGAGATCCCGAGACCTTGAAATTTGAACTCAGGATCAAAGACGAGCTTGATCCTAACCTAGTTAGGGTCAAGGTTGACTTTGACCCCTTTAGGTTGACTTTTACCTTAAGGGCACAAATTTCAGGGTCTCAGTCAGAGTGAGAAACAGGAGGTCCCGGGAGTGCCCAGAGACCTAGAAATGATACCAGAACAAGGTAGAGTGCCAGGGAGAGGCACAAAATCCTATTATGAACATGATGAAGTCTAGGAGGACCTATTTGTAAGTCCTACCTAGAAAATAGAGCCATAGAAGAGGTAAATTAAGGAGAATCTTCAGGATCCTAACCCTAATTTCACTTAGAATGAAGGAATCAAGTGCAGAAAAGAAGTGGAAAGCGGGGAGCAAGCCAAATCCAAGAAAAGATCAATTCAAGGCATTTGAAATGACCCCAAACCACTTACTCAAAGGGCTAAATGCTCTTAACATGGAAGTGCTTCCATTTTAAGACGATACATTAAGCCCCCACTTTAGCAAGAGTATTGACTCAATGCAAACTCTTGGTAAAGGAGAAGAAAGAGAAGATCCAAGTGGATTCACAATAAAATAACACTTAGTTAAGGACACAAGCCCCCAGACTAAGGATTCTAACTAGACATACATGCATGAGGGTGCGAAAAGAACAAGGGTTAGTACTAAACAACCCAAATCAACTAGCATAAGAAACCTTGTTAAGAAACATTTCTTATACTAACATCATATTTGGAAAGCTATCATAAAATCATAAATGATTACATAAGAAATACAAGAGCAACACTATAAATAACATAGCTTCATGATCCAATCCTACTAGCATGAAAGTGAAAAGAGAGAAAAGAGAAAGTGATTACCTCGCCCAGTAAGATGCCCACATTGCTGTGAATCACCCTGGAGGGAGAGCCCAATAGGTTCACCCATAAACTATGCTTGCAATTGTAATGTGTCTTCTGACAGCTTCTGGAATACTCATAGATCCACCTTCTTGTATCACTATGAATATGAAATGTGTGTCTCCTCAGGATTTAGCAACTTATGTGCGTTACCTTCAGAAGATTTAGCACATGAATGTGTGTCTTTTCAGGATTTAGCAACTTATGTGTGTTACCTTCCAAGATTTAGCATATTTGAAAATTGGAAATGGGTGTCCCTTCAGGATTTAGCAACTTATGTGTGTTACATTCCAAGATTTAGAATATAAAAATAAAAAACTATAGTACAAGGGAGGCCCTATATATGCCCCCCTCCTTAATATGGAAAAAACATACTATTTTGACATTTTAAGGAAAGAAAAGAACAAGGATAAAGCCTTCTTCAACATCAAGACAATATCCACAAACAACACCCAGTCCAAGCCAAGAAGGTCATAGCTCCTATGAGGCCATGGAAGGGATGAATGTAAAGAGATATCATGCAAGAAGTGAAAAGAAAGTAACCCTTATGAGGGATAGCACACTATTCAGTTTCCAAGGTGAGAGATTTATCCACCATGGAAACCCAATGTCAAACAATGAAATAGGTTGTGATCAAGGACATAGATCCTCAATGCAAACCAAAATGTTCATGTATGATTGGATATCACATAATAGATAGATACTGCTTAACCAAGGAAAGAGGTGAATCTCGAAAAGATAGAAGGAGATAGCATCCGTGCCCCCCAAGTGTAGGAACAAAGGTGAAAGAGGATACCTACTTCACAATGCAAGGAGATATCCTATTTACAACAATGTACACCATATTCTTAGCGATGGTTATTGACCCCTACATCCAAGAATATACATAATCGTGAAAAGGATATGTCGCTCATGGAAAAGGATCCTCAAATGAAAGAGATCTTATCAACAAGACCCCCACCAAAGAGGAGTGCTTTAGATAAAATATCATCTTTCAATAGAGGGAGCAAAGATTCAATCATCAAGCCCCCTACAAAGAAGAGGAAGAGGAATCTTTGAAATGAGGGAAATAACTCTAACACCAAAGCAAGGGTGAGAGTTTATAAAGAACATAATTTGCAACATAGAGAAGAAGTGATGAATTAGGACAACAACTTCTCATATAAGAAGGTTATCCATAGTCAAAACATCTATCAATATGTTGAAATAATATCGCAATATAAACAAATACCACTAAGCTAAGGAAAGAAGTTCCCTAAATAAAGAGAAAGAAAGAGGAACCTTGCCCCCCAGGGATGAAAGGCAAGGGATACCCTTGCAAAACACATGTCCTAGAAAAGATATCTTGAATAATAGAAGAGAGCAATGGATGAAAATCTATCATAACACAAACCATCGAGATAAATGAAAGAATAACCAATTAAGCTCAAAGAAGGAACATAATGGATTCTAAAAGGCAAGAAGAAATATATCTCTTGCCCATCAGTCTAGAGGAGAAAAGAGAGTGAGGGGTAAAATTATGAATAAATCTCAAAGGAGAAATTTATTTTCTTTTATCTTTATGGATCGAATAATAAGAAGGTACTTTGAAGAATCTTTGCACATCATGAACCATAGTTTGAACCTCAAAATAAGTGTGGGAAGAACTAGGAATAGCAGATGGAGAATTAGGAATACAAATATTAGGAATCAGATTAGGAAGGATAGGATTAGGATTAGGAAGATTAGGAACACTAGTAAGAGTGTAGGAAGTGATATGAATGGAAGACACAACCGGAGGATCATTTGGAACCACAGTTGGAAAAGAGTTTGAATAGATATAAGTAATATTATGGTAAAGATGTTGTGAGGTATGATCATGATTTCCCATAAGATCACCACTAAGAGGAAGAGCATTGAGTGAATTCTTATATTTCTCCACTAATGCTTCATCACTAGAAGGAATCCCAAATGGAGGTGAAGGATTTATGATGTCATCTTCTTTCATATAAGGGGAGCGTGTTCTAGAGAATATGCCATCCTTTTGTATCAAAAGTTCTTCACAAGGAGGGGATAAATCAATGTATTTATCCAAGGGTTCATCCCAAAAAGTAGACTTATCCACAATGGCTTCATGAGGAAGAGATTAATCAATATCCAAATCCAAAGGTTCATCCCAAATAGGAGGATTATCTGCAACGGTTTCACGAGGAAGAGAGTAATCAACATCCAAATCCAAAGGTTCATCCCAAGTAGGAGGATTATCATCCCTATGAATAAAGCACATTGTAGGATCGTCAAAACTCATTAAAGCTTGATCCCTAAATGGTAAAGAAGGTAAATTGTATTCTAAAGTAGGCTCATAGAAAAGATATATTTTAGGAGAATAATTAACATCAATCCCTAACTCATCTTTGTAAAGGTCAATTGAAGAGGTTGTGGAGGAGGGTGAAATAGGAATAGGATCAATGGAGATCACATTCAAACAATTTTCATCCTCACTTCCATGTACCTCATTAAGGTATCTATCATCGTGAACAACAAAAGCCTCATCAAAGTACTCAAAACAAGAATCATACATGTTGAATACTAAAAGCATGAAAATGTAAATTTTTTTGTATTTTTAAAGGAACTTTGCAATTTTTTTGGATTTTTGAAATGTAAATGCAAGAGCATAAAAGAAATCTAATCTTAAGGCAAGAAAACAAATGATCTAACACCAAAAAGAAAGAGTTGTCTATCGTGGGTTCACCAAAATGTAAAGGATAAAATATGGACGGGGTCCTAGAATAATGGTTTACACATAAAAGAGACCCCAAAACTAATATTTTGCACTTACATTTGAATTGTATTGATATGGAGAGTAAATGTAAATGAATAATGTTGAAATGAAGAGATAAAGGTACTTACCTCTGAAAAAGAACCTATTGAAAACCCTGTCAAACAGTCTCAAAAACTGTTGATTTTTGCAATCTTAAACCGAAACTGCGAGATCTACAAAACCCAAAAATCTTTTCCAATTCTAAGAGAGGTCATCTTTGACCCTCATAAAAGGTCAAAGGCTACATTTTTATTCTAAAGTTCAATTCTGACTTTATTCGCAAATCCTGAAAGTTCACCGAAAAGGGTATCCAAATCTGTTCTTAGATCCAAAATTCCACACCTATAACTACAAGAAAAAGAGGGTTTTTGTTGTTTGTTTTGGGGGGTTTGCCTTGGTCAAACCCCGGTTTGGAATCAACCTTAATATTGAAATTGAAATGGAGAATGCTAGCAAGTAGTAGAAGTAGATCTAACAACGAAGCTAAGATATTCAATAGATATGCAAATTGTATTTAAAATGTAATCAAGTATGTTAATATGAAAGCTTGAACATAACATAAATGTAAATCAAACCTCCATAATTGTATGCTTGGAATCCACCTTGAGAGAAGAATGAATGGATCTTGAAGATGCACAAAGGATCTTGAAGGAAGATCACACCATCATGATGGCTAGATCTAGGGTTTGAATGATGAATCTTGAATGCTTGAACCAAATCCCTTCAATGGCTTGAATGCTTGAATCCTTGATCTTCAATGGAGAACTTGGATGGAGAGGAGGACTTGAATGCTTGAATGGATGCTTGCTTGATCTTGCTTGATGAAATGATTTCTTGGTCTCCTTGCTTGAGAGTGCTTAAGCATGAAAACTTGATGTGAAAATGAGAGAGGAAGGCTTCCTTTTATAGTGATCTAGGGCACACTCCTCTAGAGGGGCCACCTTGGGGAATTAAATTCCAATTAGGCCTCAAACCTTTAAGAATGGACCTAAATTAAATATAATTTAAGGGTTTACCATTTCGGAGAACAAAACATCGAACCTGGAAGCGAGAAAACAATTATTTTTGAAACCCGACAACCGGAGATCCCGGGACCTTGAAATTTGAACCCAGGGTCAAATACAAGCTTGATCCTGACCTAGTTTGGGTCAAGGTCAACTTTGACCCCTTTAGGTTGACTTTGACCTTAAGGGCATAGATTTTAGGGTCTCAGTCAAAGTGAGAAACAAGAGGTCCCGAGGGTGCCCAGAGACCTAGAAATGATGCCAGAACAGGGTAGAGTGCCAGGGAGAGGCACAAAATCCTCTGATGAAGTCCATAAGGACCTATTTGTAAGTCCTACCTAGAAAATGGAGCCATAGAAGAGGAAAATTAAGGATAATCCTCAGGATCCTAACCCTAATTTCACCTAGAATGAAGGAATCAAGTGCATAAAAGAAGTGGAAAGTGGGGAGAAAGCCAGATCCAAGAAAAGATCAATGCAAGAAATTTGGCATGACCCCAAACCACTTACTTGGAGGGCTAAATGCTCTTAACATGGAAGTGCTTCCATTTTAAGATGATACACCAAAATACTTGTGTTATGTGATTGATTTATTATTTGATTTCATGCACTTTACATTTACAAGTTAATTGAATGAATGATGGATACAATGGATTCAATTGATATATGAAGTTACTATTGTTTGCTGATTGAGTTTTTGGAGTTAAATTTTTTGAGGGTATGGATTCACCCCTCCCCTCTCAGTACCCTATCTCTCCATTCCAACATGTCACATAGGATTTTGTCTCTATATCCACCTATTGTGAACTCAATCCAAGCCTGTTCATTTACTAGAACATGATGTCCTTTGTTAAGCCATGTGACTCTGTAAGGAGTACCATGAGGTATTCTAGGTACCTTGAGTTTATTGATGGCTTCTTCTGATATAATGTTATCTATAGACCCCAAGTCTATGATAACCTTGCAAACCTTACCCAAAATTTTACACTTCACCTTAAATAATGCCCTCCTTTGCTTAGGTTCCTCTTTAATCTATTATATGATCAAGATCCTTCTCAACATTAGGTTTTCTCCACTTTCTGAATCAAAGTGGACCTTAGGTGACTTTACACTAGCATCATCTTCATGTGCATATGCTATCTTCCTTTCACCTTGGGAAGTTGAAACTTTATCAGGGAACCTATAGGCTGGATGGCCTAACTGATTGCAATGATAGCATTTCATACTAGCAAAGTATGAGGAAACTATACTTGATCTTCCTCTACCTCCAAATCCCCTACCTCTACTTGAGACACCTCTTTGACTAGTTTCACCACTTTGTTTAGTTAGTTTGTCCTCTCCTTGGGTTCTAACTTCATTGCTTCTACTTCCATAACCCCCTCTATGGCCTATGTTGTCTCTACCCCCGCCTCTTCCTTTTGAGCATAGTTCTTGTTTTCTTTTCCCTTTCTCCTCTATTTTGAGAGCAAACTGGTAACACTAATGTACAGACTTGGGGGTAACCAGGCTCATCTCTTCCTAGATAGACCATTTTAGTCCATTTTGATATCTATCCAGCAGAATGGTTTCATCCTCCACCACTTTTGATCTCAAGCATAACTTTTGGAACTCTTCCATGTAGGTGTGGACATCCATGTCCTTCTACCTTAAGTTTTGTCTCCTCTTGTGCATCTAAACCTCATAATCTTCAGACATGTATGCTTGTTTTATTTTGGTGACCATTCCTTTCCATGTGGAAATGGAACTCTTCCCTTCTTTCTCCCTTTTTGTCTGGATAAATTTCCACCATATGAGGGAAAAACCTCTCAATCTTGACTTTTCCACTTTCACCTTTTGAGCTTATGTAACCCCATCATACTCAAAGTGATTCTCTATGCCATCAATCCAATCCATGATTTGTTCTGGTTCCATCTTACCACTAAAAAGTGGAATTCCCTCCAAGGCTTTGCCACTCAATGCTTTCAATGCTTTCAAGAAGGGTTCCTTTAGCATAGTGGGGTAAGGTGTTGTAGCATCTTCTTCAAGCTCTATCTCCTCTTTAGATTCCTTCTCTTCTTTCTGGTCCATATTGTCCTTCACTCTATCTGCTTTCTCTTGTACCTCACTTAGCATCTACTCTAGTTGTGCCAACCTTTCCCTCAATAAATTATTGTCTTCTTCTTTTTCCTCTACCTTCTTGGCCAATTCCACATTGGTCACCATTCTACTAGATGCACTAGACTTTGTTGGTGAAAGCATCTACCTCTCTACAACCTGCTATGCCCAAATCTTGTGGGTTCTGATACCACTTTGATAGGGAGACTCCTTGGTCTACTAGGATTCCTTCTTGAATCCTTCTACTAGGTCAACTCAGGACCTCCTAGGGCTTTCTTCCATTCACCCTATACCTTAGAGAGACTTCCATCTATCCCTCTTTCCCACCAAGTCATCAACCTACCAATCAAGTGATCTAACCTTTCAAACCACCAACTAAGGCCATTCAAGCCATTAACTCCAAGTTAGCCCATACTAGTAAGGATTAGGAAAAAGGCTTAGGGCTTCCCTAGTGTTTGATTTTAATAGCTTAAGTTTTCAATTTCATGGGTCTAGGAGCGCATTTGCTATCAATTTCCCTTCTTCCTAGTTTCTAGGCCTTGTAGCCCTTTTTAGGCCTAATTAGGCCTAATTCGACTAGGGCTTCTTGAAACACAAGATCTCTCCAAAAGAACTTGCAAAAAAACTTTGGATTCTTATTTAGGCCAACTAGGGCTCTCATTTTTTCATGGTGTCAAACCCTGTACTTGTGTGTACATCTCTAATCCTGATATGGCTCTTTTAGGCTTCTTTAGTGACTTATTAGGTAAAACTGCTTCATGAACTGATCTCCAGACCCTGAAAACCTTTCAAACATCTTATTATTCACATGTAAAGCTTTCATGGCCATTAGGGCTCATGAAAAATCCACCTCCTTCCATTGCAAGTCACTGGTGTGAACCTTCCCTAACCAAAAAAACTCGGTCTTGCTTAGGGTAAGGTCAAATCTCTACATGCCTCCTTGTGAGTGCCCATGCTTCTATACAAAGTATGTACAAAGGATTTAATTTCTATCCCCAAAAAGTTGTACATTGTCCATGGTGGGATAGCAAGTTACTCCATGTCTAAACCAACTGTCTTCTTGAGACAGAGAACTGACTATTTATGATCAAAACAACAAACTAATCTGGGCCTATTCTTTTATGCAAATAATAATAAGAAAATGAAATGAAAATACTTTAACTATCTCAAATCTTGCATTGATCATTTAATCCATTAAAACACTGACACAAAGCATTGTAACACTATTTTTTCACTTCAAAACTGTTATGTTCTTCTTCCATAATTCAATTTTTGTACAAAGTCATACTATTATATCAGAATTAGGGTTTTTAGATCTTAAGTATCCTTTTCTAGGTGTTAGGCCATTCAATTAGGGTTTGGGTTGGCCTTTGAAGCCTTTTGACAGTTTTGGCATAAAGTTGTCAATGCAACTTTTAAAAGTTGCAAAGTTGCATTTTGCAACTTTTTCACAAAATGCAACATTTTTGGATTTTAATCCAAATGAGCTAATTAGGAGGATCCCATGGTACCTTGATGGTGATTGGGACTCACACACTTGATGACTCAACCTGTGATATCATCCTTTGATAGGATGACACTTGATGACATCATCACCAACTCACTTAAACTTGGTTCATTTAGAGACTCTAAACTCATCTAAAACCCCTAACTGACTCTCCACACACACTCTAGGCACTATTGGCCTTTATTTTGTTTACAAGGCTCTCTTAGGAGTAGAACATACCAAAAAGAAATGGTGAGGGCACCAAACATTAAGTGCTCTTGCACTAGCATGGACCAAACCCTTGGTCTCCAGATGCATGTGGTCATCTTCAATTTCTCATTTATGCATAAATTCTTGTAAGATGTATCAATTCCAACTTGAAAGATGTCTTCAATTTTATAGTGTATGAAGGTGCAAACATTTTCAATGGGTATCACTCTCGGTAGAATGGATGATAGGGCTCCTTATTTGTCAACTTCAACAGTAACGATGAGAGGCAACTTGTGTTTTAGATTGACAGGGTTAACCTTCTCAATAATAATGAGATTCTGAAATTTTGGTGCCATTGGATTCTCATAAATAATCTTCAAACAAATAGGGTTTTGATAGAATATTAACTTGATTGTTTTAGCACGGCTTAGAAAACACTAGAAATACCTTGAATTCACTTTACGCTGCTTGGATTTTCTCGAATGATCGCTTGGAATCGCTCAGTAGTCTCTTCTTTGTCAAATGCTTCAAATGCTCGTGAAAGTGTAAGGTGAAAATGAAATATCATGACCTCTATTTATAAATTTTCCTTGATTAGGGTTTCCAGTGGTTATATTATTTGTATTAAATTCTCTTTACCGACTTCATTCCACCGATAACCAAAATACACTTTCTTTCACTGAATGGAACAAAATAACTTAAATACACTTTACCGATCAAAATATGAAATGAAAACTTCAAGGTTTATATCCAAATGCATCTTAATATGCTAATATGGATCTTTGCACACATTCTAGGAACCAATTTAAGATAGAATATAGGTTATTAGCTCCTACACATATCTTTGATCGATTAAGTAAAGATACGTGCACCCGATCCAGAGGATGTGGTTCCATCAATTGTTCCAAGTTTAGTTCCATCATCCTAAGAATTTCTTCTCCATATCCTATTCATCTAATCTCTGATCTCATTAATGTTAACTTGAGTGTTTCCATTCAGTTGTTCCTTGGTTGGGGCTTTACCTCGGTACCTGTAGTCTTTGGGTAGGTGACCAAACTTGTGACAGTTAAAACAAGCCATTCTAGAGTTTCTCCATGACCTTCTATTGTTCATACGATGCATCCTAAATAAATTTGCAACAATGTGACCAAATCTCCCTTGTGTAGTACAAGTGGTTCTTGTATTGTAGTCCCATGGTATAGTTGATCCTTGTCGGTTGTTTGTAGTATTATGTTGGTTAGGGACACATTTCTCATTCTTTCTTTATGACCAACATTCTTTAGACTTGTGACCATATCTATTGTAGTTGTTATAGTAACCATTGAAGTTTTTCTTCCTTGAATTGTTAACAACCCTTGATCTACACTCAAATGCCTTTTGACCATACTTATTGCAATTGTAACAATGACCATTAAACTTAGTAGTACTCGGTGGATTACCTCTTTTTCTTCTGAAGACATTTGTTGTGTATCTTGGTTTTCCACAATTGTAGCATGTAGGCTTCTTTGTCTTTGGAGGGATAGTAGCATTATCTCGGTTGGATACTTGTTTGGAGGACCCACCCTTCTCGGTAGTATTTTTTGCATTATATCCAAGTCCAATAGTATCTTTAGGTTGGCTTTGACCTCTTAGTTGTTCATCCAATATCCTTAGTGATTCTTCATTTATTTTCAAGACTTCATTAGTATCCATTTCATATTTCAGTTCATTCTTCAGATGTTCATTCTCAGATCTTAGTTTAGCAATCTCTCCAACTTTCCTTGCAACATCTTGATTTGCACTTACTAGTTGGTCTGTCAAGTTGTAGTAAATTTGTGTCAACCTTAGTATTTCCCCATCTTTTTCATTCAGTCTTGTATTCATTTTTCTTCTCTCATCTTCCACCATTATTTTGTCATCTTCTGCTTTTCCTTTTTGTTTAAGGACTTTACACATCCTTACCGATTGAGCTTCTTGTTCTCTTTTCAATGCTTTCACCTGACTAACTAGATTTTTGTTCTTTTTAGTCAGTTTTGATATTGCAACTTCAGATTCATCAAACATACTTCCCTCTGATTGTTCTTCAAGTTCTTTGACCTGATCTTGAGTGTCCTTCAATTGATGTGCTAGCTCCTTTCTCTTGTTGATTGAATGTTTCAATTTTCTCCTCAATTCATCAATCTTCTCATTAGCCATTCTTTGCTCCATTTACATGTTATCAATCACCCTTTCATACCTATAACTTTCCATCTCTCTGGATCTTTCATCTCAAGTGGTTAAACTTCTAAATAAGAGATAAAGCTCTGATACCAATTGTTGGACTAAGTATATAAAGGTGAGTACTGAGAGGGGAGGGGTGAATCAGTACTATAAAGTAATTTTAAACTATCTAAACTTTCTTCCCTGACCATATACTAAATTCATAACTTTTGTGTGCATCTCATAAAACATATAAAACATCAACATAAAATATAACGTGTAACACATTCATTTTAGTAGCATAGAAATCCTTGTTAGAGGATAAATACTACGGTGGGGATGACACCCACAAAACTTCACTACTACACTAATTTTTTTGCTCAATTAGAGATACACTATTAGCTATTTTTGATAGCTTACCATATTAAGAGTATTAACTTGGTTAAGAGTCTTAAGACTAGTTAAGTCTACCTTGCTAAAGGATTTTACAATTCTAATCTAAGAATCATACTCGGTTAAAGGGTTTACAATGTAAGACCTGTTAGGATCTGCTCGGTTAAGAGACTTTACAATTATAATTACTCTTTAATCAGTAACACAAACTTGTCTGTTAAAATTGCATCTACTTATGCTTTTTAGACTCTATATGATCAACAACTAATTACCTCATACTATGCACCTCTTACAATAATAATTTTGTACTCGGTAGATTCAACTCTGGATCATAATTACTCTCTTCTCTTTATTTCTCTGTACTCAGTAACTTCTCTGCTAATTGAACCTTCTTTCTACAATCTCTGCTTCACATCAGCACATTACATTCCTCTCACATGCGTACTGATCTTCACACTTTGATTCATTTATATACAATTCTAGAAGTGATGGAAATGTTCTAGAATCATCTCTTCAAGCAGTGCTAGCATTGGTTACTCCTCCAATGCATATTATCATACTTAATTCTCATTCATAGATCTCACCTTGTAATCACACATAATCATCATGTTTAAATCTCCAATTCTCTATCATACAATCTCCTTGAGATTTGTAAATCATTTTTTGTTTGGTGTCTAGATTCAATGTATCTAGGGATTCTCTTTATGTCGACATGTCATGCTCGGTAACACATTTTCTTATTTCTTAGTAACTGTATCATCTCTTAGTTTGGTGGAAGTTGTAACTCGATACAACTCGGTGCTCAGTTTTGCCTTGCTCAGTGACTAAACTTTCTTTGCCTTTACCGAAATTACCTTATCCTTTAGTTCCTTTTACCAAATAGCTTATGTGCTTTATCGACTTGACTTTCCTCCTTTACCAAATGACTTTGACAATAATTATGACTTCCTCATAACTAATGGCAACAAAATAACTCTTAGGAGTATCAATAGGGATAGAGGATTTTGATAGATGTAATACAAATGCCCCCATCACCGTATGCAAAATGTGCAAAGGAAGATAAGGCATGTGGATTGTTTGGGTCTTGTTTTTTCCTTGAAGCTCATAACAACTATTAGGAATGAATGCTGAATATATCCTATGGGGGATTATTTGCAACCATTCTATAGCAGTTTTTGTTGCATTCATGGCTGTGATTGTCATCGATGTCAACACAGTGACCTATTGAAGTTTAGCAGAGAAGCAGACAATGTTTGAGTTAGTGCACATGGAATATTGAAGATCAAGCTATGCGGGGTTGAGGATTTACTCTATGATGTTCTACAAGATCGGGGTTAAGAGTGCGTATGAAAATTCATTTATTCATGAAAGTTATGTGTAATTCAGTGGAAGCAGTGTTCTTGAGTAGCGGTTTTGGGAAATAAGATGATATCTCCTAATCGGGATAGAATATGAGCATGCGAAGTTGAATAGAAGTTGAAGACATGATGATTGTGACATGGACGTGACAACAAGGTTAGAGGTCACACGAGTGAAGAGTTATCTTAATTGGAAGCTGACAGTTTTATGTAATTATGGAATTTTTATGTAACATGTGGAAACTTTTATTTTGTAATTTGTATGCCGACTCATTTGTAATTATTTGAGTGTGGTATAAAGAAAGGAATGTTTTCCTTATTGTAGTGTGGATTTGAATTGTAAGATTGTGAAAGTGAATTGCAGATTTGTGCAATACTTATTGAAAGAGGATATGCGAAGTATAGAGATTTGGTATTGAGATCTGATGAAGCAGTTGGTGCGGTTTGGCACAGTCAGAGGAGAAGTGTTAAGTTGTTGAGATCAGTAATCTTTTGGTATTATTTTGTTGAGTAATATAGAGATCAGTTGGACAGTGTGTTCAGTGATCTTGCACCTGAAGCTGTTTGGGCAGTGGGTCATTCTGTCTTTCGTAACTCCTAACAGAGTTAGAATCTTTTAGCAGGGATTCAAAGTCTCCTAGCAAGGATTGATATGTAATGAATGTATTTCATAAGACTCCTAACAGATTCCATCCTCTCACAAGGAACTTTTATATTAGTGCATCTTTTGTGGGCATCATTCCCATCGGGGTTTACTCTTTGATCAAGAGGTTCCCTAGTTAACATATCTTGTGTTATTGTGTTGTTGTGTATGTATATCTTTCTATGGTTGTTGGTCACAGTTCTTACTTGGTTAAAATCTATTGAAGTTGATAAAAGCTATATTTATCAGATAACTGATTCACCCCCCCACCCTCTTAGTTATCTTGGTGGACTTTACTTTCTAACAACAACATCTTGTTTTGACCTTAAAGCTCGCAACATCTTTTTGCTGACAATCTTCCAACACACCTCAATTTCGTGTGTTCTCTAGTCTCTGTAATCTCTGCAGAACCTATGATAATCTACAAACACATCTGAAGCTCCAATTATCTCCTATAAAAAAATATGCATCTTAAATGATGCACATAGAAAACAAAAACAAATCTAAATTTTTATTGGCCGTTAAAGATTATCTTAATCACTATTTACTGTTGTCCCCTCCAGTATAGTTCTCCCAGGAACTAAAATGTAGATTTGGGTGTGGGAAAACAAAAAAAGAGTCTCCACGAATGAACAAATGTGAGTATTGCATATTAGAGGAAGAACAAAGGAATAAAGAGAGACACATTAAGAAAATAAAAGAAGAAACTTTAAAAAAAATAGTAATTTAAATTATTAAACAATCTTTTAGAATATTATTATAATTATATTTATTATTGATATAATTATACACAATTGGTTTTATAAAGATAGAATAAATAAAAAATATAAATAAAGAAATGTGATTTATGGTTTGGGTTCTACACATTTATTTTCTATTTGCACTTTTAAATTTTATAAAAAATATTATTTTTTATTTTATTTTAAAAAATATTAAGAAAAATATCTTTTTCATTTAAAAAAAAATTTAGTATATTTTTTTTGTGATCAAATTAATTATTAAAATATTTATAATTTTAGATCTATTTAAAAGTTTTTATAAGGAATAATTTGACTTTTAACATATATTTTAAATGTACATTGGCTTTTATACCAAAACCATGTAAATTTATGGGCACAATTTTGGTTTGTCCAAAATTTCAAACGTGAATGTTGTAGAGATGATTGTAATTCCCTTATTGCTTCTAGCAAGACTATGATTTGTGTTAAAAAATATACATTTTCTTGTATGACAAAGGTAGAATCATTCTTTTAAATTATTTATTACTCTAGATTGGTTATCTAGCAGACAACTTGATGTCTATTGGATTCAAAGCTCCATATGCTTTACCATAGACTAATAAAGGATGTTGCATAAGAATTTTTAAATCAAAGAAAGTTACAAAAGCTAAGTTATATCTGATAGTTTACATGTGATAGAGAATCATGAACTAAAGAAAATAGGTTTTTTGGGCTCATATCTTGGTTCATCTACTGTGAATTTGTTTGCATTGCCATGATCATCTTTTTCTGCAATTTATTGCATTTTCCCTCTTTGCTTGGGAGAAACATGCACATCAGTACATTCAATCTCATATTCTTTTTCTCACCATCAATTTTGGACAGTAGTCTCTTAAGTAGAAGCTTGTATAATATATTTTTCTTGTTGTAGGCAATTCCAATTTGTTGTCTTTCCTTTAGTAAATTGTTACCCAAAGTTGTTCAATCTCTAGAATGCCAATAATCAAATGTATTCAATGAGTTTCTTTGAATTGATATCATCGAAAGGCTTGCATATTGTACTTGTTTTGTTTTATTTAAATATAATTTTTAACAAAAATGTATGGAGATAGGGTTGATTTTATTTGGATTTCTAGGATGGCCATAAAATTAACACGAGAGATTGTGCACTCTTTCTATTTTTAAATCCACCACCTTTCATTGGGATTATTCGATGCTTGATAGAAGCAAAGGAATGTTAGGTCAAGCTTATGAAATTAGTACTTTAGAAAAAAGAGTACAAATATAAAATTATATTGGAAGGGTGATAGAAAGATTCTATTCATAGGGATGGTATGATGGAGTAAGTTCATTTTTAAATCGTATGAATGGTGCAAACACAAATGCAGTTTGATAGAGTTTTAATTTTGGATAGATTAGTTTACTGCCTAGTTAGATGATGTACTTATGCAGAATGTGGGTAGAGGTTTTGATTTCTAACAAAGCTTCCTTGCAAAATCCATTTACGCACATTATACAATCATTTCCATGACATCTATTTGAGGCATTCTATCAAACAATTCAAGTGATTTGTCTATGATTCCACATTTTGCATGCTTGCAAGTGCTTTGTTAGTATTGAAGGAATTTTTGAATTAGATATTATTTATGAAATATGCAGCTTATTTGTATTGTGTTTTAAGAGCACATTAAAATCATTGAATTAGAGTCATAAATTTTGAAGCATTGCTTTACAAAATTATTGAATTAGAGGTGTAAATTGTGAAGCAGTGCTGCAAGTTGTGAGGTTTACATTGGATGGACTTATTTCTGGGAAACAAAAACTAATATTGAATAATTATACTATACATTCTGATAAACAATAAAAAAAAAATCACTCAAGATACATATTATGTCGACATCTATCGTAGGGAAAGTTCTTACTTCTAGCCTTAATTATGTAGCTATTTTAATGTCAATATTTGAATAACCCTCTGTGATCCATCATCAGGAAGAAAATAAAAATGTGTGTGTGTTGTAGAGCATGTTCCTTAAA
This sequence comes from Chamaecyparis obtusa, assembly GCA_027943335.1. Lineage (NCBI taxonomy): Eukaryota > Viridiplantae > Streptophyta > Pinopsida > Cupressales > Cupressaceae > Chamaecyparis > Chamaecyparis obtusa. Next base: position 438,975 of record BSBK01005997.1, read on the forward strand.
ATAAAAGACAAAAGGTTATGATCATGCTCTGCAATCTAGACACACTCCTCTTCTCAATGATGGATCATGCAATGTGATCTTAAATATTTATTTTAAAAACACTGCATAGAGCCATAACCATGTACCGACAAAAAATCACTTTACAATTTGTAAGTGAAATGCTTGATTAAAATTTATATGCATATTAGTTACTAGCAAAATTGAGATAAACAATTGCTATCGGGAAAAAATTGTAAGAAATGAAATTTTAAGTGACAACAACATTTTCCCATTTTGGCAAGGAGGATAGTTCTTGCGATAACCACAAGGTGTGTTCCGACATTTAGAATTTCTTGAACACTATCATTTCATAGTAAATACAATGCTTGCATATACAAGAGCGTCTTTTATCATTTTTAATAATGTCATAAACAATGCATGCAAGCTGAAAATGTCAAAAGTTTTGATCAAATGAGGAAGATAAATGGAATGTTTTTCTATCTCAACAAACTACTCTTTCAAGTTATCTTCCAATGCAACTGCACTAATTTTCACACTTTCTTTGAATATGTAAACCTTCAATTATGCTTTCACATCAAACACCTATCGGCTTATCCCTTGCACCTTCTTTCGGTGCAAGTGCTAGTAAATAGATTAAGTTTAAGAGGTTGAGCTAAAGTGGCTAAAACATTGTGTAATGATATTGTGGAGACCCAACTTAATCTCTAGAGTAACATGTAATGTAGAATTCTAAGTGGTTACTTAGTGTTGGTCTTCAATTATTTGAGTTCTAATATTAATTTCTAATTTATTACTTTTAAGAATCTAATTATTGTATTACTCATAAGGAACTAAATGTTTGCATATGCTGGGTTTAATGTTCATTTGAACTATATTTATAGACTACCACAAATATTTTTTTAAAATAAAAAAATTAACATATAAATAAATGCAACATTTGAAAACACATAAACTCCTAAAAGCTACTATAATAACCACACATGATAAACACTTCTTAAAAAAATCCTCGATAAATGTAATTGCAGAATCATCTTCACTAAAGACTTAATTTATATAAATTTTAAAGGAACTATAAAATTAAAGATTTACCTTAATTAAATTCTGACAAATCTTCAAATATACCCAAAAACACTATCCCATCTTAAATAGTTTTACTCAAATATATAATATACTCAAATTATTTCACCATAACTAAAAATATTGCCAAAATTATAAACAATATAAAAAATACCAAACATAAAAATAATACCACTATCATAAGACACACATCTCAAATCACTGTTTTCTTATACTTCCTTTTATAATCACACCTCTATTTCTATTCTAAAGTAATCATAAAAAGACAATAACTTTAATGAATGCTACTATATGTTTATGTTTTAAATTCACACTACATTAAACTGAGATGACACAACACAAAATCAAGCTAAAATGGTACGTTGGTTTCATACTCTATTGATTTATTATATTTTCCTTTGGACTTAAATGATGTATTATTAACATCCTCTTTGACTTATTATTATTATTCAATCACAAAGTGTGATTGGACTTTTCATGCAAATATGATGAACACAGCTCCACTTTATTAAAGGCGTGAAATAAGGTGTTCCCATGACTCGACACAAGAACACCGCTTTATATTGTAATAATGCTTTAAACTTGACATTAAAAAGATCAAATAATATTGTACAATATTTTTTTGTTCATGTGGGATTAAATAGAATAATATAAGGAGGAGTAGAATCCTTATAGCTAATTTTGTGTATCTAAATATCTTAAATGATATATTGAATTCCATCATTTTTTTTATTGTGTTGTCTTTATGTGTAATTTAATTACTTATAGCTATTGTTTTGGCTTCTAGGTAGTAATGGTGATCATCGTAGGATTTGTTATGCACGAAAGGGTAAAAAATTGACCATTTCAAATTGTCACTCAATATCTAACCTACTTAAAAATGACCCAATAACCGTGCACTACAATCACTCCAAAAATACCGTCACTTCTAAAACTACAAAGAATGGACAATAACAATTAATAGACTAATCATATAGCTAAACTTTTTACATTTATATAAATGTTGTCAAACAATTCTAATTAAATAAAATGTTTTTTTTAATTAAAAGAAATGCAAAGGATAAAAATTACAATAAAACATTGTCAAAGAGAGTGCATCAAAAAGTAACATGCCCCAACCTCTAATGGAACACATTTGAAAATTCTTTACAAGATAGTTCTGACTTTTCTGTAACCTTTTACAAAAAAACATTTCAGCCGCCACCATTTTGAAAATGTTGCTATAAATCCATTCCAACAAGCAAGTGTTGACGAGGCAAATTCCACAATGACAACACAAACAACAGTAACATATAAGGAAAAATAGAACAATGGGAAAAGAGGAATATTAGTAGTCATTTTGGAGAAGAGGTCTAAGTTAATTAACACCAATCTTCTGATTTCTAATTAGTTGATCTACTAGACATTGGATGCATCAGATTTGATATTACGTCTTTATGCTCTTCTTGGAATCTAGCCACAATTGAAAGGAAAGAATTAAGACAATACTATATGTTAGAGTAGAATTTTAGAACTACAAATGCTTGATGATCATAGGAGTAATTAAAAATTTCTTTACATCAAACTCTCCATAAATGCAATAAGATAGTTTGTCAAACTCCTTCAACAATAACATTATTTTGGAGGCCATTACCAAGTAAGACCTCTTTACAATAAATATTGATGAAAAATATCAAGCAAATGGTGAAATACCGAGTTTCGTAGTTGGATGGTTTGGTTGTCATCTTTGTTCTATCTTTCTAGATAGTTAGTTTCTAGAAGTGAAGGTTATGTGTCCCTTATTAAAACCCATGAAGATTTTGGGTGCCTTATTAAAACTCTTTGTGTTCTTGTTGAACTGTGTTATGTTATGTTATGTTGGGTTGAATGTTTAATCTTTCTTTGTAAAAGGGATTAGGGCCCTTTCAAAATCCGTCCTTACCTAATTAAAAACAAATTGATATCTCCAAAAAATGTGTCTCATGTCTTTAGATTTTCAACAAAAGGAACAATTGAACCATAATACAATTAAACTTGTCTCCAATCAACAACTTACAACATACTATTTTTTAAACCACTAATTATGCTTCTGCATTAAATCTTGACTTCCAATCCAATAAAACGTTTTCATACAGACTTCACACTAAAATAACAATAAAAAACACACAAATATTATCAAACCATAATACACAACTCACATAAGACATACAACTAATATAAATTATTTCTAAATCAACATTAGAACATCTATGACTATTATAAACAGTCCCAAAATCTTGACATTTGAATTGATATATTTGATATGATTTTAATCACCCCTCAAAAGTCCATCCAAATGTAAAAGCCAAATATTGTACAAAGTGCACTTTGGCAAGTGTAGGCCATGTGATCCCATTGTTGTGAATGAAAAAGGTACAGTCCTCAAGATCAATGCAATATCTCAAGAAAACAATTGGTGGTCCCTTCCAACGTTTAATTTTCAAACTCAAATTTGCACTTGACATGTCAATATACACTAGCCGAGCACTTTGCAACTTTAGTTTAAAATGAGGGACAACTGTTATTTAAATAAATATTTTCTAGAAGGAATTAGTATTTAAATATTACAAAGTTATCTCAACATGGATTAGTCCAAAGTCAAATAATCATGTGATTGAGTACTTTTAGATTACAATTGTATCATTGACTTCAAAGGTTTTCTTGATTGTTATTTGTTTGTTATGGTAACGAAATAAATTGTTTTATTTTATGTATAAATGGTTCAGATTGATTTTAGAGTTTGGATGATAAAGGATATTAAGTATTTATAAATTAAGTAGAGGATGGATAGGTTAAGTTTTGAAAAAAATAAAGGAATATTGTTGATTTTAAATTGAAATTATTTGGTATAGGTGTATAAATTAATGTTTTTTTGTTTTGTTTTGAAGATGTGTTATACGTTTCAGATTTTTTGCAATTTAAATCTAAGTTTGAATTCAAGTACGATGATCTTGATTTGATACACAAAATTGAATTTAGTTACATGAGAATGAATTGATAAAAGTGTAATAAAAAGTCTTTCCACCTTTTTCTTTTTTGAGTCTAAATTTATCAAGTCAATATTTATAAACATGTTTAGGGAGATTGCTAAATCTCTATACGCAAGTTTCATTAGGTCAGCCTCCTAAATGAGCCAACTTTATAGTTTTGAATGAATATTTGAAGGAAACATGTGTTATCGTGCAAATATTTATATGATTGTATGGAAACCATAATTCTTAACCCCATTAAAAATTGAAGTATACTCTAGGTTTTATTCTCCTATACATAATAGATAATGTATTAATGACACATTAAAGATCTTTAAAAATCAAAACATTATGACATGTTACATATAAGTAAACTAAGTTTACTCACAATGACTAGTGAAAAGAGGTGAATTTTTCAAACTTCTAAACTTGAAAATTTGATTTTTTGATTTAGTCCTAATTAACGGCATGAAAGTGTACCAAGTGGAAAAAAATGATCAAATTGAATGTATGGAGATTAGTGCTAATATGAATCGATAAAATTTAATGTGTTGAGTTTTGTATAAATAAAGAGAAAATAGGGTTGAATTTTTTAGAACATGCGTAAATAAGGACAAAATATGTAGGGAAGGGTATTGCCCATCATGAGTCAAACTTAGCACAAGTGTATGCCAATTGACGATATGTAATCATATTAAGAAATTTCATCATGATGGACCAAGAATTAAATGGAGTTGGCATGCATATATGTATGTTTTTCCATTAACTTTTTTAACCAATCAAGTGAGGGACAAGGGTCATATCTCATGATTTTTGTATAAGATTTTCTAAGAGTATTTCTTGATTAGATTAATGGTCAAGAAAGAGTTTGTTACATTATGAAGATGGATATCTACCATAAATTTTATTTACAAAGATACTTAATATCTATATTAAATGTTGAAAACCCATAAATAATAACTAGACACACTAATATTAGTAACTAGTGGATCCATCAACAAACTAATGTTAATGAATATGGATTAATATTTCTATTAAATACTACAAAGATATCAAAACTGCTCAAATTTAGTAGAAAAGTATTCAAGCACTTAGGAATTTGGAGCTATAGATGTCGTCCTCACTTTTGATTAGCTTCATATTCCTCTATAAGAACTTGATGGCCTCAATAGCCTTTCCATGTTAAATCTCTCCTAAATAAAAGGATATTGTTTAGGGTGCATAAATCCAACACAACCATAGTAGGATTTTATCTCCCTATGGCACCTTTTAGATCTTCTTGAATGATAATGAATTCCTTGATTAGACCTAGTAGTATTATCTTGATGTCATGAATCATTCTAATTGAAGCTAAATATTTTCATTTTAAGTCAAATCATGTAGGAAACGAGAGATGATTAGGGGTTTCTTTACTATCTACTTCATTTATCCCAACCTTAAACTTATTCTACACATATTATTTTTGCAATACCTTCATAAAATCCTTATGACCTGTGATAGTAAAGATATTACTGAAGCAGGTAGAGGAGAAACTAGTATTTACTCTATGTTGTGATGAACCCTTAATGAAAATGAACCTAGAAGGTCTTGTATGAATTATATGATATCACCACCTTGCAACAAAAAATGCCATTCTTATGCTTACATATATCTATTAGTGAGATGTTACCTATAATTGAAGAGATACATATCCAATTACCCTTAAGGAATGTGGTTTGTGGATAGTTGTGATTAGTTATATTAAATAACATATTCTTTCATGCCCATTAAGTGATATTTTTTTAAATTATAAGTATGGCCTACTTGGCTAGATCAGTAGGATTAAGATAAAGTTTTCCTTGCTAATTAATATTTCACGTCAGTTGGACAACATATAGTGCCCTAGTAGCTGATAAAGTGTGGTTAGTAAACTAATATGTTTCAAATAATATTTATATACATTTAAATTTTATTTAGTTTTATTTGGTGTTCTTTTTTATGGTCGCTACATAATAGATGTCAATTGATAATGATAATTTTTTTATGATTAATTCCAATAAATAATGGGTAACACACCTGACATGCCTATATTCAAGAAGAAATGTATATTTTCCAATTTTATTTAGTGACATGTTATTTTACAAATGACTTTGAATGATACCTATAAATATGCAACCTTGTACGTATGAATTTTAAAAAATTAGCACCCAAGCCAATGATTAAAAAATGTATTATAGAATAGTGTCTTTAGAATGCAAGAACTTGAGTTTCTAAAATCACAAATATATTGATAATTATATTTAGGGGACAGGCTCATAAAACATTATTGTAGCCAATGTGATAAACTATTGAAACCTAAATTAGATGGGTTATTCTAAACAAGAGATTGTAGCATGTTGAAGGATGAATCACATACTAAGGTAGTAGGTCTAGCTAAAGATTCAATCATGCATCCAATACATTAACTTGAAGTAATATCACATTAGAGTGATAACATTTAAAGAACCCATTGTTTTTGATATTATAAGCATAAAAAACTAGGGTGTTGTCCCTTTACAACACATCCATAAGGATAACAATATATATCAAACCTGCAAGAAGAGGTTGATAGAAAGGAGATCAAAGAGGTCGATAGAAAGGTTGAAACCTGCAAGAAGAGGAAGAGAAATAAGAAAAAATCTTTGACAGTAGTGATGAAGCTGGCAATAAAAGTGATAAGGAGAAAGATAAGGTCAGCGGAGATGATGCTAATGAAAATAGTCCTCTTTCTCAGGGAAAGGGAAGTGCCAAGGATGATAATGTGGAGGTGGATTCTAGTAATGAGGAGACAACCCAGGAAAAAGAGGACTGGAATCTTGAAGAGAAAGAGTAGGAAGAGGACATGAACGACATTATGGAAGATGATAAGGAGGAAGAGGAAGGAGGTAAAGAAGAGGAAAATAAAGAGGAAGAAAAAGAAGAGGAAGGAGCTGAAGAGGAGGACGAAGCTGCCCAGGACTCTCCTACTAAAGATGAAAAGGAAGTTGCTCAGGATTTCCCTATTGAAGAAGAAAAAGAAGAAGATCAAATTGATACTAAGGATGGCAAGGAATAGGCTAGCAAAGAGGACGGTAAACCCCAAAAGGATGACACCTTAGGCCTTCTGGCGGGTTAGGCTGAAGATGAAAAGGATGCTGGTCAGAATTCCCCTGCTGTAGATGAAAAAGAAGAGGAACAAAATGAAACAGATGACAGTATGGACTAGGCTACCAATGAGGAGGGTAATAGCCATAAGGAGGACACCTTTGACCTCCTGTTGGATGCTACTAATCTGGAAGAAGTCAACAAAGTTGAAGGTCAGGGCACTAATCTAGAAAATTGGATCAAGTGGGAGATGCAGGAAATGAAGCTCCACCTTCACGCCATGGAAAAAACAAAAAACACCCTGACTACTAAGCTGGAGAAGCTGGAAAATAAGGTTTCGGATAAGGTAAAAAATAAAAATTGGAATGAGGATATAGCAAATGAAATCAATAAGATAGTTGACAACAAGGTTAAATATATGAAAGTAAAAATTAGTAACAACGGGAACATGATAAATGAGGTCCTGAATCACAGCAATGAGGGCCTTAGTGTTGTTGTTATGAACCTAAAAATGTTGTACAACTAACTGGAAAAAAGCCAGCTGGAAAAAATAACCATAACAATTGATGATGATGTTGGGAATGCTGGTCCTGGAATGAGAACTAGAGGGCGTACTAAGAGGAAGGTCCCTGAAAAGCCAAAGGATTTGAAGGACCTGAAAGATGCTATCCAGAAGATGGAGGACCTGCATATGAAGGCAGAGAAAATGATAAAAAAAATAATTAGTCTATTCTGGTTGGTTGTTGGGTGTTGCTAGTAGTTTTGCTAGTAACTGTTTTACTTTGTTTTTGTTGTCATTTCTAGGGTTGTTTCAGGTCCTGCTTTTGTCTTTCCAGCAGGCGTCTCTTTTTGAAAGACTTTAATGCTATATCTTTATGCTTTAATGTAAATGGTTTTGGGTTCCATTCAAAACCTATTTTTACCTTAATAAAAAATAATATATATCAAACTAGAAGCACATTAACAACACTCTAACAATATAAAAAACCATTAAAACAAAAAGTATAGCGAACAATATTGATCATACCATCTATGCTAACATAGTAACTAATAGTCTGAAAACCACTATAGAAACTAGCATAACTATACTTGGTCCTATAAGTATCTCATATAAGGACATACCTAACTAGCAATACACTACTATCAGTCTTAAACACGAACATTAAAACATAAAAGATTAAACATTCACTGTTTTAAATCTAGCCTTATATAATTACCTTACAAGCTTGTAAATAACTATGAATAGTAAAAATGAAGATGTAATTTTTTCAAAGACCTACCAAATCTTATAAAATTACCTTTAGTGAATTAAAAAAAATAAATATTGCCACTAACAATTACAAGAAAGAGCCACTCTAAGGGTTCGTTTGGGTGATGGAATACCAAATGCTGGATATAGTCAATTCTGGAAGATACAAATCCTGAAAATGATTTTTGGAATATGGGCTGACCCATTTGGTTCACCAAGAAGATGGCTGAGAAGATGCATAAGGAATTTTAATTCTTTATTTTAATTTCTTTGAATATGGTGTGTATATGTGTGTATACATACATACATACATACATGTGTGTATATATACACATATGTACACATCTGTATATATATACACACATATATATGTATATATACACACATGTGTATATATGTGTGTATATATACACATATACACACATGTGTATATATGTGTGTATATATACACATATACACACATGTGTATATATGTGTGTATATATACACATATACACACATGTGTGTATACACACACATACACACATATACACACATATACACATATACATACATATACACATATACACATACACACACACACGTGTGTTTATATATACACACATGTGTGTATATACACATATATGTGTGTATATATACACATACACATGTATATATACATACATACATGTGTATATATACATACATACACACATATATATACACATACATATGTGTATATACATACATGTATACACATATACACACGTATGTATATATACATATATACATATATGTGTGTATATATACACATACATATGTATATATTTACACACACGTGTGTACACACGCATGCGTATATACACACATGTGTGTATATATACATATGTATATATACACATATGTACATACATGCAATGTATATACACACATATGTACATATACATACATGTATATATATACATCCTTATAGCAATATAATATACATCTTTATAGTCACGAATCCCACGAAATTTTAAAATGTAGTTTTATAAAAATTGGAATTGGAATTTGAAATTCCAATTCCACCTATTTGAGTGGAAGATGCAAATGCCCATTTTGGGGCAAAATTGGAATTTTGAAATTCTAATTCCAATTTTTTGGATGGACAGAAACATGGAATTGACATTATCCAGAATTAGATAATGCTGATTCCAGTCTAATTCCAGCCCCCAAACAGGCCCTAAATGTTAGGTGGACACGTGAAATCAACACCACATAAACAACTAAAAATATTTAAACTTAAATTACGTTTAAGAAAATAAATTGAAAAATTAACTTCAAACTCAATCATTAATTTTGCTAAAATTTTAGCTAATCTAAATATAATTTTGAATTATTATTAAAGTTATTTGTTCAATCCCATAATCACCACGAATCCCTTCCAAGCAAAAGACTTGATACATTTGAAGAGAGAAAATCATGTTTAATGCTATGCAACATAGAAAAATCAATACAATAATCACAATACTTAATTCAATTTTTTTCATATTAATACTGTAAAAATAAAGACAAATGATATATATGGGTTAAATTATTTTACATTTCAAGTTCTTGTATTTCTTTATCAAATTTTTATATTCTTGTATTTCTTTATCAAATTTTTACATTCTTGTATTTTTGAATTGTTTTCACTTTATTTAATGATCTACAAACATAATATCACAAGCATGTTTCAATTAAATTTTTTAAAAACCTATAAGATTTATAGAAATAGTATGAAAATATATTAAAAAATTCTATACCTCTTAAAATTATAAAGTTATATTATTTATACATTTCAAATTTCCGCCCAACATTTTTTCCCTTAAATATTTATATCCTTACCTTATTTCAGAAATATTTGATATTAAATTAAACGTACAATCATGAATGAACTATTTGATATTAAATTAAACATACAATTATGAATGAACAATTTCATCTAATATTTTGATATTATATTAAGAATCTATAAACATTCAATCATGAACAATGAATCTAATCTATATGACTATGACTCTAACTAAATATAAAAATGATAGTATAGATGGAATCTCATCTTCCCTACATGAGTGGAAGTCTAGTTGTCTAGCATTGTACACTTTCTAGTCTAAAAACCCACTTGATTGAGTTGAAAAAATGTCCATAAACCCTTGACTTCAAGTGAAACTTTGTCTAGCATTGTACACTTTTGACTAAAAAGATAAATAAAAGGCACTTAAAAGTATCATTTTCGAAGTTGTTATGGGGCAGGTTCAACGTGAAATTATTATTACCTTTACTTACACCCTTATCGATGCACAAATCATTGCTCTTTTACATTTTTCGAACGATGGCAATATGTAGTGATAATTTATTTATCAATTTTCTCACATAATAACTAATCATGGATATGTTGTCTCTATCATGTATAGACAAATAGTCCTTAAGAAAGGAGTGGTTGTTCCTAGTACTAATAAAGAGTAAAATGGAAGTTTCTAAGATGTTCATGTTTAATGTAATTTTTTTTTTGTTTGAAAGAGTGTAGATGATTTGAGGGGAGTACCATTTGATTAAGGAGTTCATTTTTAATTATTATTTTAACATAAAATAGAAGTGTAAATTTTCAATTGAGTAAGGATAAATTAAATCAACTTTCAAATATGGTAATTTAAGTTAGCATTCAATCTTAAAGCATGATATGGAAAAATCTTGCAGATGAAATTATCGTTAGTATTCGCCTCAAGTTTTTCCCTCCTCTTTCCTCACCAACCTACCAAGTTTAAGTTTATCTAGCATGGTTTTTGGCTTTGAACGCGTGCATGCAAGTAGTGGTTATCCTCCAAAGCTATTAGATTTCCACAATCCATAAGAATGCTATTGAAATTTTTGGGTTTGATTGTGTAATTTTTTTTTTATCATCAATGTTTCGGATCACACTTTGTGATCCATCATCGGGATGCAAGAGAACATAGGGAGGATCACAGAGTGTGATCCAAAACGTTGATGACAAAAAAAATTACCCAATCAAACCCAAAAATTTTAATAGTGGTTATCCTTTTTCTTCCTTGATTTTTGTCTCTTCTTGTAGGCTTTGAACTTGTGTCTTGCTTAGTGTTTCGTCCTCCCACTATTTGTTAAAAAGTAAAGTCCATCAAGATAACTGAGAGGGGGAGGGGGGGTGGATCAGTTATCAGATAAATATAACTTTTATCAACCTTAATAGATTTTAACCATGTAAGCAATGTAACCAACAACCATAGAAAGATATACATGCACAATAACACAATGACACAAGATATGTTGTCTAGGGAACCTCGTGATCAAAGAGTAAACCTCGGTGGGAATGATGCCCAAAAAAGATGCACTAATATGAATATTCTTTGTGAAAGGATGGACTCTGTTAGGAGTCTTATGAAATACATTAAGTACATATGAATCCCTGTTAGGAGATTTTGAATCCCTGTTAAAAGATTCTAACTCTATTAGGAGTTATGGAGGACAGAAGGACCCACTGCCCAAACAGCTTCAAGGTAAGATCACTGAACTCACCGTCCAACTGATCTTTGTATTACTCAACAGATTACTACCAAAAGATTACGGATCTCAACAATCCAATACTCCTCTGATTGTGCCAAACCGCACCAACTCCTTCTTCAGATCTCAATACCAAATCTCAGTACTTCACATATCCTCTTTCAACAATTTTGCTTTCACAATACATTTACATTCATTACATTCCACATTAAAACAAGGAATAAATTCCTTCCTTTATACCACACTCAAGTAATTACAAATGAGTCGGCATACAAATTACAAAATAAAAGTTTCCACTCGTTACAACAAAATTACACAAAATTATCGGCTTCCAATCAATATAATTCTTCACTCGTGTGACCTTAGATCTTGCGCTATCATCCACGTCACTATCAACATGTCTCCAACTGCTCTCTAACTATGCATAACCAGATTCCATCCCAATTAGGAGATATCATCTGATTTCCACAAACCGCTACTCAGGAACACTGCCTGAATACTACTTCCACTGATTTCCTCATAACTTCCATGAATAAATGAATTACTATCTGCGCTCTTAACCACAATCTTATAACACATCATAGAGTAATTCCCCAACTCCGTATAGCTTCATCTTCAATATCCCAAGTGCGCTAACTCAAACACTGTCTACTTCTCTGCTAATATTCAGTAGATCACTGTGTTGACATCAATGACAATCACAGTCATGAATGCAACAACAACTACTACAAAATGGCTGCTAATACTCCCCCATAAGATATATTCAGCATTCATTCCTGACACTATTTAGTCACCTACACTATTAATTCCATGTGATTATCTAATTCCTATTGAAAATTTATTATTTTCTTTTTTTTTTTCCTTTTTCTAACATGGTCATCCCTCTTCAAATTGTAACTCAAATTATTTGTACCAATTTGTATGTTTAAATTGCTAATATGTCTGTTGTGTTTCAAGAAAAACTACAAATAAAAATTAATTTTAAAAGTCTCATGCATAGTTTATAGTCCTAATTAGAGTAATCTTTAAGACACCCCCCCCCCCACTTCAAAAAAGGTGTAAAAAATTGGCAAAATTTGTAAAACTATCGAGGAAAATATTAATTTTATTGGTGAAAAATTTTAGTTTACAAAGAAAAAATAATAATCTCAATTGGCTAATCATTCATGCTCCCTGAAACTGTGTGAAAAATCCAGATGAATTGTATTTTTTTTTCAAAACTATAAAAAATTATATTGGTGAATAAAAAATAATATTTATTGTATAACAATAATTTTGTGGGTGAATTATGAGTCAAAAACATCAAAAGACTTAGACAATAATACTATCTTCAAAACACAGGACTAAGACCAAAACTTGACCATGGAAAGGCAAAAACAATTGTTTTTGAAATTTGGCATCTTGAAATGTAAAGGTTATTCAGAAATCAGGAGTAAAGGCATACTGAAAAGATTAAAATGTGAAATCACCTTGGAAACAAGCAAAAAGAATCATTTTCGCTTAAATCATTATACAACTTCTGTACATGCACCTCCATGACTGTAAAGATGTCACATACAGTTTGATTACTATAAGAGAATAATTGATTACTAAAAGAGAATAATTCTGTTAAATAACATGAACATGATAGCAGAGAAACAAATAGTGACTCACAGGTCACCTTATAATCACAAATTTCAAAGAAACACAGTCTGATATCTATAATCATTTTGCTTCATTTACCATACATTCATTCATTCAATAGTAAATCAAATTATCTATGAACAACAATATCAAAAGGACTTTTGGGTCTCACACAGTTGTCACAACAACAGGGGGAAATATTATTAAAAAATTGTCGATCCTTGTAAAATGTTTAACAAAGATTAATATAGTGATAGTCCATTCACCTACCCAGGCAGTTACATACAACATCTTGAAAAATAACTGACATAAACAAGCCAAGTATTCAAGTACAAAAACATAAAAAAAGGAAAGCAATCATGCTTATGCTAGGATGGCCTATTGACACAATGAATTCTTGAGAAATATTTTTTCAATTTTATCATAAAGAATAGTTACTATTGGTTGTGTGTGTCGTTTGTATCAGGGCCATCATGTATATGTACACTCAAGAATCCCAAAATCCAATTCTCCATTGGGAATCTCCGAGTTTGTAGATCGGGTTTGGTCTCATAGAAGTAGGAAATTCAACATAATTAAAGAAGTCAAATATATATGCAAATAGCACAGATGACATATCCCACATTAAGTACAATTGCATTTCTGGATTTGATTGTGTTTGTTTTGATGCTAAAAACAAACACAATCGAATCCAGAAACACAATTGTACTTAAAATGGATTGTGGAAATCTGATATTATTAATATCCCACATTGGTGATGTGCAGTGATACATTTGTGCTTTTATATGTCAACACTCACTTAGTCACTTTCCAAAAGAATAATGCCTTCTAGTGGAGAGCACAAAAGCACGGGGTTAAGCTGATGTGGAGCCGATCATTAACTTTAGTGTGCCCGAAAGTAGACAAAGACAAATTTTGGAAAGACAGAGCTAAAGTGGACACTCTATGTGGCACGAGAGGGCAAATTAGAGGGTGCCATGTGGAATTTTCTAACAAGTTGGCTGATGACTAGTTTGGGGTGAAAATTTGCATAGCTTCGATAGGCTAAAAGGAGGGTCGATACTGACGATTACAAAGATACGCAATGGTCAGGTTGACGGTGTGCATGACTTCGATGGTTATGTGGCAGTTTAGAGTTGAAGGCCACAAAGTTATGCAAAGTCGGGTTGACGATATGCGTGACTTTGATGATTGTGTTGGAGGTCTAAGATGAAGGTCATGAAGTTACGATGAGGTTACACACATAGTTAGCGTGACTTAGGTGGCTATGTTTGCGGTTTGAGATGAAGGTCACAAAGTTATGACAAGGTTATGCACGTAGTTAGCATGACTTTGTTGGCTATGTTGGCGGTCTGAGATGAAGGTTGCAGAGATAAAAAATGGCTTGGCTGACAGTTAGCATGACTTTGCAAGGTTAGGCCCATAGTTAAAGAGCAAGGTCACAAAGTTATGCACATGGTTAAGCTAGCAGTTGGCATAAATTCGACAGTTAAAATCACAACTAGGATATGGGGATTTTGAGGTCACGCTGGAAGTATGTGTAACTTTGTGACAGTGAAGGGTAAGAGGTTTGTGGGGCTTCATGAGGGTTTTAAGGCTGTTTAAAGTGGCAATTATGAAGTTGTATAGGAGCATTTGGCAGTCAAGCGTAACTTCATAAAGGTTCCAAAGTCATGACAAGGTCTTGTTTGTAACATCTCAAGGTTTGTCCCCATGGTCAGTTAAACAGTCCTGATCTCCTGAAAAGGTCATGCGTAACTTCATAATGTCAAGTTTTGTTCAATATCAAAAGCCTTGAAGTTACGCCAGGAGGTTTGCAGAACTTCACAAAAGGTAAAGCATGTAACTGTTGGCATGTTACGAAGTCACGACTAGCTATTGCATAAATTCTCAATAGTAAAAAGACGTGCGTAACTTCAAAAGGTGTCGAAGATAGAAGCAAGTAGCATGCCATGTGGAAAGTGCTAAAGAATGATGAAGTGTATACAATGAGATTTCAAATTATTTTTTAAATTCCAACTGTCACAGGTTATAAAACCCAATGACCATTTGCAGACTAATGGAGCAAATATGGATTGAAGACAACTTGCATTCAAATTTTCTTATGTTTTCTAAATTTTCATTATGTAATCTAGTAGTTGCAGCCATTGACATAGGATTAGTTTTTCTTTATGAAGAGTCATGTTGATTTGAATCTTGTTTGCATATAAATGAGGATACCAAAATCAACAAGGGCTCTAAGGAGAGACAAATCAGAACTTTCATAGAATACAATTAGATCAACAACTGTAGACATGAACTTGGATGTACTATTTTTTCAAAATTAATAAAATATAGGTTCAATTATTATTCAATTAGTCCCTTGGATAAATCTATTTCATTATATTGCCTCATTGTGCAACTCTTATGTTATTGTGATCTCAAAATTAGTTGCAATTAGAGCATCAGTTAGAAGGATTGGTTTTCAAAATTCTCTCTGTCTTATTGATCTCTCAGAGTTAGAGTTAAATTCAATAAGACTAATTGTAAATTTATAGTTTTAAAATCACAATTCATACATACGCTTTTGAGGTGATAGTCTTATTTCTAATAACAAGTTATTAAAACTGTCTCCAAGGTTGTACATAGGATTGAAATTGGATTGACTCTATTGTCCAAGTTGAAATAGGCACTAGTCTTATCAATTGTAGATTATATTCATTTGATTCATTGTTTAAAGTTTGTGATATTATATTCAACATTAATTTACACAAGCAATATATTTTAAAGCATTCTTTCAAAAGCAGTATTATTCTTATCTTATGTTTTGTTATGATGTATGAGAGCCCTTGTTGATTTTGGTATCCTCATTTATATGCAAATGAAAGGATGCAAACAAGCTTCAAGTCAACATGACCCTTCATAAAGAAAAAGTAATCCTATGTCAATGACTATAATTGCTAGATTACATAATGAAAATCTAGAAAATATAAGCAAATCCAAATGCAAGTTGTCCTCAATCCATAGTTTCTCCATTAGTCTGCAGATGGTCGTTGGGTTTCATAACTATGACTGTTGGCATTTAAAAAATCAGTTAAAATCTCATTGTACATACTTGACTGCTGAGATTATATCCCTGGGAATTTGTATCTATATTTATTTTATTTGGTACAACCACGTGGATACTCTTCATTAGTCTTTGGCATACCCTTCCTCTTGCAAAGTTATGTAGACTACCAACGTAACCTTGGAACCCCCATATCCTAGCTATGATTTTAACTATCACATTCATGCCAACTGCTAGCTTAACCATGTGTGTAACTTCGTGACCTTTCTCTTTAACTATGGGCCTAACATTGCAAATCTAAAATTGACCACTTGGTGCACCAGCGCGACATCATAATCGCCCCTTGAACAACCAAGAAAATCTCATGATATCCTACAAACCACCTTATGTCAATTTTGTAGCTTTAGAATGCACTTTGTTGACCGTAGTCATAACTCACAAAGTCACACTAACTGTTAGCCAAACCCCTTTGTAACTTCGTGACCTTTAGCCCAGACCACCAAAATAACTGTTGAAGTCACGCCAACTGCTAGCTTAACCACTTCGTAACCTCCAGCTCCAACCTTCGACCTAGCCACCTAAAGCTATGTAAATTACATGTGTAACTTCATGATCTTCATCCCAGACCACCAACATAACTGTCAAAGTCACACCACCTGTCCGCCAAACCCCTTTGTAACTTCAAAACTGCCAGCATCGACCCTCCTTTTAGCCCATTGAAGTTTTTCTGACCGTCAACCTAACCATTCCATACCTTTGGGACCACCAGATCTAATTGCTAAATTGACCAACAAAGTCATGCACTCCGTCACCCCAAACTGGTCATCAACCAACTCGTCAGCAAGTGCCATGTGGTACCCTTTGGTTTGTATTCTTGTGCCACATCGATAGTCTACTTCAGCTCTGGCTTTCCAAAATTTGTCTTTGTCTGCTTCTGGGCA
This sequence comes from Chamaecyparis obtusa, assembly GCA_027943335.1. Lineage (NCBI taxonomy): Eukaryota > Viridiplantae > Streptophyta > Pinopsida > Cupressales > Cupressaceae > Chamaecyparis > Chamaecyparis obtusa. The sequence continues at coordinate 456,516 of BSBK01005997.1, forward strand.
CACCAAAGTCAATAATCAGTTCCACATCAACTTAGCCCCATGCGCGTGTGCCTTGATACCCTCCACCAAGAGGTGTTGTTCCTTTGGCAAGTGAATAAGTGAGCGTTGACATATACAAGCACAGATGTAGCACTACACATCACCAATGTGGGATATGTTGTCTATGCTATTTGCATCAAGATATCGTAAACCAGCTTGTGGAAACTACTTGCCCATACACATGATGATGCCATTGAAGCTCAAAAACCCTTTCATCAGTGAGACTGAACCTGATACGCACACTACAACTATCACTGACCAAGGTCGCAGACAATGTGTTAAGGATTTAATAAATAGTAAAACAATAAGTATTTCACAAAGGGGAAGCTTGAGTGTCATGACATTGCAATATTTTCTTCACTATGCTGCATCATGTGGTTCTAGGGTGGTGCAAAATGGTGGTGTATGTCAGTACATATTTAATGTGAATATTGTCATTGGGATATCACAAAAGTGTTGGATGTGGGATATGCAATTAGGAAGATTAATGAGACTTATCAATGGTTTTAAATTATTCACTAGTATATAATCTAGGCTAAGATTTTGATTAGACATTAAAAATGATAATTTGTATGGGATATGAGATGTGATTCATCATCATTCATTATTTTTCTTTTCAGAGGCAAGCCACCTTACATGAAACATTCCTTGAAAATTTAATGCGGCTCCCAAGTTGGTGATTAATTTATTTATATTCTCTTGGTAGTGGAATAGTACAACACTGAACACAAGGTACATCTAATTTTGGATGATAGAATGGGTCTTCTAGTAGCTAAGGGATCATCAAATGAGAATCCACAACCTATTATCCAACCAAATTTGGATATCAATGAGGACAATCAACATGATGTCCTTAGTCATCTCATATTTGTAGTATGGGAACATGCTACCAGTTACATTGGATACCAAAGCGATATGTTCAAACTTGAAGTAGAACAGGACAAGGCAAAGATGCACACTATTTTTGAGGATCATGGATTTGACTAGGAGGGGTTCCAGGGGGAGTTGAACTGATTATTTTATGGCCTTCACATTGACTAATTGTCACCTTTTGGATTCTAGAAGCCATTATGAAACAATCTTTTTCCTTTCTAATGATATGTAAGGGCCTTCTGGATATTATAACAATTAGGATATGTAGGTTTTTCCTCTGAACAATTAACTTTTCTAATTATAATTATACTTTTGGAAAAATTATGAATTGTAAATAGTTGGAAGCTTCTTGCTTCCCCTTCTGGGGAAACCACAAGTGTTCAGTATAACTATACATTGGGCATGTTAGGAATAACAATCCATAATACAATTGAGAGGGGGGTGAATCAGTTTTATTGTGGACTATTATTCCTAACAATTGGTATCATAGCTACTAGTCCTTAGAGAGAAATCTTAAAAACTTGAGGTGATCTTGGAGATGGCATTCTATAGGAAGGATAGTCTAAAATTTGATCCTAAAAACTTTGATAGTTGGATGAACAAGATGTGAACTCATTTGCTATGTGTGGCCATCAACTACTAGTTGATTACAAAGAATAAAGTAGCCATGAAGACTGAGAATGACTTTCCATCAGCTACTACTGATGAAAAGAATGTATTCTCATACAACATGGTCACAAGGGAAACACTGATCAATGCACTCTCTGAAGGAGAATTTACTGAAGTTAAAGACTTGGATTTGGCACACCAAATTCAGAAAATAGTAGAAGCACTATATGAAGGAGACAAGTATACCAAGAAAGAGAAGTTATAGAAATAGAAAACAAAAATGGAGAAGCTACAAATGAAGGATGATGAAAGCATTAGGGCTTATGTTCAAAGGGTTACAGAGCTTGTGGTTGGAATTAACAACTGTGGAGGCACTTATGATGAAGAAGAAATCATTGTGAAGATCCTTAGATCATTGACACCCATTTACAAGACTAAGGCTATATCTATACAAGAAACTATACCTTTGACTCCAAACTTTAGCAGAGAGATGTTGATTGCAAAGCTAACTACCTTTGAAGTTGCTGAAATGTGAGATTCTATGCCTAAAGTTGAATCTACATTCAAAGCATTTGCACACAAAAGGATAATGTTTGCACTTCCGAGCACCAATAGTGAGAACCTAAAAGAAGATCTTGGTGAATATGCTGAGGAATGTGAACATATACAAGTAGAGGAAAGAAAGATGGATGAACTTGTTGCACTGATTGCTAGAAGAGAAAAGAGAGGTAATGGTAAATTTGAAGGAAAGTTACCTTTGAAATGTTTTTCATGCAATAAGGTAGGTCATTTTGCATCTAGATGTCCTACAAGAGTTCCTAAGTACAAGACTAAGTTTTTCAAATCTAAGTATTCAAAGGATAAGGAATGTTATTATGCTAGTGAAGGTATTTCTAATGATGATGATTTAGATTATGAAGAGATTAGATTTGTTGCTATTAAAGATGAACTAGTATATGAGGAAAAGACTTTAGTATCACATGTTGATAAGAAATCTGAATGGATTATAGATAGTGGTTGTTCACAACATATGACTAGAGACAAAAACAAGTTTTTTAAATTAGTGAAGTATGATGGTGGTGTTGTAAGATTCAAAGACAATCTTCCTAACCCTATCATAGGAGTAGGATCTATTACTCTGGATGGAAAAACTAATACTGATAATATACTACTTGTTGATGGACTTAAGCATAACTTGTTGAGTGTTGGATAGTTGATGGACAAAGAGTTTCAGTTACAATTTAAAGATGGTAAATGTTTTATCAGAAGTAAGGTAGGAAATCTAATTGCAACTAGTACCAAATCTAGAGGTAATGTATTTGAATTAAATACATATGGAGCCTCTTGTTTCATTGTGAAGGTAGATGATAGATAGTTATGGCACATAAGATTTTGTCATGTTAATTTTGGTAACAATGTGAAGATAGATGAAAGGTTTTAGATACAAGAAAGAATGTATGATTGTAATCAAGATATAGAGATCAAAGAGGCTGCTGCTACAGAAGAAGGAGAACTTGTTGAGACTGAATGCAAAAATGAGACTTGTGATGATGATAAAAATGAGGCTACTGAGATTCCTAAGAATCTGAGGTATGTAAAGAACAATCATCCTGAAAATCAAATTATTGGTAAATCTAATCAAGGAGTAATGACTAGATCAAAGGCTAGAGAAGAAATTTGTTTGATTTCTCAAGTTGAACCTAAGACTATAGATGAAGCTTGTAGAGATGAATCTTGGATAAATGTTATGAAGGAAGAATTAGATCAGATAAAGAAAAATAACACTTGGGAATTGGTTCCTAGACCTAAAGACAAAAATGTAATAGGAACTAAATGGGTTTTCAGAAACAAAATGAATGAAGGAGTTGTAGTAAGAAACAAAATGAATGAAGGAGTTGTAGTAAGAAACAAAGCAAGATTGGTATGTAAAGGTTATTCACAACAAGAAGGCATAGATTTTGAAGAGACATTTTATCATGTTGCTAGAATAGAGGTTGTGAGATTATTCTTGGCTTATGTTGCACATAAAGACTTCAAGGTATATTAGATGGATGTGAAATCTGCATTCTTGAATGGGGATCTTGAAGAAGTGTATATAGAACAACATGATGGATTTCCTCTACTCGAAGATGGAGACATAGTATGCAAGTTGAAGAAGGCACTATATGGACTGAAGCAAGCTCCGAGGGCTTCGTATGCAAGGTTAGAAAAATACTTACTTCACCTTGGATTCAAAAAAGGTAATGTTGACAGTAATTTATATTTGAGAACTAGTGAAGATGGAGTTTTGATAATAGAAGTTTTTGTTGATGATATTATCTTTGGGGGCAATGATGAATTGTGTAAGAATTTTTCTAAAGAGATGGAAAATGAATTTGAGATGTCCATGATAGGTGAAATGAAATTCTTTCTTGGACTACAAATAATTCAGAACAAGAATGGCATTTTCATTTCTTAGACTAAGTATCTTAAAGAAATGTTAAAGAAATTTGGAATGGAAGATTGTAAACCAGTTGGTACACCCATGGTGATTGGTAATAAACTATCAAGTAATGATGAGACTAAGTGTGTTTTTTAGACCAAGTAAAGATCAATGGTTGGTGGATTACAATATCTGAATCACATGAGACTAGATATTGCAAATGTTGTTGGAATTGTGGCTAGATATTAGGAAGAACCTAAAAAGACACACCTAGTTGTTGTGAAAAGGATATTTAGATATCTGAAAGAGACAGTTGAGTATGGCTTATGGTATGATAGAAATGATAGCTTTCAACTTCATTCTTATACTGATGCTGATTGGGAAGGAAATATTGATGACAAGAAGGGTACTAGTGGTGGTGCATTTTTCCTTGGGAAAAAGCTGGTTTCATGGCTAAGTAAGAAGCAAGATTGTATAGCTCAATCTACTGTGGAAGCAGAGTATGTTAGTGCTGCTATTAACTGCACTCAATTTTTTTGGATGAAACAAATGCTGAAGGACATTGGAATAAATTTTGATGAGCCAGCGGTTATCCATTGTGATAACACTAGTACAATGAATATGTTAAAAAATCTGATGATGCATTGCAAAACTAAACATATTTCTATCAAGTATCACTTCTTGAGAGACATGGTGGCAGAGAAGGAAATAAAGTTGGAGTATATTAGCACAAAAGAATAGATTGCAAACATCTTTACAAAGTCATTGCCAAAAGATACCTTTGAATACCTCAGAGGTATGCTTTAGGTTCAGGCCCCTCCTAGTCAGAATTAAATCATGTAGGGATGCATCAGTCTAGAGGTTTTCAGAGCCTTATCATATTCGGGACTTGATGTAGGGATCTACTCCTCAGGGTGAGTGATCATTGAAGAAAGTTGTGAAGAACAGTTGATGACTTATGGCACCCTTTGCCATTACTGTCAAAGGGGGAATGTTTCTATGAAAAAATCCCTACAATATGGGGAGATTGTATGGAGATGTACTATGAGAGTACTGTTTGGTTACATAACTTTAGATTGATAAAACTTTGGATTAATGGATTTTCCCATATGTTGACATCAATGCCAAAGGAGGATATTGTTGGATATTGCTAATGCACTGGGAAATGGTTGATACATTTAATATGTTTAATCACTACGTTGAGTGATGTAGGAGCTGTTGCTATTGTCATTAGTGTTTTGTCATTGATGTCAACATATATTTCTGTGAAGAGAAAAGGTTGGTTACTACAGTGTACAGACAATACTGTACAAATGTTTGAGAATGTGCGAAGTCATATGAGAGTACAAGAAGATGTTGTGATCTTATATCCAAGATTGCATCATGTAATGTTTCATATTGGATGAGTTATAGATGTTTTGGTAAAGACTGGTTACTGGACTGTGACAATGGAAGTTGACAGAGTGAGTCTCCATGTTTATAGTATATCTTACAAAAGGTATGGATTCAGTATATGTGAGCTTAAGGGATGACAAATAAGGTACTAAAGAATGTTTGATGGTCAGTGCAAGGTATGAAATGCTATATGACATCAGTTGTGGCGTGTGTTCCGGAGAAGACTTATTTGGGATCTGACTTCAGAGATGTAGCATGCATTTTGGTTGGGGAATGTGAATTAAGGATGTCGGTCCTTAATTGTTGTCATGTAATAATTGTATGCTTGTTTTAGATACCGTGTGTATCTTAGAAAGGGTTTATGTAATTGTTTGTATATTAGGAAAGCCTAATCATTCGACCTGGTCATGTAAAATGTAATGGGGTATATATGTAAGATCTTTTCTTTGGAAAAGATATGGTGAGAATGTATGTGATGTAAAGGAGATTGTGAAAGTTGCGAGCTTGTGTCTGTTGGATGTAGAGAAGAGAATTACTTGTGTACTTCATTGGAATTGATCAAGAAAAGATAGTTGCTGTCGGACAGTTCAAAAGATTATGTATTTCTTCATATACACTTGTGTTGTGAACAATGAGTTCTGAAGGTGGATTTAACCTTCTTTGGATAGTGAGCCTAGGCAGTGAACCTACCCCTTTTTCTTGACTCCTAACAGGGTTTGTCCTCTAACAAGGACTGTGTACTGTAATGTTTCAATAAGCTCCTAACATGGATAGATCTTCTAATGGGGATACTATACTCTCAGTACATCATTTGTGGGTGCTAATTCCCATCGGGGTTTTTACCTTTACCAGGGTTTCCCCAACACCAAAATATTGTGTTATTGTGTTGGAATTCATTATTTTCATTGGATTTGATATTGCTGCTATTCAAAGTTTAAAGTTTAATATTCTGTCATACAACTGATTCACCTCCCCTCTCAGTTGTATTGTGGACTGTTATTCCTAATAGGGCATGACTAAGAGAAACAAAGGGGGATTTTTGGGATTCAACTGATAGCATAGAAAATTAATTGTACCATTTTAGAAATTAATACAAATGAGAAGACCCTTTTTCAAATAGTGTTATATGCATTATTTACTAATTTAGAAGCACAAAAAATTAAGTTTTGAATTTAGCCTCGCCCTAATAATTAAAATTTCAATATAGTAACATGAACATTATACATTACACTTCAAATTATAAAAATCACGAACAATAGTTTTGTAAATTGTAAATTTAATTATTAATATGAGTTAAGACTCAAGAAGTACAGTATATGAAGTATTTGTGATTACGTATAAATAAATATTAACTGAATGCTAAATCAATTCACTAACTCAGTGAGCAGTCTGACGATTCTAAATCCCACATGGAATCCAACTCCTAAAATTGACTTGTAGTAATAGGTTCATCTTCATTAGGAGTTGGGTATTCAAAATTAAAAAATTCTTCACCTTCATTCTGAGTCTGGGACTGAGATCCATAGTTTGTCTCAAAACTAGCAGTAGCATCATCAGATTTTGAACTGTTGCAAAGCCATCATATTTCACGCATGGAATTCCAAATTGCCAATGCCATATCATAAGGAAAATCCATGATAGGTGAAATGAAATTCTTTCTTGGACTGCAAATAATTCAGAACAAGAATGACATTTTCATTTCTTAGACTAAGTATCTTAAAGAAATGTTAAAGAAATTTGGAATGGAAGATTGTAAACTAGTTGGTACACCCATGGTGACTGGTAATAAACTATCAAGTAATGATGAGACTAAGTGTGCTTTTTAGACCAAGTACAGATCAATGGTTGGTGGATTACAATATCTGACTCACACCAGACATATGAAAGGGATAGTTGAGTATGGCTTATGGTATGATAGAAATGATAGCTTTCAACTTCATTCTTATACTGATGCTGATTGGGAAGGAAATATTGATGACAAGAAGGGTACTAGTGGTGGTGCATTTTTCCTTGGGAAAAAGCTGGTTTCAAGGCTAAGTAAGAAGTAAGATTGTATAGCTCAATCTATTGTGGAATCAAAGTATGTTACTATTGCTATTAACTGCACTCCAATTTTTTGGATGAAACAAATGCTGAAGGACATTGGAATAACTTTTGATGAGCCAATGGTTATCCATTGTGATAACACTATTACAATGAATATGTTAAAAAATCTGATGATGCACTCTAAAACTAAACATATTTCTATCAAGTATCACTTCTTGAGAGACATGGTGGCAGAGAAGGAAATAAAGTTGGAGTATATTAGCACAAAAGAATAGATTGCAAACATCTTTACAAAGTCATTGCCAAAAGATACTTTGAATACCTCAGAGGTATGCTTTAGGTTCAGGCCCCCCCTAGTCAGAATTAAATCATGTAGGGATGCATCAGTCTAGAGGTTTTCAGAGCCTTATCATATTTGGGACTTGATGTAGGGATCTACACCTCAGGGGAAGTGATCGTTGAAGAAAGTTGTGAAGAGCAGTTGATGACTTATGGCACCCTTTGCCATTATTGTCAAAGGGGGAGTGTTGCTATGAAAAAATCCCTACTATATGGGGAGATATTATGGAGATGTACTATGAGAGTACTATTTGGTTACATAACTTTGGATTGATAAAACTTTGGGTTAATGGATTTTCCCATATGTTGACATCAATGCCAAAGGAGGATATTGTTGGACATTGCTAATGCATTGGGGAAATGGTTGATACATTTAATATGTTTAATCACTATGTTGAGTGATGTTGGAGCTGTTGCTATTGTCATTAGTGTTTTGTCACTGATGTCAACATATGTTTCTGTGAAGAGAAAAGGTTGGTTACTACAGTGTACAAATAGTATTGTATGAATGTTTGAGAATGTGAAAAGTCATATGAGAGTACAAGAAGATGTTGTGATCTTATATCCAAGATTTCATCATGTAATGTTTCATATTGGATGAGTTACAAATGTTTTGGTAAAGACTGGTTACTGGACTGTGACGATGGAAGTTGATAGAGTGAGTCTCCGTGTTTATAGTATATCTTACAGAAGGTATGGATTTAGTATATGCGAGCTTAAGGGATGACAAATAAGGTACTAAAGAATGTTCGATGGTTAGTGCAAGGTACGAAATGCTAGATGACATCAGTTGTGGTGTATGTTCAGGAGAAGACTTATTTGGGATTCGACTTTAGAGATGTAGCATGCATTTTGGTTGGGGAATGTGAATTAAGGATGTCGGTCCTTAATTGTTGTCATGTAATAATTATATGTTTGTTTTAGATACCTTGTGTATCTTAGAAAGGGTTTATGTAATTGTTTGTATATTAGGAAAGCCTAATCAATTGACCTGGTCATGTAAAATGTAATAGGGTATATATGTAAGATCTTTTCTTTGGAAAAGATATGGTGAGAATGTATGTGAAATAAAGGAGATTGTGAAAGTTGCGAGCTTGTGTCTGTTGGATGTAGAGAAGAGAATTACTTGTGTACTTCATTGGAACTGATCAAGAAAAGATAGTTGCTGTCAGACAATTCAAAATATTATGTATTTCTTCATATACACTTGTGTTGCGAATAGTGAGTTCTGAAGGTGGATTTAACCTTCTTTGGATAGTGAGCCTGGGCAGTGAACCTACCCCTTTTTCTTGACTCCTAACAGGGTCTGTCCTCTAACAAGGACTGTGTACTATAATGTTTCAATAAGCTCCTAACATGGATAGATATTCTAATGGGGATACTATACTCTCAGTACATCATTTGTGGGTGCTAATTCCCACCGGGGTTTTTACCTTTACCAGGGTTTCCCCAACACCAAAATATTGTGTTATTGTGTTGGAATTCATTATTTTCATTGGATTTGATATTGCTGCTATTCAAAGTTTAAAGTTTAATATTCTATCATACAACTGATTCACCCCCCCCTCTTAGTTGTGTTGTGGACCGTTATTCCTAATAGGGCATGACTAAGAGAAACAAAGGGGGATTTTTTTGGATTCAACTGATAGCATAGAAAATTAATTGTACCATTTAGAAATTAACTAAATGCTAAATCAATTCACTAACTCAGTGAGCAGTCTGATGCTTCTAAATCCCACATGGAATCCAACTCCTGAAATTGACTAGTAGTAACAGGTTCATCTTCATTAGGAGTTGGGTATTCAAAATCAAAAAATTCTTCACCTTCATTCTGAGTCTGGGACTGAGATCCATCGTTTGTCTCAAAACTAGTAGTAGCATCATCAGGCCTTGAACTATTGCAAAGCCATCGTATTTCACGCATGGAATTCCAAATTGCCAATGCCATATCATAAGGAAAATCTCTAGCATTGTACTGAGTTACAAACAACCTCAAGAAAGTTTCCAAATTTTTGTCTAGTTTTTTTTTTCTGATCTTTGATTTCAAAACCCCCAATGCATTGAAACTCTTTCATCTTCCACCGGTCCCAATATCATTGTTTGACATAAATTAGCAAGTTTGAAATATTTTTATATTGAATCATGCAATACTTCACTCCGCTCTATTCTTTTCCAAAGCCTGGTTATTGCACCAGGTTCCAATGGATTCTTCAATTTTTTCAACTGTAATTTCATACATGATGCAAATTATCTACATTAATTTTTAAGATTAGATGAATCTAAAATTCCTTCAATTGGTTGTTCATTGCAATCTGCATGTTTTGAAAACTCTCTCACCAATTCATCAATTTTTTTATGAAAGATATGTGCATCAATTTGTTTATCTCTGACATTTTTCCAAAAATAAGGAAACACACAACCCATGGATTCAATAATTTCTTGTTGAGGGAATATTTCACGAATCTTAGTTGAAAGTTGGTAGGAGATTAACTTCAAATTATCACTAATCGATTTAACAATCCTATAAAAATCTTCTTTTTTAATTGGAAGTAGTCTGTCTCACTTGCCTGTCTTAGCTTGGTGCATTGGTATTTCATATCATTTCACAAACACACATAAATCATTTTTTGTATTAAATTGTAAAAAATTCTCAACATGATTCAAATTTGTAATTATCTTCCACTTGAAAAAATTTGGGCTTTGAAGTGTTGTCTTATCTAAATACAAAGCATCCAAGGAAATGCATGTCATTCTATGTAAACTTCTATACTCATGGATATACATAGTTTTGTCTTGGGCTTTCTTAACAAGTTTGTTCATTAAATCCAACATGGGGAGAAGACTGGCTAAAGTTAATAGAGTCTCTATATCACTTAACTTATGTAATAGTTCAGGAGCTTTGTCTACTGTGAAGGTGTTGCACATATATTAGTCAGGTCAAGGATTGATATTCTGTTAGAACTCACTCTACTAGTCCATGCAAAGAGATCCATATGGTCTCAACATCCTTGAGAATCTTGTTTCCTGGTGTTACTCCCTTTGAAAAACCTTAAATTATGCAAAATGTTTAGGACATCTATAGAAGTAAGAGTATAGCTCGCGGACTAGATCTTCAAATTTTGACACTATAGGAAAATTACTTACAATTTTATATGCTAAATTTATTCGATGGGCCATGCAATGTATGCCAAGCATGTAAGGTAAAATAATAGTTTGTAATCTTGCACAAAGACCATTCGTTTGGCCTTGCATTACTTCAGCTCCATCAACTCAAACACACACTAACTTCTTGCCAATTGTCAAATCATCCATACCAATAACTTCATTCAAAGATTTCTCGACTTCAAAATATAAGTTTTATGTTGTTGAATTGCCCCCTATTTTACGAACACCGAGTAGATGAGCTTGACAGACACGTTCTTTTACTATATACACATGCATACAGACCCAAGCAATGTTTGTTGGATATTGCTAATGCATTTAATATGTTTAATCACTACATTATCAATGTTGTTATCATTCATTTTTTGTCACTAATGTCAACATATGTTTCTATGAAGAAAATAAACTGGTTATTACAATGTACGGATGTCGTACGAATGATTCAGAATATGTGAACATAGATGTGTGTACAAGAAGGTGTTGTGATCTTATATCTAAGATCACATGATGTGATATTTCATAATTGTTGAGTTATAGAAGATTTGGTGAATATTGGTTACTAGACTGTGACTGTGGAAGTTAACAAAGTAAGTCTCTGAGTTTTGGGTAGACCTTACAGGTGATGTGGATTCAGTATATGGGAGCTTAAGGAATGAAAAATAGTGTACTAAATAATGTTCATTGATCTTAGCAAGGTACATAAATCATGATGATGTTAGTTGTGGCATATGTTCTAGAGAAGACCTATTTGGAAGCCGACTTCAGAGTTGTAGCATGCATCATGAATGGTGAGCATGAATTATGGATTTCAGTCCTTAGTTATTGAAATATAATTGTTTTATACTTTGTTTTAGATATCATATGTATCTTAGCAAGGAGTTATGTAATTATTTTTATATTAGGAAAACCTAGTTGGCTGACTTGATCATCTATTTTGTAATAGGGTATATATGTAAGATCTTTCTTTTGAAAAGATATGGCAGAATGTATGTGATGTAAAAGAAGATTGTGGAAGCTCTGAGCTTGTGTCTATTAGATGTAGAGTAGAGGATAACTTATATACTTCATTGGAACTGATCAAGCAAAGATAGTTGCTATCAAACAGTTCAAGGATTGTGTATTTCCATACATACTCTTGTGTTGTGAACAGTGAGTTCTGAAGGTGGTCATAACCTTCTTTGGGTAGTGAGCCTATCTCTTTTCTTTTACTCCTAACAGGGTTTGTCCTCTAACAAGGACTATGTACTATAATATTTTAATCAGCTCCTAACAGGGATAGATCTTCTAACAAGGATACTATACTCTCAGCACTTCATTAGTGGGTGTTAATTCCCACTGGGGTTTTACCTTTTGAGAGGGTTTCCTTGACAACATATATTGTTTTATTGTGTTGGCATTCATTGTGTTCACTTAATTTGATATTGATGCTATTCAAAGTTTAAAATTTAATAATTTGTCATACAACTGATTCCCCCCCTCTCAATTTTATTGGTGGACTGTTATTCCTAACAATTGGTATCAGAGCTACTAGTCCTTAGAGAGAAAGCTTAATAGCTTGAGGTGATCTTGGAGATGGCATTCTATAGGAAGGATGCTCCAAAATTTGATCCTAAAGAATTTGATAGTTGGAAGAACAAGATGCAAACTCATTTGCTATGTTTGGGCATTTACTACTGGATGATTACAAAGAATGAGATAACCATGAAGGCTGAGGATGAATTGGACAAGGCTTCTGATGAAGAAAAGAAGACATTTTCATATAACATGGTTGCAAGGGAAGCACTAATCAATGCACTCTCTGAAGGAGAGTTTACTAAGGTGAAAGATCTAGATTCAACACACAATATTTGGAAAAGATTAGAAGCATTATATGAAGGATACAAGTTTACCAAGCAAGAAAAGTTATAGAACTAGAAAAAAAGGATGGAGAAGCTGCAAATGAAGGATTATGAAAACATTAGGGCTTATGTACAAAGACTTATAGAGGTTGTGATTGGAATTAGAAATTCTAGAGGCACTTATGAAGAGGAAGAAGTCATTGTGAAGATCCTTAGATCATTGACACCTATTTACAAGACTAAGGTTCAGGCTACAGAAGAGATTATACCTTTAACACCAAAATTTAGCAGAGAAATGTTGATTGCAAAGCTAACTACCTTTGAAGCTGTAGAAATGGGAGATTCTGTACCTAAACTTGAAACAACATTTAAGGCATCTACACACAGAAAGATAACATCTACAATTCCAAGTACCAGTAGTGAGAACATAAAAGAAGAGCTTGGTGAATATGCTAATGAATGGGAACATATACAAGAAGAAGAAATAAAGCTAGATGAACTTGTTGCATTGATCGCTAGAAGATAAAAGAGAGGTAAGGGTAAATTTGAAGGAAAGCTACCTTTAAAATGTTTTTCATACAATAAGATAGGTCACTTTGCATCTAGATGTCCTCCAAGAGTTCCTAAGCACAAACCTAAGTTTTTCAAGCCTAAGTATTCAAATAAAAGGAATGTTATTATGCTAGTGAAGGTATCTCTGATGATGATGACTGTTATTATGAAGAGATTGGATTTATTGCTATTAAAGATGAAAAACTAGTACATGAGGAAAAAGCTTTAGTATCACATGTTAATAAGAAATATGAATGGGTTATAGACAGTGGTTTCTCACATCATATGACTGGAGACAAAAACAAGTTTTTTAAACTAATGAAATATGATGGTGGTATTGTAAGATTCAGAGACAATGTTCCTAAACCTATCCTAGGAGTAGGATCTATTTCTTTGGATGGAAGGACTAATATTGACAATGTATTGCTTGTTGATGGACTTAAGCATAACTTGTTGAGTGTTGGACAACTGGTGGACAAAGAGTATCAATTGGAATTCATTGATGAGAAGTGTTTCATCAGAAGTAAGATAGGAAAATTGATTGCAACTGGTACTAAATCTAGAAGTAATGTATTTGAGTTAAATACATCTGGAGCTTCTTGTTTTGTTGCGAAGGTAGATGACAGCTGCTCATGGCATAGAAGGTTTTTTCATGTCAAATTTGATAATATTGTGAAGGAAAGCTTGACTAATGTAGTAAGAGACCTACCAAAAATTGTAAAACCATCTAAAACTATGTGCAGAGAATGTGTTATGGGAAAGTAGACTAGAATCAGTTATAAAATAAAATCATATACAGAAAAAGGAAAGTTGGATCTAGTACATACAGACCTATGTGGACCTACAAGGACAAGATCATACTATGGTGAAAGGTATTTTATACTCTTTGTTGATGACTTTTCTAGAATGATGTGGATCACTTACTTGAAAGAGAAATCAGAAGCATTTGACAAATTCAAGTTATTCAAAGAAAAAGTAGAGAATGAATAAGGACTAAAGATAAAAATTTTGAGATTAGATAAAGGTGGAGAGTTTCCTTCAAATATATTCAATTCATATTGTGAAGAGTATGGGATACAAAGGCAAACATCTGCTCCTAGGACTCCACAACAAAATGGAATAGCAGAGCGAAGGAACAAAATAATACTGGATGCTGCTAGGACAATGTTGCTTGAAGGAAATGTATCTCATGTGCATTGGAGAGAAGATGTTGGGACAAAAATATACATATTAAATAGAATTCAAATTAGAGAAGGTACAAGTAAGACTCCTTATGAATTATGGTGTAATCATATTCCTATTGTAAAATATTTCAGAATATTTGGTAGTAAATGCTATATCAAAAGAGATGATGAAATAGGGAAATTTGATGCTAGAAGTGATGAAGGAATTTTTCTTAGCTATTCTACTAAGATCAAGGCTTAAAAATGCTTTAACCTAAGATTAAACAAGATAATTGAAAGTAATAATGTGAAGATAGATGAAAAGTTTTAGATACAAGACATAATGTATGAGTGTAATCAGAATACAGAGATCAAGGAGGCTACTATTGCAAAAGAAGAAGAACATATTGAAACTGAATGTGAAAATGAGATTTGTGATGATGACACAAATGAGGCCACTGAGATTCCTAAGACTCCAAGGTATGTGAAGAAAGATCATCCTAAAAATCAAATTATTGGTAATGCAAGTCAAGGAATAATGACTAGATCAAAGACAAGGGAAGAATTTTTTTTTATTTCTCAAGTTGAACCAAAGACTACTGATGAAGCTTTTAAAGATGAATCTTAGATCAAAACTATGTAGGAAGAATTAGATCAGATAAAGTAGAATAACACTTGGGAATTGGTTCCTAGACCTAAAGACAAAAATGTGATAGGAACTATGTGGGTTTTCAGAAACAAAATGAATGAAGAAGGAATTATTGTAAGGAACAAGACAAGATTGGTATGCAAAGGCTATTCACAACAAGAAGGCATAGATTTTGAGGAGACATTTTATCCTATTGCTAGGATAGAAGCTGTGAGACTATTCTTAGCTTATGTTGCACATAAAGAATTCAAAGTATATCAGATGGATGTGAAATCTTCATTTTTGAATGGGGATCTTGAAGAAGAAGTATATATAGAACAACTTGATGGATTTCCTCTATCAAAAGATGAAGACATGGTATGCAAATTGAAGAAATCACTGTATGGACTTAA
The DNA here is from genome assembly GCA_027943335.1 of Chamaecyparis obtusa. Lineage (NCBI taxonomy): Eukaryota > Viridiplantae > Streptophyta > Pinopsida > Cupressales > Cupressaceae > Chamaecyparis > Chamaecyparis obtusa. Next base: position 471,995 of record BSBK01005997.1, read on the forward strand.
GCAAGCGCTAAGGGCTTGGTATGCAAGGTTAGAAAATTACTTACTTCACCTTGGATTCAGAAAAGGTAATGCTGACAGTAACTTGTATTTGAGAACTAGTGAAGATGGAGTTTTGATAATAGAATTTTTTGTTGATAATATTATTTTTGGAGGCAATGATGAGATGTGTAAGAAGTTTTCTAAAGAAATGGATAATGAATTTGAGATGTCCATGATAGGTGAAATGAAATTCTTTCTTGGACTACAAATAAATCAGAGAAAGAATGACATTTTCATTTCTCAAAATAAGTATCTTAAAGAAATGTTGAAAAAGTTTGGAATGGAAGATTGGAAACTTGTTGGTACACCCATGGTGACTGGCCATAAAATGACAAATAATGATGAGACCAAGAGTGTTTTTTAGACCAAGTACAGATCAATTATTGGAGGGTTACAATAGCTAGGTCACTCTAGACCGAATATTGCTAATGCTGTTGGAATTATGGCTAGATATCAGGCAAATCCTAAAGAGACACACATGGCTACTGTAAAAAAGGATATTCAAATATTTGAAAGGAACAATGGAATATGGCTTGTGGTATGATAAAAATGATGACTTTGAACTACAAGCTTATACTGATGCCGATTGGGTAGGAAATATTGATGACATAAAAAGTACTAATGGAGGTGCATTTTTCCTTGGAAAAAGGTTGGTTTCATGGTTAAGTAAAAATCAAGATTGTATAGCTCAATCTACTATTGAATTAGAGTATGTTGTTGCTACTATGAACTGCACTCAAATTGTTTGGATGAAACAAATGTTGAAAGATATTGGAATAAATTTTGTTGAACTAGTGGTTATTCATTGTGATAACACCAATATAGTAAATATGTCAAAGAATCCTGTGATGCATTCTAAAACTAAGCATATTTACATTAAGTATCACTTTTTGAGAGAGAAGGTGGTAGAGAAAGAAATAAGGTTGGAGTACATTAGCACAAAAGAATAGATAGCAGACATCTTTACAAAGCCATTTCCAAAAGATGCCTTTGAGTATCTCAAAGGTATGCTTGGGGTGCATGCCCCTCCTTGTGAGAATTAAATGATGCATGAATGCATTAGTCCAGAGGTTTTCAAAACCTCATCATTTTTTGGACTTGATGTATGGATCTAATCCTTAGGGGGAGTGATCGTTAGGAGCTTACAAATATATTTGGGTGATTTAGCACCTGATTGTTGAAGATTAAATAGAAGACAGTTGATGCCTTATGGAACCCTTTGCCTTTGTTGGCAAAGGGGGAGAGATACTATGAGAAAATACCTACTATATAGGGAGACTATATGAGGAAAGATACTATGAGAGAAGTATTCTTAGTTAACAAATTTTGGGTTGATGGATTTTCCCATATGTTGCCATCAATGCCAAAGGGGGATATTGTTGGATATTGCTAATGCATTTAATATGTTTAATCACTACATTATCAATGTTGTTCTCATTTGTGTTTTGTCACTAATGTCAACATATGTTTCTATGAAGAAAACAAAATGGTTATTATAGTGTACAAATGATTCAAAATGTGTGAACACAAATGTGTGTACAGAAAGGTGTTGTGATCTTATATCTAAGATTGCATGATGTGATATTTCATATTGGTTGAGTTATAGAAGATTTGGTGAAGATTGGTTACTAGACTATGACAGTGGAAGTTGATAGAGTAAGTCTCTGAGTTTTGGGTATATCTTACAAGTGATGTGGATTCAGTATATGCGAGCTTAAGGAATGACATATAGTGTACTGAAGAATGTTCATTGATCTTAGCAAGGTACATAAAGCAGGATGATGTCAGTTGTGGTGTATGTTCTGGAGAATACCTATTTGGAAGCTGACTTCAGAGTTGTAGTGTGCATCATGAATGAAGAGCATGAATTATGGATGTTAGTCCTTAATTATTGAGATATAATTGTTGTATACTTGTTTTAGATACCGTATATATCTTAGCAAGGATTTATGTAATCATTTATATATTAGGAAAGGCTAGTTGGCCGACCTGATCATCTATTTTGTAATATGGTATATATGTAAGATATTTTCTTTTGAAAAGATATGACAGAATGTATGTGATGTAAAAGAATATTGTGGAAGCTGTGAGCTTGTGTCTGCTAGATGTAGAGTAGAGGATAACTTATATACTTCATTGGAATTGATCAAGCAAAGATAATTTCTATCAGATAGTTCAAGGATTGTGTATTTCCTTACAAACACTTGTGTTGCGAACAGTGAGTTCTGAAGGTAGTCATAACCTTCTTTGGACAGTGAGCCTAGGCAGTGAGCCTACCTCTTTTATTTGACTCCTAATAGGGTCTGTCCTCTACCAAGGACTATGTACTCTAATGTTTTAATCAGCTCCTAATAGGGCTAGATCTTCTAACAAGGATACTATACTCTTAGTACATCATTAGTGGGTGTTAAGTCCCACTGGGGTTTTACCTTTAACAGGGTTTCCTTGACAAAAAATATTGTGTTATTGTGTTGGCATTCATTGTGTTCACTTGATTTGATATTGATGCTATTCAAAGTTTAAAATTTAATAATCTTTCATACAAATGATTCTCCCCCCCCTCTTAGTTGTATTGGTGGACTGTTATTCCTAATAGTGTTATCTACTACAGTAACTTCATTTATGGATAATGAAATGAATCTGGACTATTTTATTTTCCATTTCCCATCCAGCGTTTGTTGACCAATGTGACATAGGATAGTGAGGAACTCTCAAAAAAGATAATAAGTTACCATATTCTAAAAAGTCTCTCATAGGACGCCCTCTAGATAGAATATGAAAAACAACACTCATCTGCACAATCTTTGCCAAGCTTGCTTCATTGGATGCATGTTTAAACCCAACCTTGATTGGATTTACACTACTAGCAATTAGTGCCATTCTCTAATTATGCTCTTCATATTCTATGGCATACTTAACATGAAGACTTTCTTCCTTTTATTTCCATCTCACTACTAATATTTCTTGTCCGTGTATGGTCTATTTTTCATAAACCTTACCGACATGCTTTTCTATAGTGCCAATCTTTAGCTGCAACTTCTCTATTTTAGTTTTCCAGGTACAAATCTTACACCTGCATTCTATTGGTTTCTCATAATTGTTTTGGATTGGTTTAATGAACCAGTACTTTGCTACCCAATCAACCTTAAAATTTCTTGTCATTTCCCACTCCTACCCCATTTTTACTTTCCTTTTTCTTTTCTTCCTACCAACATCAATATTATCTTCCTTGCTAGCATTTTCTTCCAATTGGTTCTGCGTATCCCTTATAACATCTTTTGTTATTCCACTATTTTTATCCTCATTTTATGAATTTTGATTTAATTCAATGACAACCCCAACTTATGGTGGTGGTACTGGTGAGATACTCTGAATGGCTTTTACACTTGCAATTGTAGAAGTCAATGGAGCAGAAACATTGCCAATTCTAAAGAAAGCCTTTATGGTAGTATCTCTAAGTTTTGGGCATTTTGATGGCCTCCCAATCCCTTCACTACCCTGAGGAGTCTTACCCTTGTGTACCCTTTGAATCCCTTTAATGCCTTGAGGAGTCTTAGCCTTATCAAATTCTAGGCTTGGCCTTTCATTTGCAATCCCTTCACTTTCTTGATGAGTATCAGTATTGCCCATAACTGACATGGAAATCCCTTCAGCTCTATCACCATAGTGAGAAGTCTGGGTCTCAACCTCCCCTGCCATCTCAATACCTTCACCAACCTGAGGATACCAAGGATAGTCACCCTTGTCTGACATCTTGACCTCTCACTAGTCATTGGGATTCTAGGAATTAAAATTAATAGCAATACTGTGAAGTGTGAACAAATAATTGCTTACCTTGGTTCTTTACGCTTTCTCTGGAATGTTGAATCCTCTGTTTATTGTTGCAAGATTATAATTTGTAAATTTGGCCCTCCAAAATTTTGTAATGGGACACGAAAAGACTATAACAAATCTGAAATTGTGTTCAAGTTTTCAAACTTTTGATTAACTGATTTGAATTTATATCAATCCATGATTCCAATTTCCATTTTTTGTGAATTTATGGGCTTTTCATAATACATTAACATCTTGATTTAAGTGTGGTGAAAAATGTGCCGACCTATTCAATGCACATTGTAGGAATTAAGAAACAGTTGGTGAAATAGGTCCTAGTCAATATAACAATCCTGACGAATATAATGGTCATCCACCAAGCGATGTGAATTTTTTGGGGCAAAATGGGCTGACTCGTTCAATTATAATTAATAACCATTGGTGAATTAAGGGGTCATTACAAGAACCACGTTGAATTGATTAAAGGAGAATATACTGGTAAACCATGTCAAACAGAAAAATATTAATGGTGATTTGAAAGATTATTGACCCATTACTGTGTTAAAATTGGGCGATTTGGGCCACTGTGTATCAGACACGATTCACCAATTTTGACAATGATAATTCCTAGAATTTTCCAAAAGGAGAATATTTGTAACTAAAAAACACTCTGATCCCAATTCTAGATATTTGAAAGGAAACACATATTTGGAAGCTAATTGTTGATAGTATTGAAACATATTCTTCGCATGGTTCCTCTCAAACATTGTTTAAGCACTATCATAATTGTCCTTTGATGTTCCCAATATGACATATCTTAGTAGTAGCTCTATGCATTCTACTTGTAGAGGAAAATGGTTTCAACATTTGATATAAGGTTGCTCTTCCTACAATTATTTTGCCTCTAACATCATTGTCCTCCTCTATTTCTAGTCCATCATCTCTATGTAAATATATATAGTAATTTTAAGTTTTCTACTTAAGATGGGAGATGAATACAACTTTAAGTTTACGGTTGTTCTTCCTACAATAATTTCATCTTTCATACCCCTTATTAACTACTTTTTACTAGTTTATTTGTTTGTGCATGCATGTTTATAGCTATGCATCTATGATTGGATTTTTATAGCTTTAATACTTTTAATCCAATAAATAATATGTTTAGATCCTTATTTTATTATTTTGAGAATTCATTATTTATTATAGTTATAGATTTTAAATGAGAGAAAAAAACTAAAGGGAATAAGATTTTTAAAAGTGTATTTTTTTGGAGTTTGAAGTTTATTTTAACTAATTTGGTTTTAGATTGTGCTTGCTCAGGACCAAGAATCTAGATTTTTAATCTCCTATTTTCCTTATTTTTCTTAATCTATGTGTTAGGAGAACAAATTCATGCACAATTACATTTTCTATGGCACATTGTACCAATACAACCATAGTTGTGTCCTACTCTGGAGGTGTTTTTTATTACTTGCTACATGTAATTTAAAACTATCTATTGAAGCTAGAAGGGCCACATGAGCCTTTGGGAGCTTGTCCTCGAGTAGATGAATACAAAAAATTCCTTGTTGATGATTGAACCCCACAAATGATTTCAAAGATTTAAATGAATCCATATAAAATATACAATATGTCTAGGAAATCAAGTTGTAATATCTATTTGAGCATGTGATTAGCTACACATTTACAAATAATTGAGTTATGAATATTTCTTAGAACTCTGGCTCTTAATATTTTGTTGGTTATATGTACAAGTTGAGTTATATGTTGTTCTCTTTTATCTTATTTTTGTTTCCTTTTCACCTTTTCATAAATTTTGATAGATAAGGGAGAGAGATAGACTATAATGGAAAAAAGGTAAGTGTAAAAAATGGACAAAAAAAATATTTTGAATGTTGGGAGCATAACCATGCATGGTCATATCTAAGAGACATAATTATGGTAATGTTAGCATTGAAGACAATCAAATGAAAAGGATTCATATGGTGGTGACGTGATAGAGTTTGAAAATGCTAAATGTTAAATGTATTCTAAGTTTCAGGGTTATTAAATTTCCAAAGAATCATTAGAAGGTTGTCATACTATTTATTAATATATAATTGAGCTAAGAGTGTGAACTAAATTGGAGGAAAAAATATAAAGTAGTGCCTTTAAAATATCCACACTACCCTTACCTTGATTTGTCTCTCAACATATTTATAACCATGTTAAATCTCATTATGTGAGAATTTTTCCAGATTCAAGTACTAGTTAATTAGTAAATATTTATTGACATATTTTTCATGAGTAGTAGCTCACAAGAGCTCGTCTCTTATGGGCTTGAGAGGTCCTTTGGTGATTCTCATAGGAATAAAACTGCAGACTTCCAAAAGGTTATTTGTCCTAGCACTACTCTAACTCAAACACAATTAACCATGGATTTCATCCAAGATCAAGCCAACTTAGCCTACTACCCCATTTTCTAACTAGGCTTGATCTCATTCAAATTGAATGGTTAATAACATGATTTCATTAAAGTAGTACTGTGTTGGGTGACATCCTAAAAAATCTTAATACTTCACCCCTATGAGCATCATTTAGATGCAATGAGTGCTAAATGAACCATTCATGCTTGTGCGGAGATAGGTTTTTGTGAGCCACCACTCATAAATATTGGTCAATGAAACTTAAATAAAAAATTGAGTATTTGAATTCTAGAATAAAACATCTTATAATTTGACATATTGTGGAAACACCACACACTAAAAAATGTAAAATCTTTTCAAGCATATGAAATTCATGTACAAGGAATCCATAAAATCTTATAGATTTTATTATTTATATTATTTTAAAATATGAAATTCATAGTTTGGAATAAGACTTATAATCCAAAACCTAATAATGAAAATGCTAATGAGTGCAATACTGAAACTCATATATATGTGCCCTTTTCCCTTATATATTTTTCTATTCATGATAGGGGTGGGGTAGAGATCTAATCCGTCTTATAGATTTTATTATTTATATTATTTTAAAATATGAAATTCATAATTTGAAATAAGATTTATAATCCAAAACCTAATAATGAAAATGCTTATGAGTGCAATACTGATTCAACTCATATATATGTGCCCTTTTCCCTTATATATTTTTGGCTCATAATGATATTATATTTGAATGCATTGATTAATGTGTTGAAGATAGTATATTTCACATAGAAGATGGTAGATAAATTTTTTCTACCTTGATACCAAAATCATCCATTATCTTATAGTTGATCTTGATTTTGTTTGTTATTGCAATTTAAGTCTAGAAGTGCATATTTAATATAGACCATCTTTGTATTGTTAGGAAAATAGCATCTCAACCTTGCATCTACATAAGGTTATTATTTTTATCAAGTTTATATTTGAGCATGGATTGGTCCATAATTTTCCCCAATGCTTTGGATGAGCTAGATAACAATGTCGGTAATTTTTCATTGCAAGATCATGTCTAGATTTGAAAATATTAAATTTTCCATTTTTGAAGTTACCAAAGAAATTTTTGTAGTCAATTTTGAAGGCCCTAGAGGCTCGTAAAGAGAATGAGAGTGTCTGTAACTAGTAAAGTTTGTTGTAACTTTTTATTTTATATTGCAAGATTTTTAATGCTTCAAAAGGTTCATCAATCAAACGCGTGATTGAAAAGTGATGAATTTCAGAAGTTGGCCTCGTAAACTAGGAAATATAAAAATGTGTTGGACACATATATGAGCTATAAAATGGAGCTACATGTATTGGTGTGTATTTTGAAACTTCATATGGAATCTTATATTGGAGATAAAATGGGTGCCACTTATAGGTAGGTTTTAGCCCATGGTTTTATAGTATCATTTGATGGTTTCATTTATTGTATCTCATATATATTAGGTGCATGAAACAGAAGATGAGTGTAAGACTCAATAACTATTGATTTACCTCTTGATCTTTGGTTGGTAACACTCATGTGAGAAGCTTACTCTATAAGTGTATTGTGATGTGTTGTTGAATTTTGAATAATGTATTGCGCAACTTTTGGAATGTGGGTATTTTTCTCCTGAAAGGGTTTTTCCCAAAAAATCATTGTGTATGGTATGCATTTTATTTATGCTATTCTATTAAGTTTCTATAATTTTTGTAATGATTCGAGAAATAGTTTACATCCCTCCCATCAAGGTTAGTTTACAAAGTTGTTTCACTACCCTAATTTCCTTACAAGTGGTATCAGAGCTTGATCACCTTCGATTTTAGTTGTGGGTTATTGGGTTTTTTGAACTAATCCAGATTTGGGTGGGAGGTTGTGTACAGGATAATTTGTGATCTTGTTGTAGGAATTTTTAGATTTCAAGTTCATTAAGGAGAATAGAGTTGGATACATTTTTTGGAAATAATTTATAGGTCATAAGGAGCATCATGTTATTTCATATGATAACTAAAATATTACCATATGAGTATAACAATAATAAGTTACATTTGTACATATTGTTGAGATATGGACAACTAAAAAGTGGATTTTCCTTAGTTGACAATGAATCTAATTTAAACATGAACATTAAGAATTGTTTGAAATAATCTAAGGTAGATACAATAACATTATAGCCATATAATCTCACTATTAGATATTTTGATAATATTGGCATGTTCTCTTTAGGTGCCATTACTCTTCCCATCATAGTTGATTAATATACTTTAGAAACATTTTTACCTGTGAAATATAAATGTTATAATTTTTTTTATAGTTTCCATCATTACATGCTCTGAACTCTACTCCTTTCTTACCCAGTATGTTAAATTTTGGCATAATGGTTAAAAATGCGACATATTAGATAATTAAAAACTCAGAGTTGGATAAACTACATAATATAGAATTCTATGCTTTTGTATTAGCTTCACATGCTTCCCTTCATGCATAATCTCTTAGAAGATTTTATGAAGTCTCATAGGGCCGTTTGCAAAACCTAAATCCATCAAATAGGTTTTCATCCTTACACTCCAAAAGACATCTTTGGATCCATCAAACATTGGTTCCTTTTTTGAATAATTGTGTATGCCACACTAGATCTACCTCAAGTTATTAATCTTCTCCAAGGAACTTGGTTCTAATACCAATCCATATGAACACATATACACTGAGAGGTAAGTTGAACTAGTATATGCTACATTTAAATTCAAAGCCACTGCATCATTAAAACCATTACCACATTTCACATTATTATTAAATCAACTATGCAAGTGATACCCCGCCAAGGAATCCAAGAGAAATTAACCTAAAATATGCTACTAAGTTTACAAAATATTTTTTTCTTAAGATTTTACAAACAATAATGTATAGCAATGTGGAAGCAATATAACATAGAGACAATACATACTCATTTACACGATTCATTTACAAATTACAAATCTCAAGGGTTCTTTGATGTAGAAATATGTAAATATAAATCTATTTATTAAGTACAATAACCATTCAATTAAAGTACATCATATCATAAAAGAATACCCAAATACAACTAAACCATAAGGTATACATGATAAGGCACATCTATGTTGGTCTTTGGTGACTGATCAGGGAAGTATTGTACACTTTCCATGTGGAAAATTTTTTAGGGCTAGTTTTCAGGTATTTTTGCGTTGACATGTTGTAACCAATTATAACCCTAAAGCAGCAAAAAAATCTTGTATAAAAATGGCTTAGGGTTAGGGATTTCATGATGTATGGTTTTAGTAGCTTCTAGAGGTGGTATTGAGATGCAAGGGAGTGCTAATTGTAATCAGGTTGTAATCATTAGATAATAAGAATATTGGACTCGTTGTTGGTGAACGTAGCCCAGGGATTGGGTGAGCCATGTTAAATCTGTGTGTCTTGTATTCTCTTTTGTGTGGTTTATTATTTTATGATATTGGTTATATTTTCATGTAACTATTTTTTTTTTTTGTTAATCCTAACAAGTGGTATAAGAGCAAGGTTGTTTTCTAGTCATCCTCTATAGGAATGTCTCATGATTTAGTGGGAGTCTCACGGTTGAGTGGGAGTGATGGTAGATGAGGGTAAGTTGAAGGTTGAGAAGTTTAATGGGCAGAAATTTTAGTTATGGAAAATGAAAATGAAGGACTATCTCTATCAGAAGGATCTATGGCGGCCATTGGAAGGAAAATCCAAAAAATTGATAATAATGACTAATGAGGACTGGGATTTTCTTGACAGAAAGGCACTTGGAAGTATTCGATTATGCCTTGCACAATCAGTGGATTTTAATATTACGAAAGAGAAGACAACTGAAGAGTTGATGGAAACCCTAGAAAAGTTATATGAAAATCCCTCCGCTTCAAACAAGGAATTTCTCATGAAGCGTTTGTTTAATATGAAGACGGAAGAAGGTAAATTTTTTGCTAATCATTTGAATGAGTTTAATACAGTTACTGATCATTTATCTTCTTTAAATTTTCTTTTTGATGAAGAAATTAGGGCTCTCTTGATTTTGTGTTCTTTGCCTAAAAGATGGAATGGCTTGGTAATGGTTGTTAGTAACTCTATTTTTGGTTCTAATACCCTAAAATTTGATGATGTTATTGGTGTGATTCTAAGTGAGGAACTCATAGGAAAATCTTAGGTGGATCTACATCTGAAAGTGTCTTGAATGCACAAAGCAGAGGAAGAATGAATGAGAGAGGAAATAATTATGGAAATCATAGGAAATCAAGAGGAAAATCAAAGGGTAAGAGATCTCAATCTAGAGGACCAAATGATTGCTGGTACTGTGGAAAACCAGGTCATAAGAAGAAAGATTGTTGGTCTCAGAAGAATAAAGAAGGTGAAAAACAAGAAGGTAACAAGGAGGCAAATGTGGTAAGTAATAAATCTGAAGAGGATTCTTCGCTTCTTTCTTTAGAGAGCGTTGATGATTCATGGGTTTTAGATTCAGGAGCTTCATTTCATGCTACACCCCATAGAGGTTATTTTCCTGATTATGTCCAATGAGATTTTGGGCTAGTTTATTTGAGAGACAATGAACCCTGTCAGATTATTGGAAAGGGGAAAATTAAGATTAAGTTGCAAAATGGGAATCATTGGCTACTACAAGAGGTAAGACATATTCCAAGGTTAAGTAGGAATTTAATTTCAGTAGGGCAACTGGGTGATGAGGGTTGCACAATTACTTTTAATGATAGAAATTGGAAGGTTTCAAAAGGTTTCTCCATGATTTCCTGTTGTTCATACCATGCATCCTAAAGCAATTTGCAACAATGTGACCAAATCTCCCTCATGTAGTACAAGTGATTCTTGTATTATAATCCCATGGTATTTTAGGTCCTCATCAATTGTTGTTAGCATTCTATCAGTTAGGGATCTATTTCTCATTTTTCCTTTGAGACTTGCATTTTTTGAATTTATGACCATATCTCTTGCAGTTGTTACAATAACCTTCAAACCCCGACTTCCTTGGATTGTTAGTAGTTTTTCCTCTACATTCAAATGCCTTATGACCAAACTTATTGCATTTGTAACAATGACCATTAAACTTAGGAGTATTCAATGAATTACCTTTTTTGCTTCTACAGACATTTATTGTGTGTCTTGGTTTCCCACAATGATAGCATATGGGCTTCTTTCACTTCGGTGGGGTAGAAAATTCATCTCAGTTGGCTGCTTGTTTGGAGGACTCACCCTTCTCAGTGGAGTTGTTTGCATTTATCTGAGTCAAGTGGTGTCTCTCAGTTGTCTTTGATTTATCAGTTGTTCATTGATAATCTTCAATGCTTCTTCATTTCTTTTCAATACTTCATTAGAATCTCTCTTAGATTTCAGGTCATTCTTCAGATGTTCATTATCAAATCTTAGTTCAACAATTTCTCCAACTTTCCTTGCAACATCTTGATTTGCACTAACAAGTTGGTATGTCAAGTTGTAGAAATTTTGTGTCAACCTCATTATTTCCCTATCTTTCTCATCCAATCTTGTATTCATTTTCCTTCTCTCCTCTTCAACTGTTATTTTTGATAGACTACAACTAATTGAATATATTGAGCGAGAAATTGACAACTGATTGGATATATGAAATACAATGATTGATGCTTATTGAGTTACTAATGTGTATGTGTGACATTAAATTAGTTAATGTACTGTCATTGATGTCAACTAGTTTTGAATATACTTATCATGATGGTTACAAACATCTTAAGAAGGAAAGAATGATGAAGGAATGAGATATCTACATAAAAATGAGATGGATGAGGAAGTTATGGATATGGTATTCATTGGGGTAACTTATTGATGAGTCTATGACATTATGTTAGTGATTTGATTGTATTACATGAATCTATTATGGATTGTAGATCAAGAATGAACATGTTTATATGGTCATTAAATGACGAATTTAGTATACACCAAGCAAGTCTAGTGTATATTGAGTGTAGTGTTAACCGAGCTAGTTATCACCACCGCATTATGGTATTGACTGAGTGAAAGAAATAAATGGAACTTACAACTGCCGACTAAAGATGATGAGATGGAAAATTGTTGATGATTATGAGGTAAAAGATAATGTTTGTTATGATGATCAAACAAATGAAAAATTCAAAGATGATTGAATGAAGGAGAATGAAATGTGTTATTGACACAACTACCGAGGAAGGTTAAAGTGACAAAATCAATGGTGAAGATTAAGAGGAAAAATCTATGGATGTCTATATAAAGAGATAAGAGATTCATTATTAATTCTGTTGTAGAAGATTTTGCCTAAAAATATTGCAATCATGCAAAGCTGATCAAACTAGTTGAAGATAGAACTGAGCAATTCTGCAGACAACACCGAGCGATAGAGAAAGCAATTATCAAGCAGAATAAAGTTGGAGAAAATAAAAAAATTGAATTAATTATTGATCAGAGGTATTTTTGAGCTTAGCATAGATTTGAAAATATGCAAATCAAGTTGTACTTGAATCAGATCATTACTGTATTAGTTTAACCATTGCTATGGATAAGTCTCTTAACCAAGTGGGACTTAACAGTCTTTATATTTCAATATGAAATTCAATGAACGTTGATTGTTTTTTTTTTGACTGCATAGTGAATGTTTAGTCAAGGGAGAATTGTTAGTGATAAATCCTCTAACCAGGTCACACCTCATAGTGTGTTTTGTAACCTTTAACATGGTTGGCTCTTAACCAAGCTCACTTCAGAAGAGTGAATTATTTTGGGTTACCTGTCCCAGGTGGTTTTTTCCCTAACATGGTTTCCATGTCAAAAATTAAAGTGTGATGTGTATGGATGTGTTGAATTGTTATTTTACTTTACACATTACTATACCTAGATTGATAAGTAAACACAATATTTAATTTAATGGTAATTTGTAGATGAACAAAAAGACACAGTTGATATATTACCAAGTTGATTAATTGATTTGTGAGTTTTGTTATATACACCTGGGAGTATTTGGGACTATAGGATAACTAGACTTAACTGATTCACCCCCCCTCTTAGTTATCTAACAATTGGTATCAAAGCATTGAGTGCTTGAAAGAAAATTTTGAAGGACTTAAGATAAAGGTCACAAGATGTATAAGAGAGAGGTGCCAAAGATAAACAAAGACAACTTCTCGACATGGAAAAGAAGGATTAAACTATATCTATCAGGGATTGGCGAGTCTATAACATACTACTTGGAAAATGAGTTAATCTTACCCTCTAGACCTTTTACTATTGATCAGTTGAGAGAAAAAACATGAGCACAATGTTATGATGATAGAACTTGCTTCTTCCTTATCAGATGTTGAATTTGAAGATGTCAAGACATGTACAACTGCCAGACAGATGTGGGACAATATTACACCAGTTCATGGAGGAGATGTGAATGTGCTAAGGGCTAAAGCTGAAATTCTTAGAGGAAAGTTTGATGACATGAAAATGAAAGAAGGAGAGAACATATCTCAGTACAATAACCGAGTCAAGGAGGTTGTGAATGTTATCCGAGGAATAGGTGGAATTATTGATGAAGACATTGCTATAAGTAAAATTCTTAGAACTTTGTTACCTAGTTATATGCTATTAGAGTCTCTACAATTGATGAAATGAGAGCATCTCCTGGTAATAACGCTATACTTGATAGTCTAATTGGTAGACTGACTAAATTTGAGTTGAACAACTTTGACAATAGTATTGTTCGTACTGTTGAGTTTGCATTTATGTAATCTCTAAAAATTGGTAAATCAAGCATCAAACATAGGATAAGAGATGAAAGTGATAGTGAAAGTGAAGAGGATGAACTTGATGAACTTGAAGCACTAATGGCTAGAAGATTGAAAAAAGGTAAAGGAAGATATAGAGGAAAACTACCTTAGGTATGCTTCAAATGTAAAGAGATTGGCCATATTGCTTCTAGATATCCTAACAAGAAAGAAGATGAGAAAACTAATTAAAGATCTAATGAAAGGAAGTTTGACATAAGAGATAACCAAGAACACAAAGGCAACCGACAGTATGACATAAGAAGTAACCAAGATTACATAGTCAAAGGTAAGAAGGTATGTTACCTTGTTGAAGATGATGGTGATGACACTGACACTGACACTGATGAAGTCATTGAGGTGGTATTTGTAGCTTTGAAAGAAGATTCAAAAGAAGAAGAAAGGTATGTAGAAACAACACTTATTTTAAAAGTTAGTAAGAATGATACTTGGATTATTGATAGTGGTTGTACACATCATATGACTAGTGATGAAGAGAAATTTGAATACCTTGAACATTATAGTGGTGGATCTGTTAGAATGAGAAATGATAGACCTTGTCTAGTGAAAGGAAAAGGGTCTATATTGTTGAACAATAAGATTAGATGAGGGAATGCGGGTGAAAGGACTTAATTAAAATATGTTGAGTGTAGCACAACTGAATAACATAGGTCACCAAGTTTCATTTGAGAATAGAAAGGTGAAAATCTATGATGAGACTAGAAAGTTGGTCGGTACTGGTGAACAATCTAAAGGTAATTTATTTTATCTTGACAATGTTGAAACTTCTTGTTCATTGGAAAAAGATGAACATGTGTGGTTATGGAACAAGAGATTATGTCATGTGAATTTTGACAACATGGTTAAGATCAGTAAGAAAAGAAAATTTAGAGGCCTACCAAGCATATCTAAACTTGACCATGTTATGTGAAAACAATGTCGAATGGGAAAGATGTCAAAATATAGTTTTAAGAGAAAATACTTTTCTTATAATGCTATTTTTGAATTGGTTCATACTGACTTGTGTGGCCCTATGAGAACTCAAAGTTATTATGGAGACATATATTTTATCTTATTTTTTGATGACTTCTTTAGAATGATGACTATCATGTTCTTGAAAGAAAAATATGAAGCTTTTAAGATGTTTAAATGGTATAAAGTAAAAGTGGAAAAAGAGACTGGTAAAGAACTAAAATGATTGAGATCAGACAAAGGTGGTGAATTTATTTCTGAGTTCACTAATTTTTGTAATGAGCATGGAATTAAGAGATAGGTTTTTACACCAAGGACACCCCAACAAAATGGGATTGTTGAAAGGAGAAATAGATCTATTGTGGATTGTGCTAGAAGACTAATGATTGAAAAAGATGTGGCACAGATATACTGGAGAGAAGTTGTTAGTATTGTTGTATACACATTGAACCGGGTTCAACTGAAGAAAGATTCAAACAAGACACCTTATGAATTATGGTATGGTTACACACCTAATGTGAGTTATTTCAGAATATTTGGAAGTATATGTTACATTCTGAAAGATGATAGAAATGGGAAATTTTATTCAAAAGGTGATGAAGAAATATTTCTTGGATATTCTACAAAGAGCAAAGCTTATAAATGTTTGAATAAGGCTAATAACAAAATGATTGAAAGTGAAAATGTGAGATTTGATGAATTTGCTGAGAAAAATGATGAAGAAAGAAAAAAAGAACCAAAAGACTATGGTAGATTTCTTTACATTGAGGAACTAGACACTCTACCCAAGAAATTTCCTGGCGTTATCGAGCAACAGGGTAATACTACCGAGCATCAATCTTTACAAACCAAGAATCAACAAACTATTACCGATGAAGATCATGATCATGTATCAAGTGGAGAACATATTGAAGATCAAATAATTGAACATGTACTTGCAAGATACGTAAGGAGACATCATCCACAAAATTAGATTATTAGAGATAAGAAAGATGGAATGATTACATGAAGTAAGTTGAGAAACAACACATGCTTAGTTTGTGAATTTGAACCTAAAACTATTAAAGATGCACTTTAAAATGATGAATGGATTAAGGCTATGAATGAAGAGATTGAGAAGATACAAAAAATCAAAACATGGACATTGGTACCGAGACCAAAAGGCAAGAATGTAATTGGAACCAAATGGATATTCAGAAATAAATTGAATGAGAATGGAGATGTTACAAGAAATAAAGAAAGACTAGTATGTAAAGATTATGCACAAGAAGAAGGTATTGATTATGGTGAGACTTTTGCACCCGTTGCTAGACTTAAAGGAGTGAGGATATTGCTTGCATATGTTTCTTACAAAAGATTTAAAGTTTATCAGATGGATATTAAATCTCCATTTCCGAATAGAATACTTGAATAAGAGGTATACATTGAACAACCTGAAGGTTTTATCGATCCTAATTAGAGGATATGGTATGTAAGTTGTACAAAGTATTATATGGATTGAAACAAGCACCGAGAGCATGGTATGAAAGACTGCACTCCTATCTTATTAGTATTGGATTTGTTAGAACAAGTGACGACAACAATTTGTATTTGAAAGGTGAAACTATGACAAGATTCTCATTGTTGAAATTTTTGTTGATGATATCATATTTGGAGGACATGATAACCTATGCAAATCATTTATTGATGAAATGAGAAAAGAATTTGAAATGTCAATGTTTGGAGAGATCAAATTTTTTCTTGGCTTGCAAATATTACAACAGAATGAAGGCATATACATTACACAATCAAAGTACATCAAGGAAGTATTGAAGACATTCGGTATGGAGGACTCAAAACCAGTCACTACACCTATGGTCACTGGATGAAAATTGACAAAGGATGACAAGTCAACTAAGGTAAATTAGACATTGTATAGATCAATGATTGGAAAATTGATGTATGTTGTGCATAGTAGACCGGATATTACACATGTTGTTGGAATTGTAGCAAGATTTTCTCCTAATCCTAAAGAACCACATATGACTATTGTGAAAAGAATTTTGAGATACTTGAAGAACACTGAAAACTATGGCATTTGGTATAAGAAAGAAGGCAATTTTGAACTGAAGTTTACACAGATATGGGTTGGGCTGGAAATATTGATGATAGAAAGAGAACTATTGGTGGGAGAAAGATTAGTTACTTGGATAAGTAAGAAACAAGGATGCATTTATTAGTCCACTGTAGAAGAAAAATATATTGTTGTTGCTGCTAATTGTTCAAACATTGCATGGATAAAACAACTTTTGGAAGGTGTGAATGAGGAGATCACTGACCCAACGATAATATATTGTGATAACACTAGTGCAATAAACATTTCTAAGAATCTGGTGATGCATGCAATGGAAAATCACATATCTATAAAGTATCACTACTTGAGGGAACAAGTACAAGAAAAGAAAGTAAAATTGGAGTATGTGAAATCACAAGAGCAACTTGTTGATATATTTACTAAACCCTTCTCTATGGACACATTTGAGTACTTGAGAAGTACACTAGGGGTCCATCCCCTATCTATCGGTCCCTAAGGTGATTAGGAGGTTGCATCAACCTATACTTTATCCGAATATCAAATGATGTTGATGCATAATGTTCACACTTTGGGATTCATAAGGCTATGAAAATTGAAAGATGAAAGACAAACTGAAATTGAATATCAGTACATGCAAGGTACTTAATCTGAACCAAATAATAAAGATAATATTTTGGCTATTGAAGAGATGATAATTTTCTTTTTGGCATTGCTATAAAATGGAGAGAATATTTAATGAAATATTTATCTACAGGAAGTGATGATTGAAGAAAGGAAGAGAGAATAATAGAGAGATGTCAATTAGAATAGAAGCTAACCAAAAGGGAAAGTATTGATGTTGTGTAGTGATTAAACATATTAAATGTAGAAGCTAGGGAGACCTTACCGAGTTACAACATTTGCATATAAAGTTGTAGAACATATCTTTGGTATTCTATGGCATATTTCATATTGTATTTCCACCAATGCCAAAGGGAGAGATTGATAGACTACAATTGATTGGATATCTTGAGAGAGAGTTTGACAACTGATTGGATATTTGAAAGACAGTGATCGATGATTACCGAGCTACTAATGTGTATGTGAGACATTAAATTAGTTAATGTATTGTCATTGATGTCAACTAGTTTTGACTATACTTATCATGATGGTTACAAACATCTGAAGAGGAAATAATGATGAAGGAATGAAATATCTACATAAAGATGAGATGGATGAGGAAGTTATGGATATGGTATTCATTGGGGTAACTTATTGATGAGTATGGCATTATGTTAGTGATTTGATTGTATTAGATGAATCTATTATGGATTGTAGATCAAGAATTAAAAAGTTTATGTGATCGATAAATGAAGAATTCAGTATACATCGAGAAAGTTTAGTGTATATCAAGTATAGTGTTAACTGAGCTAGTTATCACCGACGCATTATGGTAGTGACCAAGTGAAAGAAATAAATGGAACTTACGATTGCCAACTAAAGATTATGAGTTTGACAATTGTTGATGATTCCAAGGTAAAAGATAATATTTGTTATGATGATCAAATGATTGACAAAATTAAAAGATGATCAATTGAAGGAGAATGAAACATCTTATTAACACAACTACTGAGGAAGGTTAAAGTGACAAAATCAACAGTAAATATTAAGAGGAAAAATCTATGGATGAGAATAAAATGGTTTATGATGTCTATATAAAGAGACAAGAGATTCATTATTAAGTCTGTTGCAGAAGATTTCACGTGAAAAGATTGAAATCATGCAAAGATGATCAAACTGGTTGAAGACAAAACCTAGCAATTCTGCAAACAAAACTGAGCGACAAAGAAAATAATTATCGAGCATAACAGAGTTAGAGGAAAAATAAGAAATTGAATTGATTATTGATTAGGGGTATTTTTGAGCTTAGCATAGATCTAAAAATTTGCAAATCAAGTTGTATTTGAATTAGATCATTACTGTATCAGTTTAACCATTGCTACAGATAAATCTTTTAACCGAGTGGGACTTGACAGTCTTTATATTTCAATATGACATTCAATGAATGTTGATCATTTTTGTTTTGACCCCATAGTGAATGTTTGGTCAAGGGAGAACATTTAGTGATAAATCCTCTAACCAGGTCACACCTCATAGTGTGTTTTGTAACCTTTAACAGGGTTGGCTCTTAACCGAGCTCACTTCAAAAGAGTGAATTATTTTGGGTTACCGGTCCAAGGTGGTGTTTCCCCTAACATGGTTTCCATGTTAAAAATCAAAATGTTATATGTGTATGGATGTGTTGAATTATTATTTTTCTATACACATTACTATAACTGGATTGATTGGTAAACACAATATTTAATTTATCGGTAATCAGTAGATGAACATAAAGATAGTTGATATATTACCGAGTTGATTAATTGATTTGAAATTTTTGTTATATACATTTGGGAGGACTGTAGGATAACTGGACTTAACTGATTCACCCCCCTCTTAGTTATCTAACACTTTTGTCATCCTCAACTTTTCCTTTTTGTTCCAATATTTCACACATCCTTACCAACTATGCTTCTTCTTCTCTTTTCAATATTTTCACCTGATCAGCTAGGTTTTTGTTCTTTTTAGATAATTATGATATTATAGCATCAGATCCATCAGACATGATTCCCTCTGATTGTTCTTCAATTTCCTCAACTTGATCTTGAGTATCTTTCAACTGATGTGCTAGCCCCCTTCCTCTTTTTGATTGAATGTTTCAATTTCTTGCTCAATTTTTCAACCTACTTGTTAGCCATTTTGAGTTTCATTTCCATGTTCTCAATAAACCTTTCATATTTGTAGCTTTCCATCTTTCTAGATCTTTCCTGTCAAGTGATTAAAATTCTTAATAAGAGACTGAGCTCTGATACCAATTGTTGGATTAGGTGTGGAAAGGTAAGTACTGGGAGGGGAGGGGTGAATTAGTACTTTAAAATACTTTTAATCTATTTAAACTTTCATTTCTAACCATTTACTAATTCCTTAACATTTGCATGCATCACATGAAACATATAAAATATATAAGAGATAACACATAACACAAATATTTGATATTGCAAAAATCCTTGTTAGAGGATAAAAATTGTGGTGGGGATGACACCCACAAGACTTCACTACTACAGAATAAAGTTTGCTTGGTTAGAGCTACAATGTCAGCTATTTCTGATAGCTTACCCTGTTAAGAGTATTAACTTGGTTAAGATTCTAAAGACTATTAAGTCTACCTCGTGAAAGGATTTTCCAATTCTAATCTAAGAACTACACTTGGTTAAAGGGTTTACAAAATTAGATCTGCTAGGATCTTCTCGGTTAAGAGACTTTACAACTTTGATTAATCTTTAATTAGTAACACAAAATATGTCTGTCAAACTTGCATCGAACATATGCTTATCAGACTCTTTATGCTCAATAACTTTGTTCTTCATTTCTTTATTACTCGGTGGCTTCACTTCTTATCACCTTCTTAGTAATCTATTTCACACATGCAATCTCCTCTTGCATTCATATCACCATAATTGCACTGATCTTCATACTCTGATCCATTTATATACAATTCTAGAAGTGGTGCTAGCATTGGTTGATGCAGGAGCATCTCAGGTTCTTGGAAATCCCGTATAACCAAAAAAACAAGTTAGAGTTGTTAGTTGTGATTGGTATATTCTTTTGGGCTCTCGATGATGTTTTCTTGTTTCCACCAATGGGGCTCGATTTCTACTTGATTCCTTCATTTACCAAGTTGGCTCGGTTGGTTCACCGTGTTAACTTACTAATGCTCGGTAATCTGGCTCATCAAGTGGTTTATTTTGGATTTCTTTTCAGGCCGACTTGTGCATTGAATTTTGGTCACAAAGTTAATGTTTGCATCGATCATTGGGAAATGTGTGGACCTAGATCTGGTAATTTCTTTCTTCAATGATGGATATGAAGGCCGACTTGTTTTGGTAGCCTCTTGCATATATAAAGTAGTTGGTTGTAGTTGTAAAGAAGAAAGTCTTAATTTAGAAGATAGTCTTTGAAAGATAAATCCTTACATGTTGGAGGACTATTGTAATCAAAGTTGAAGGTATTTGGCGGTAACTGGGAAGGCCTTACAACCTGACATGTATGAGGTTATTGATGAATAATATATGATTTTTTCTGCATTATCTCTCTCCCTGCTGTGTTATTTCTTCCGTGTGTTATTTCTGCAAGGATGTTGGTGATTAGGGTGTACCTTTTTCCCCTCTTCTTGATCCCTCTTATGTTAGGTGGTATCAAAGAAAGGTTGAGATCTAGATCTAAATTTGCAATTTTAGGTTGAGGGTTCCTTCTTGCAAACCCTAGTTGATATTTGTTTTGGGGTAGCAGATTGTGATTTGACCTACAATTTCAAAGGGTTTCAAGATGGTTCGTGGGAGGTGAGATGCAAATCCAGGATTCGCAGCCATGCTAAGATAATTTTCTGCTAGGTTAGAAGTTGTTGAGACAACCCAATGCCGAGGAAGACATCTTGAGGATGTTAGTGATGAAGAAGTTGAAGATGAGCAAGGTGAAGCAGAACCTGCACCTGTAATGGATCAAGGTGAAGAAAGAATTTTTAAGGCATTGAAAAAATTGAGTCTACACCACATTTCAATCCTCCTAAATATAGTGGAAGGATGGATTCAGATGAGTTGATGGATTGGATAACCGAGATGGAAAAGTACTTTGAATATGAAAATGTCCCTGAAGAGAAAAAGGTGAAAATTGCAAGTACAAAGTTGAAGAGTCATACATCCTTATGGTGGGAGCATCTACAATTGGATAGAAAGAGGAAAGGAAAAGACAAAATCAAGGTATGGAATAAGATGCTGAATAAATTGAAAGGCAAGTTCTTACCCTATGATTATCAGATTAACCTAGTTAGGTGAATGCAAAGTTTGAGACATAAATATATCTCGATAAAAGATTATACTAAGGAATTCTATAGATTAGACATCAGATCTGGACATGTTGAGGATGAAGTGGAAAGAATTGCTATGTACCTAAATGGGTTAAGAGTTTCTATTCAAGAGGAAATTAGTTTGGTTAAGTTGGAAAGTATTGAAGAAGCTTATCAGTTTACCTTGAAAGCTAAGGAGAAATTGAAAAAAATACATGAGCAAAGACAAAGAGGAAGATGTGGTAGATTCCCTAGAGGAAGAGGTAGATCTTATGGTAAAAACAATAGATCTGATCAAGACAAAACAAATCAGGATAAAGGTAAGACTGAGTGGAAAAGTGAAAGTTCTTCTAGAGAAAGAGGCAGTAACTATAGATGTAATTATATAAGAGGTGGATTCTGAGGAACTTGTTACAGTTGTCGAGAAGAAGGACATAGGTCATTTGAATGTACACATGCAAGTAAGAAGGTCAGTAACAGTAGAAATTCTTTGGTGCAAGAAGACTCACTGAATGAACCAAAGAAGGAAAAGAACTTAATGGTCAGGAGAGCACTTTGGAGTGAAAGTAATAAGGAAGATTCGGTAAGGAAAATTTTGTTGAAGACCAAATGTAGAGTTGTTGATGAAGTGTAGAAGGTAATAATTGATAGTGGAAGCTCAGATAATTTGGCATCTGAAGAAATGGTTGGAAGTTTGCAGTTGGAAAGGTTGAAACACCCGAGACCTTATCAAATTTCATGGATCAAGGATGAGCATACCTTGTTGGTAAGTGAAAAATGTTATGTGAATTTGAAAATTGGCAAATACTATGATAAGGTTTTATGTGATATCATGCCTATGGGTTGTTGTCATATTTTATTGGGTAGACCATGGCAATATGATAGACATGCTATATATGATGGGAGATTGCATAAATATACTATTTGGGCTAATGGGAGAAGACAAATCTTGCTGCCTTTGATTGAAGAATATGTTAGTAATGTTTATACATCTGTGAAAGTTTGTCTGATGGAAGGAAGAAAGTTTGTTAAGGATTTGAAGAAGAATGATGTGTGTTTTGTTGTGATTCCTAACAAACTGAGTGAGAAAACAAAAGATAGTATCCCTGAAAAGATTGATAAGATACTCATTGAGTATAGAAAGATAATTTTTGATAATGTACCGGATGTTTTACCATTAAAGAGAAGCATTGATCATTGTATGGATATAATTCCTGGAGCTAGTTTATCGAATAAGGCACCACATCGATTAACACCCACCGAGAATCATGAACTTAACCGACAAATCCAAGAATTGTTGTAGAAAGGTTTGATTTGAGAAAGTTTAAGTCCATATGTAGTACTAGCTGTATTGGCACCTAGGAAGAATGGATAATGGAGAATGTGTATGGATTCCAGAGAAATTAACAAGATAATAGTGAAATATAGGCTTCCTATACCGAGAATGGATGACATAATGGATAGCTTGACTGGAGCAAAGTATTTTACAAAAATTGATTTGAAAATTGGATATCATTAGATAATAATTAGAGAAGATGATGAATGGAAGACTACTTTTAAGACAAGAGAAGGTTTGTATGAGTGGTTGGTTATGTCTTTTGGTTTAACTAATGCACCACGTACTTTTATGAGATTGATGAATGAGGTTTTGAAGAAATTCTTGGGTAAATTTGTGATTGTATACCTAGATGACATTTTGATATTCAGTAAGATCAGAGAAGAACATTTGTTGCACATTAAACATGTATTGCAGAGATTGAAAGAAGAAAAGTTGTTGATTAATTTGAAAAAGTGTTCCTTCATGAAAGAAGAGATTGTGTATTTACGATTTGCGATTTCAGTTGCTGGTTTGAAAATGGATCTTGAAAAGGTTGAAGCTATTTTGAATTGGCCTACACCTAAAAATTATAGTGAGGTAAGATCATTTCATGGTTTAGCAAGTTTTTTATGGAAAGTTTATCAAAAATTTTAGTTGAATTTGTAATGCTATGATTGAGACTATGAGAGGAGATTAAAGAGAGTTCAAGTGGACACATGGAGCTGATAAAAGTTTTGAGACTTTGAAGTAGAAGGTTGTTGAATTGCCTGTGTTAGCTTTACCTAATTTGAATAAGGTATTTCAAGTTGAATGTGATGCAAGTGGTAATGCAATAAGAGCTATTTTGAGTCAAGAAGGTAAACCTGTTGCTTTCTTTAGTGAAAATTTGAATAATGCAAAAAGAAAATATTTTGTATATGATAAAGAGTTCCGTGCTATTGTTCAAGCCCTAAAGAAATGGAGACATTATTTGATACCAAGTGAATTTATGTTTTATACTGATAATAAGGCTTTATAATATTTGGGTAGTCAGAATAAGTTGAATCAAAGAAATATGAAATGGGTTGAATATTTGCAGAGTTATACATTTTTGATAAAACATAAGAGTGGAGTCACTAACCAAGTTGCTAATGCATTGAGTAGAAGAAGATCTTTGATGACCAAAATGAGAATTGAAGTTCTTGGTTTTGATGACATGAAAGATTTGTATGAAACTGACCCTAATTTTCTGAGTCATGGAGGAAGTGGAGAGCACCTATTCAAGATACCCCGAGTACTAAATGGGAAGAATATTTTATTCAAGAAGGTTATATGTTGTTTAAAGTTATTCAATTATGTATATCGAGAGGATCAATGAGAACTAATTTGATAAAGGAGAAACATAGTAGTGGTCTGGCTGGACATTTTGGAATTGACAAAACATTGAATTTTCTTAAGGAGAAATACTTTTGGCTTCACTTGTATAAGGATGTTCAAAAATTTGTGAAAAGTTGTGGAATTTGTCAAGTTGCAAAGGGAGTAAGTCAGAATACTGGATTGCATACACCAATTTCTATTCCCGAGAAACCTTGGATTAATATCATTATGGATTTTGTTCTTGGCTTACCAAAGACAATAAGAGGTAATGATTCTATATTTGTTATTGTGGATAGATTTTATAAGATGGCACATTTTATACCCTGTAGAAAAACATCAGATGTAGTGTGTATAACTGATCTTTTCTTTAAAGAAATTGTCAGATTGCATGGATTATCGAAAAGTATCATCTCTTACCGAGATAGTAAATTTGTTAGATACTTTTGGAAGACCCTTTGGAAGACGTTGGGTACTGACTTGAGGCATAGTTCTACATTTCACCCATAGATTAATGGATAGATGGAGGTTGTAAATAGAAGTTTGGGTAATCTTTTGAGATGTTTAGTTGGAGATAAACCGAGTAATTGAGATTCTATGTTGGCACAAGCAGAGTTTGCATACAATAATTCAGTGAATAGGAGTATAGGAAAAACATCTTTTGAGATTGTTAATGACATACAACCAAGAGGTATATCATATTTGAAGGACATTGCTGGTGAAGAAAAGAGAAGTGCAGAAGGAGAATAGTTTGCTGAGTTCATGAAGATATTGTACGAGGAAGTGAAACATAAGTTAGAAAATAGTAATAAAAAATACAAGGACAGAGCAAATAAATCAAGAAGACATTAGACTTTTGTAGTTGGGGATGAAGTAATGGCACATTTGAAGAAAGACAGATTTCCTGTTGGAACCTATGGAAAGTTGAAAATGAAGAAATTTGGTCCCTACAAGATATTGAGAAAATTTGACAATGGAAATGTTAATGAGGTTGAGTTAACTCATGACATGGATATATCACCTATATTTAACATTTCAGACTTGTATGAGTATCATGAACCTGATGTAGATATGATAGTACTGACTGATTATCCTAAGAAACAGACAGAAGACGTTGAGCTGATTTTGGAACAAAGAATTGGTAGAAGCACAAAAGGAAAGGAATACATGGAGTATCTAGTAAAATGGAAGAACATACCAATTGAAGATAGTTCATGGATTTCACAATCTGAGTTGGATTCAGCTTGGGTTGCACCTACTGCATGATTCAGAGAATCATCTCAAAAAAACCACAGGTGTTTGATGTAGGAGCATCTCGGGTTCTTAGCAATCCTGTATCACCAAAAAAACAAGTTAGAGTTGTTAGTTGTGCTCGGTAGCTTCTTTTGGGCTCTCGGTGATATTTTCCTATTTCCACCGATGGGGATCAGTTGCTACTTGGTTCCTTCATTTACCGAGTTAGCTCGGTTGGTTCACCAAGTTAATTTCCTAATGCTCGGTAATCTATCTACTGAGTGGTTTATTTAGGATTTCTTTTGAGGTCGACTTGTGCATTGAATTTTGGTCATAGAGTTAATGTTTGCATCAATAATTGGGAAATGTGTGGACCTAGACCTGGTCGTTTCTTTCTCCAATGATGGATTTGAAGGCCGACTTGTTTCGGTAGCCTCTTTTATAAATGAAGTAGTTGGTTGTAGTTGTAAAGAAGCAAGTCTTAAGTTAGAAGATAGTCTCTGAAAGATCAATCCTTGCATGTTGGAGGATTGTTGTAATCAAATTTGAAGGTATTTGGCTGCAACTGAGAAGGCCTTACAACCCGACATGTATGAGGTTATTGATGAATAATATATGAGTTTTCCTACATTCTCTCTCTCCCTGTTGTGTTATTGCTTCAATGTGTTGTTTTTGCAAGGAGGTTGGTGATTAGGGTGTGCCTTTAGCCCCTCTACCTGATCCCTCTTGCGTCAATTACTCTTCCAATGTATATTCCATAATTAATTTTCATTGGCGGATCTCACCTTGTATTCATCTATAATCATCATGTTCTAATCTAGAATGTTTAATTATACGATCTCCTCGAGATTTGTAAACCATTTTCTGTTCGGTGTCCAGATTCAATGTACTTAAAGATTCTTCTAGTGTTGGACTTCTATGCTCAGTAACACATTTTCCTTAACTCATTAACTGTCTCCTCTTCTCGGTTCAGTTGATGTTGTAGCTCGGTACAACTTTGGATCTTGGTGCTTAGTTCTGCCTTGCTCGGTGCCTATACTTGCTTTCCCTTTACCAAAATTACTTGTCGTCTAATTTCCTTTACCGAATATCTTTCCCTCCTTTATCGACTTGTCTTTCCTTTATTACCGAATGACTTTGACAAATAATATGACTTCTTCATAACTAATGACAAGAAAATAACTCTTAGGAGTATCAGCTTGTATAAATTTATAAGAATGGGGAAACCGATATCATATTGAGCAATGCCCAAAATCTAATCTACAACACCCAAGAACTATTTTTTAATTAATTTGAAACTAAAATTTTCTTTATTTCTTTGATCTTGCCTGCCTCTAAAAGAATGACCACAAACATTGATAAAATTTCTAAATTATCATTGTACATGTGTTTTAAAATATGAAATTCATCTCTCGAAACCCATTGGGTCTCAAAATAAAAAATATCACACCTTGAGTCTTGAAGGTAGAATGTTTTCACTTCTTTACCACCTTTCCAAGAAAAAATATTTTCCTTTGGGTGATTAACAGTTGAATGTGAATATCCATGTGGTTAGAATAACAAATAAATAATAAATTGTATCATATGGTTCAAAAAAATGCTCCATGCCCAAGAGATAAGCATTGTGAGAATTAATGTCCACACAAATGATGGAGGTGAGGAGAAGACATATTGAATGTTTCATTAACAACCTTCACTTAAACAATGAGACTCACTAGATTGAAAACTTCTAATTGAATAGATTAATAATTATCCATAACAGCCTTATCTTTGATCGATAATTTTCTTGTCGACTGTGAATCACAAAAGGTTTTTTCTATTAACTGCTTAGTCTTACGTACTACTAAGTTATCTTCCATATTGGCTTCTCTATAAACATGGTTGATGGTAAAGTTTTCTAATTCCTCTAATAAAGCTAGTGCAAACATAGTTTCCTAGCTTGAACAACATTGATGTCAATTAATGAATATCCTTCATTCATTATCATACCCAGATTAAACTTAATGCATAGTTGCAATCCAAAGATGAGGTCTTCAAAATCTGCCTCATTGTTAGTCCCTGGTTCGATTCTTGTAGAAATTGGACAAACCATGTCCCCTTCTAGTATCTAATAACACATCCAACCTCTGATTTCTTAGGGTTTCCTTTTGAAAACCCATCAAAATTAAATTTGTACCACTCCTTTGCAGGTGGTAGCAACTTGACTTCCGATCATTTTCTCTAGAATCATCTCCCTTAACCTCATTAATTGGGATATTTAGCATTGCTTTTAATTATTAATACTTATTATTGCTATTTCTTATTAATAAGTATGACATTAAAATATCACATCTCATATATACTTATCATTTGGTTTATTAAATCTAAACCATTTATCATATAATTGTGTTCATATCTAAATATTCATTTATGTTTCGTTCCTTTTTATCACCACTTGAAATTTCATTATGCATTTTTGCATCCTTAATGTTCAAAAGTTATTTTTGAAAACTCATTTTTCCAATTCACATGACATACAAAGCTTATCTCGTGTTTAAAAAACCATTAAAAGTTGATTACTACTTAACAAATAAATAGATTAAGTTTAAGAGGTTGAGATGAAGTGGCTAAAACATTGTGTAATGATATTGTAGAGATCCGAGTTAGTCTCTAAAGAAACATCTAATATAGAATTCTAAGTGGTTACTTAGTGTTGGTCTTCCATTGTTTGGGTTCTAATATTAATTTCTAGGTTGTTTCGTTTAAAAATCTAATTATTGTATTACTCATAAGGAGCCAAATGTTTGCATAAGCTGGGTTTAATGTTTATTTGAACTATATTTATAGACTACCATAAACATTTAAAAAACAAATAAAAAGATTGACGAATAAATATATTTAACATTTAAAAACACACAAACACCTAGAAAATCTATAATAACCACACATGATAGACACTTCTTAAAAAAAAACTTCTATTAATGTAATTGCACAATCATCTTCACTCAAAACTTAATTTGTATAAATTTTGAAGGAACCACATAATTAAAAATTTGACTTAATTAAATTATGATAAATCTTCAAAAATACCTAAAACACTATCCCATTTTAAATAAATACAGATATAAAATATTTTCAAAAATTCCACCATAACTAAAAATATTCCCACAATTATAAACAATATGAAAAATACCAAATATAAAAAATACCAAACACAAAAATAATACCAATATCATAAGACACACATCTCAAATCACTATTTTCTTATACTTCCTTTTATAATCACACCTCTACTTCCAAGTAATCATAAAAGGACAATAACTTCAATGAATGTTACTATATGTTTATGTTTTAAATTCACACTACATTAAACTGAGATGACACAACACAAAAGCAAGCTAAAATGGTACGTTGGTTTCATACTCTATTGATTTATTATCTTTTCCTTTGGAATGAAATGATGTATTGTTGGCATCCTCTTTGACTTATTATTATTATTCATTCACAAAGTGTGATTAGACTCTTCATGCAAATATTATGAACACAACTCCACTTTGTTAAAGGCGTCAAATATGGTGTCCCCATAAGTGGACACAAGAACATCCCTTTATATTGTAATAATGCTTTAAAATTGGCATTAAAACGTTCAAATATTATTGCACAATATTTTTTTTTGATGATGTGGGATTAAGTAGAATAATACAATGAAAGAGTATAGTCGGTAACATTGTGGAATTTGTTATGTACATAAGGGTGAAAAATTGGCCATTTTAAAGTGTCTCTTGATACGTACTTAAAGATGATCTAATTACCCTATACTACCTACAACTAATTTGAAAATTTGTAAAACGAATCTAAAACATATTCCTCTAAAAACCAATACATTTTTCTCTAATAATTATTTTTACCAATACTCGTGCATAAATACCCTATTAGTTGTGCGCTATAGGTACCAATAAAATTACACAACTCCTCCAATTAAAGTCTACAAATTTTAACTACTAAGAGTACAAGTAGGCGGCTATTAGTACACATGAAATTTATTAATGGACTTTTAATTATAATTTTTTTTGTTTCTTTAAAGTTAGTAATTGAGGAGTTTGGTGAGCAAGGAGTGAACATCACTAGAACATGGATGGTATTTGGGTCCCTCCCTAGTGCCACACAAAAAAATTAATGGATTAATTGTATAATTAAATTATCACAATGTATAAAATATTATTAAATAATTGTTATTCAATAAAATGTTGTAATACATATTTCACATTAGAAATTACACTATTATCACAGTGTATAAAAATATTGTTCATAAATTGTAATTTAATGAATCAACATACTACAAACTTCACACTAGAAAAAAACATGATAATCAGTCTATAAATATATTGTCAAATAATATTAATTCGATGAAGTGTTGTAATACAGACTTCAATAACACAAAATGATAATACATAACTCCAAAAACATTGTCACATAAAAATACAAAGAATAAAAATTACAATAAGACATTCAACGATCTGTCGAGAGAATGTGAGAAATTTCAAAGAAGCACAGAGGTCCACCTACCGGATGTCCATACTATCGAGGTCTCTGATGCCTCCAGCTACGCTCAAAACGGTGAGAAGACACAAGTACCTTCATTTCTGCCATTTTCTTGCTCAAAGGGCTCCACAAGGTTTTCAAAAGTCAACGGTGAAAATGAATTGAAAATGACCCTTCTAGCTTTTATATAGCTTTTGACCTAATTTTCAAAAGTGCTCCGTTTTTCATGAAAATTGCACCCCTGACTAATTTTGACGTTCGAAACCCATTTTTGGGATCAAAATCAAAATTTGAGATCATTTACTATGTCAAAATTGCGATTTAAAATTTCCGAACCCAGGATGTCTGACTGCTTGCATAATCAACCTTCAATCATCAAACGGATCTAGAATTCAACTTAACTGATTATCTTACATCAAACTATCAAAATTTCAACTTCATCAACCATGGTTAACTCATGGTCAAACCTAGTCAAACTTGGTCTTTTGGACCTCCAAACGATGTAGAACGTGTCCCCGGACGTGTATAACCACTTCTCAAATCAATTAACATGCTTCTAAACCATTCAACGCTGACTGTTCTTGTCAGATTTCAATTTTTATCCCGAAGGGGGCATGGTATTACACATCATTCAAAGTCTGTAACTCAATTCTGTCAATCAATCTTTCCTCAGCAATCAAGACAACAACCATGTCTAGTTGCTGAATCATCTAAAGTCCTCATCGCTTGGGGTAATAAAATAAAAAATCTTATGACTAATTGATTAAATTCTTATTTGATTAATTCATGTCAGTTGTCAATTTTTAATAATATAGTTTTTGAATAAAGTTTGGTTTAATAATTGATTAACCCATAAATCAATTATTTTTAATTAAAAAATCAGTTAAGTTGAGGATAAATCACTTTATTTATTTAATTTAATTCATAATTAATTGTGCACATTCAAAGAGCAGTTAAACTCAAAATCAGGAAATCAATGCAAGTTGTTAACTTTTGGAAACTCAACACTCTATTTTGAGTTAAAAGCTGATCTAAACTTCTGATTTGAGTTAAAAAGTTGTTCTTGCATGCTTTTGCATGATTTTGTGAGTTAATTATTTCTGATTTTCTAATAACTCAAAAATC
Organism: Chamaecyparis obtusa; assembly: GCA_027943335.1. NCBI lineage: Eukaryota > Viridiplantae > Streptophyta > Pinopsida > Cupressales > Cupressaceae > Chamaecyparis > Chamaecyparis obtusa. The sequence continues at coordinate 503,584 of BSBK01005997.1, forward strand.
AACCTGAGTTTATCAAGAGTGATTTATGGCTTTTCTCTTGCATCCTCAAAGCCCTGGATTTCTATAAAAACAAGGCTCAACTCTTCATAATTACAACACTTGAATTTGCACAATTACTCTGGCGAATTGGTGATTGAAGGATTGAGCATTTGCGATAGGCGATTTGTGAGATCTTTCATAGTTGATCATTTAGCTTTTACATAGTTTCTTATTCATAGTTTCATACTCATTCATAGCATTTTTAGATCAAATTTGCATTCCAATTTCATTCATTCTAGATTAATTTCATACAGTTTTTCATATTATTGCTCAGAAAATCAAAAAATATAGCTTAATTTGCATTCATAGTTTTTCAATTCTTTACATTCAAATCCTTCGTTTAGGTGTTGCATTGTCATTGGTCTCAGTTTGATCTTAGAGTATCATACTCGCACCTACTAGAAGGCAGTAAATCACCTGGTTAGTTTAATTTCCATTTCATTGCACAATTTTGGTTTTTGGCTAACCTCTAATGTTTTACTAAAGTGTTGTGTCTACATCTAGGTACAAAATTCACACACACAATATCTAGTAATTTTAAGGCTTCTACTTATGATGGGAGATGAATACAACTTTAAGTTTATGGTTGTTCTTCCTACAATAATTTCATCTTTCATACCCCTTATTAACTACTTTTTAATAGTTTATTTATTTGTGCATGCATGTATATGGTTATGCATCTATGATTGGATTTTTATAGTTTTAATACTTTTAATCCAATAAACAATATGTTTAGATCCTTATTTTATTATTTTGAGAATTCATTATTTATATTATTTTAAAGTATGAAATTCATAATTTAGATTAATCTATTTATAATCCAAAACCTAATAATGAAAATGCTTATGAGTGCAATACTAAAACTCATATATATGTGCCCTTTTCCCTTATATTTGTTTTTGGCTCATAATGATATGAGATTTGAATGCTTTGATTAATGTGTTCAAGATAGTATATTTCACATAGAAGATGGTAGATAAAATTTTTCTACCTTGATACCAAAATCATCCATTATCTTATAGTTGATCTTGATTTTTGCAATTTAGGTCTAGAAGTGCATATTTAATATAGACCATCTTCATATTGTTAGGAAAATAGTGTCTCAACCTTGCATTTACATAAGGTTACTATTTTTATTAAGTTTACCTTTGAGCATGGATTGGTCCAAAATTTTCCCCAATGCTTTGGATGAGCTAGATAATAATGTCAGTAAATTTTCATTGCAAGATCATGTCTAGATTTGAAGATATTAAATTTTTCATTTTTGAAGTTACTGAAGACATTTTTGTTGTCAATTTTGAAGGCCCTAGAGACTCGTAAAGAGAATGAGTATCTGTAACTAGTACAATTTTTTGTAACTTGATATTGCATATTGCAAGTTTTTCAATGCTTCAAAAGGTTCGTCAATCAGACATGCGATTGAAAAGTTATGAACTTCAGAAGTTGGCCTCATAAACTAGGAAATATAAAAATGTGTTGACACATATATGATCTATAAAATGGAGCTACACATGTTGGTGTGTATTTTGACACATCATAGGACATCTTAGATTGGAGATAAGATGGGTGCCACTTATGGGTAGGTTTTATCCTATAGTTTTGTAGTATCGTTTGATGGTTTCATGTATTGTATCTCATATATATTAGGTGCATGAAATGGAGGATGAGTGTAAGACTAAATAACTAATGATTTACCTCATAATCTTTGGTTGGTAACACTCATGCGAGAAGCTTACTGTATAAGTGTATTGTGATGTGTTGTTGACTTTTAAATAATGTATTGGACAACTTTTGGAATGTGGGTTTTTTTTTTCTCGTGAAAGGGTTTTTCCCACACAAATCATTGTGTATGGTATGCATTTTATTTATGATATTCTATTAAGTTTATCTAATTATTGTAATGATTTGATAATTTTTTTACATCCCTCCCATCAAGGTTAGTGTACAAAGTTGTTTCACTACCCTAATTTCCTTACAAGTGGTATCAGAGCTTGATTACCTTCGGTTTTAGTTGTGGGTTATTGGGTTTTTTGACCTAATCTAGATTTGAGTGGGAGGTTGTGTAGAGGATAATTTATGATCTTGTTGTAGGAATTTTTAGATGGCAAGTTCATTAAGGAGAATAGAGTTGGATATATTTTTTGGAAATAATTTATAGGTCATAAGGAGCATCATGTTATTTCATATGATAACAAAAATATTACCATATGAGTATAACAATTATAAGTTACATTTGCACATATTGTTGAGATATGGACAACTAAAAAGTGGGTTTTCCTTAGTTGACAATGAATCTAATTTAAACATGAAGATTAAGAATTATTTGAAATAATCTAAGGCAAATACAATAAAATCATAACCATCTAATCTCACTATTAGATATTGTGTAAAGATATTGTGGAGACCTAACTTAATCTCTAAAGTAACATGTAATGTAGAATTCTATGTGGTTACTTAGTGTTGGTCTTCCATTATTTGGGTTCTAATATTAATTTCTAATTCATTTCTCATAAGAATCTATTATTGTATTACTCATAAGGAGCTAAATGTTCCCATAAGTTGGGTTTAATGTTCATTTGAACTATATTTATAAACTACCATAAACATTTTTAAAAAAATAAAAAGATTAACAGATAAATAAATGCAACACTTAACAATACACAAACACCTAGAAACTACTATAATAACCACACATGGTAGACACCTCTTAAATAAAAACCTCTATTAATGTAGTTGCACAATCATCTTCACTAAAGAATTAATTTATATAAATTTTGAAGAAGCCGCAAAATTAAAATTTTGACTTAATTAAATTATGACAAATCTTCAAATATACCCAAAACACTATCCCGTCTTCAATAATTTCATGCAAATATAAAATATATTTAAAGATTTCACAAATAACTAAAAATATTCCCACAATTATAAAAAATATAAAAATTACCAAACATAAAAATAATACCACTATCATAAGACACACATCTCAAATCACTATTTAGGACAATAACTTTAATGAATGTTACTATATGTTTATGTTTTAAATTCACACTACATTAAACTGAGATGACACAACACAAAAGGAAGCTAAAATGGTACGTTTGTTCCATACTCTATTGATTTATTATCTTTTCCTTTGGAATGAAATGATTTATTATTAACATCCTCTTTGACTTATTATTATTATTCAATCAAAAGTGTGATTAGACTCTTCATGCAAATATGATGAACAGAGCTCCACTTTATTAAAGGCGTGAAATAAGGTGTTCCCATAACTCGACACAACAACACCGCTTTATATTGTAATAATGCTTTAAAATTGACATTAAAACGTTCAAATAATATTGCACAATAATTTTTGTTTATGTGGGATTAAGAAGAATAATACAATGAAAGATTATAGTTGGTAACATTGTGGGATTTGTTATGTACATAAAGATGAAAAATTGGTCATTTTAAAGTGTCCCTTGATATCTCTTTAAAGATGACCCAATAACCGTGCACTATAACCAATTTGAAAATTTGTAAAACGAATCCAAAACATATTCCTCTAAGAGCCAGTACATTTTTCTCTAATAATTGGTTTTACCAATACTTGTGCATAAATACCCCATTAGTTGTGCGCTATAGGTACCAATAAAATTGCAAAACTCCTCCAATTAAAGTCTACAAATTTTAACTACTAGGAGTACAAGTGGGCGGCTATTAGTACACATGAAATTTATTAATGGACTTTTAATTATCATTTTTTTGTTTCTTTAAAGTTAGTAATTGAGGAGTTGGTTGAACAAGGAGTGAACTTCATTAGAACATGGATGGTAATTGGGTCCCTCCCCAGTGTCACAAAAAAACATAGTGGAATAATTATATAATTATAATATCACAATCTATAAAATATTGTTAAAATTATTGTTATTCAATAAAATGTTGTAATACATATTTCACATTAGAAATGACATGATTACCATAGTGTATAAAAATATTGTTAATAAATTGTAATTTAATGAAACAACATGATACAAACTTCACACTAGAAAAAAACATGATTATCAATCTATAAATATATTGTCAAATAATTTTAATTCAATGAAGTGTTGTAATACAAACTTCAATAACTCAAAATGATAATACATAACTCGAAAAACATTGTCACATATAAAAATACAAAGAATAAAAATTACAATAAGACAATCAACGATTTGTCAAGAGAATGCAAGGAAATAGTAACATACTCTATCCTCTAATGGAACACATTTGACAATTCTTTACAAGATAGTTCTGATTTTTCTGCAGCATTTTACAAAAACCATTTCTGTTGACACCATTTTGAAAATGCTCCTATAAATCCACTCCAATAAGCAAGTCTTGAAGAGGCAAATCTCACAATGACAACACAAACAATAGTAATATATGAGCAAAAATAGAACAATAAGAAAAAAGGGGAAGATTAGCAGTAATTTTGGAGAAGAGGCTTATGTCCATGAGCCACATCGATCTTTTGATTTCTAATCAGTTGATCTACTTGATGTTGGATGCATTGGATTTGATATTCCATCTTTAAGCTCTTCTTGGAATCTACTTGTAGTTGAGAGAAGAGAGAAGTAGGACAATAAAATATGTTTAAGTTTTAGAACTGCAAATTAATGCTGATATGTGTTATTAAAAACTAATTTACATCGCACTCTCCATAAATGCAATAAGATAGTTGGCCAAACTCCTTCAATAATAACATTATTTTGGAGCCGAATACAAGATAAGGCCTCTTTACAATAAAGACTATGATAAAAAATAGTGGACAAAGAGTGAAATGCATAGTTCTATAGTTTCTTAACAAATTGGCATCCCCAAAAAATGTCTCATGTCTTTACATCTTTAGCAGAAAGAACAATAGATAAATTGAACCATAATACATCTCAACCTACCTCCAATCGACAATGTAATATTTTCAAGCATTATACTTATACATTACTTTCAATCCAATAAAATGTTGCCATACAACTTCACACTAAAACAACAATAAACAACATAAAAAATACTATCAAACTACAATCCACAACTCACATATGAAACATACAACTAATATAAATTATTTCTAAGCCAACATTACAACTTCATCAACTATTATAAACAGTCCCAAAATCTAAAATTCAACCTGCTCGTATCTTTACATTTGAAATTGATATATTTGATTTGATTTTAATCACCCTCAAAAGTCTATCTAAATGTAAAACCCAAATATTGTACAAAGTGCACTTTGGAAAGTGCAGGCCATGTGATCCTCAAGATCAATGCAATATCTCAAGGAAACAATTGGTGGTCCCTTTCAACTTTTAAATTTCAAATACAAATTTGCTCTTGAGAAGTCAATATACACTAGCCGAGCACTTTGCAACTTTAGTTTAAAATGAGGGACAACTATTATTTACTAAAATATTTTCTAGAAGGAATTTGTGTTTAAATATTATAAAGTTTTCTCAACAAGTATTACACCAAAGTCAAATAATCACGTGATTGAGTACTTTTAGATTACAACTTTATCATTGAGTTTAAAGTGATTCTTGAATGTTATTTGTTTATTATGGTAAATAAATAAATTGTTTTATGTATAGATGGTTTAGATTGATGTTAGAGTTTGGATGATAAAGCATATTAAGTATTTATAAATTAAGTAGAGGATGGATAGGTTAAGTTTTGAAAATAATGAAGGAATATTGTTAATTTTAAATTGAAATTATTCAGTATAGGTGTATAAACCAATGTTTTTTTAATTTTGCAGATGTATTATAGGTTGTAGATTTTTTTGCAATTTAAATTCAAGTTTGAACTCAATTACAATGGGTTTGATTTAATATGTAAAACTGAATTTAGTTAAACGAGACTGAATTAATATAAAGCACACGCAAAAATATTTTTACCTAAATTTTTCTTAAGTCTAAATTTATCAAGTCAATGTTTATAAACACGTTTAAGGATATTGCTAAATATCTGTAGTCGAGTTTCATTAGGCCAACCTCCTAAGTGAGCCAACTTTTTAGCTTTGAATGAATATTTGAGGGAAAAATGTGCTGATGTGTAAATATTTATATGACCGTATGCAAACCATAGTTAGATTTACCCCATTAAAAATTAAAGTATACTCTAGCTTTTATCCTCCTATACATACTAGAAAATGAATTAATGACATTGAAGATCTTTAAAAATCAAAACATAATGACATGTTACATATAAGTACACCAAGTTTACTCATAATAACTAGTGAAAAGAGGTGAATTTTTTGAACTTCTAAACTTGAAATTTTGATTTTTCGGCTCATTCCCCAGTGGCATGGAAGTGTACCAAGTGGAAAAAATGATCAAATTGAATGTATGGAGATTAACACTAATATGAATCGATAAAGTTTAATGGAACAAATTTTGTATAAATAGAGAGAAAATAGGGTTGAATGTTTGAGAACATGTGTAAATAAGGACAAAATATATAGGGAAGGGTATGGGGTCAAAGTCAAACTTAGAAAAAGTGTATGCCACTTGATGATATGTAATCATATTAAATTTTTTTTATTATGATGGACCAAAAACGAAATGGAGTTGGCATGCATATATGTAATTCTTTCCATTGACATTTTTAACCAATCAAGTGAGGGATACGGGTCATATCTAGTGAAATTTGTATAATATTTTTTTTAGAGTAGTTCTTGATTAGATTAATGGTCAAGAAAGAGTTTGTTACATTATGATAATGGATATTTTCTCTATATTTTATTTACAAAGATACTTAATGTACCTTCCTAAAAGTTGGCACCCATTAATTTGGAAGCTCAAGGACCTATTAAGCCCCATTCTAGTGATCTCCTATAAAATGAATGCATTTATACTTGATTTCTTACTTTTTCCCATAAATTTCATCACATTTCCCCCTACACCCTCAATACCTCTCAGGATTTGGGGATGTTATCTCAAGTTTTTTACCCTCGGGTATAGGTCGAACTCGACCTATACCCTTGGTCTTAATTTTTGTTTGGCTCTAGGGTTCAATGTAAGGTATCTTTCTTTTTCTCTCTCCTTTGTCGGCCTTTGTGGATTTGAACCCTAAATTACTATAAAATGAGTCAATTTCCCTTCACTTGATATCTACATACACATGAGCATGGATTGTAAGACCAAAATTGTGCAAGTCATTTACATCTTTTGCAACCAAGCTATCAAGTTCAAGGCTCATTCAAGGAATTCAAGAAAGGCATATCAAGCATATGGGCATCCATGATATATGATTTGGTGATTGTAGATCCATTGCATTTGTGAAGACATCATGTTTTTCAACATTCTACATTCTAAATGAGCATACAAGCATTCAAGCATCTTTGTAGATGGCAGATCCATATTCATTCATGAAGATTTAACAAGCAAGGTGAATAATAACATTCATCTTGATTTTACATATTTTCACATTTCATTTCAAGGTTAATTCCTCAATGGGGGCTTGACCAAGGAAAGCCCATTCCCAAAAATTCCCCTTTTTCTCATGTGTAGGATCATGTTTGCAAATTTTTTAGCTTAGAAACAGGTAGATGTGGAGTTGCAGATCCTGTTGCACTTTAGAAAGTTCATTTTGTAGTATGTCAAGTAGGTTGACCTCAAACTATACCCCAAGTTGACCTATACCAAGGAAGTTGACTTGATCCTGGGACCTTCATATTTTTATAGTTTGCAACTTTTAGTGATGCAGGAGCATCCTGGGTGTAAGAGCAATCTTGCATCACCCAAAAATATTTATGTTTTTATTCAATAAGGGCTATTTTGTGCAGAGCTACTATTTATGGAAAGTTACTATTTTTGGTAATTTTTGTATGTGCTCAGAATGATCTGATTTCTTTCTTGGAGGTTCATTTTGGTCATATAAGTCTGCCAGTAAAGTTTCATTGCCAGATCAAGTGTATATTGGAAGATATTGAAGATTTTCGGTATTGGCAGCAGGGTACAGAAACTTTGAACTCAGTTTTGAAGGCTTTAGAGGCCCCGGATGAGGTCAAAAATTTGGGTGACGGGCACTTGCGCCAGTCAAGCCTGTAGAGCGCTTCGTGGCATTTCCAAAATGGGGTTATAGTAGCCGAGCGGGTCAACTGGTGATGACTTATGGTCTTCGGAAGTTGGGCCACCTGAAATGGCGAAAAATAATTTTCTTCAAAATTTCTGTTCGGGTTTCAAAGGTTATCTTGAGCCAACTATGATGTAATAAAATGTAAAATAAAATAATTCTAAGTTTGGTCGGCCTTATTGGCTAAAAATTCTGGAACCTTCCCAGGCGGTGGAAAAATTGCCTATATAAGGAAGGCTGTATTATTGTCTTAGGCAGTTGAGAATAGTTCTGGGTAGTAGATCTGGGTATTGATTCGAGGCTTTGTCCTACAGAATATTGTAAGGGAATGCCCATGTGGCTTTGCATATTGTAATTCTGAAAGTTTGTAATTCCACATTTGTGGAGATAATAAGAAGCCAATTTTCTGTTCTTGCATATTGTTGTTGTTTCTCTATTTCTGTTATGTGTTTGTGGTATTAAGGGGAGCACCCTTCATCATTTAGCCTCTTGGTTCCAGGTCTAACTCTGTTTCATTTTTTAACACAATATGAGAGTCATTTTTCTAATCTGAACTTGCACTCTCCATTTCTACTCAAGGTACTTGTACAATTCCTCTTTGTCATTTCATAGCACTTACTTTGATATCTAGATTAGATTCCTTATGTGTGTCTTTACATGCATTTCATCTTTCATATCACACTTAATCAAATAATTAATCAAAATGTTAAATAGAGAAGAAAGAGAAAGGGCAACAGACCTTTGAATTGAAATCCTTAAAAGGACTTGGATTTTGCATTAGTACCCCTACATCCATTTTGGGTTGTGCTAATTTTATGTGGGTCCTCCTAAGGGTTACATTCAAGGAACTCCCTTCATTTTTCTTCTTCTTCCCCAATGTACATATAACTTGGCGGTCTAATCATATTAGATTGGATCACCATTTTATACATTACATTTTGGTGAACCCGACTCATAACATTTCATTTTCTTATTTTGGTGTTTGATTTCTCACTAGATCTACTTTGTTACATAGTAGGCATCTAGTTATATTTCCTTTGCATGACATTTGATGTGGTAGTTAGATATTCATTTCATGTATTGTTACATTTCTATTTTTGCATTGATTTTTATCTACTTTGTATGCATTGCATCTTTGCTACATTAATAGTTCGTTTACTTTCTTTCAATACCTTTGTGCATGAGCTTTATCACTTTGAGTCCAACCTATAGTATTACGGTTAGAGGAAGTTGTAGGCTCATGGGTTCTTTCGATCCTGAACCCTCCTTCTTTCCTAGGAGTCTTTATGAAATCAATATGCTCCCTCATGATCCTAATCATCTCACAGAGAAAAAATCTTCTCATTCTTCCCATAATGAAGATGAAACTTTAAGAGGTCCTCCCACCCAACTTGAAAAACTTACTCAAGATTTTGAAAAATTATAACATAGGCTAGCTCAAGAGAATCATAGCCCTGAAAGTATTTCTACTTTAGAAGCCTTAAGGAAATTTATTCGTACTAATGAAAATAGTTTTCATCTCTTGTGTACCATTTCTCACCTTGTTGATTCTAATATCAAACATATTTATGAATATTCTCAAGAATTAGGCTATGTCCCATCCACTACACATGTCGAAACCTCTTTTCCTATCTCTACTTTCATTCCTAGTATCTCCACTTATGCTCCACCGCTCATTAAAAATTCAATTCAAACTTATAACCCTACACATGTGAGTCTTCCTAATCTCATTCTTCCTTCACTTCCTACAAGCGGTCCATGTGTTTCAGTGCCTTCCTCTATGCCTTCTTATCATAATGTGTAATTTTCATATTTAAACCTTCTTTCCAACAATTCTCCTAATTTTCTTCATGCTCCTTCAAATATTCTTTTTGCTTCAAACAAAAACTTTCCTCATGTCTCCAACATTTATCTTCCTATTTCTTCAACCGATTCCACAATTAATAGTATTGCTCAAATTATCTCTTCCTTGCAACAACAACTTGCTTCTTTGACATACTCCAAATTCAATATTCCTACATGTGACATTGCTAATCCTTTGTCCTTAGATATCATCCGAGTTGTTATCCCACAAAATGTTGAGATTTCTTGGTTAACTTGTGACTCATGTTAAAAAATTTCAAACCCTATGTAGTTATTTTTCTCACAGCTATAGGTTCATGACTAAGTTATTCACTAGGACCTTTCAAGACAAATATTTTCAATGGAATTGTTCCTTACCTCCTTATTCCATTAACTCTTTCTGAAAACTTGCTAATGATTTTATCCAACAATTTCAAAAGAATATTGGTCCTCAAATTTCTTCAACTAATTTAATGCATTGTAAATAAAATGTTAAAGAAAAATCTAGTAACTTCTTTGGTAGATTTAAGAAATTGCATGCTCAAATTTCTTATCATGTGCCTAAAGTTGATATACAATGTATTTTTGTTTCTAATTTACAAAAGGATATTAGAGATAAGATTCTTCTTACTGAGTTTTCTTCATTCTCATAATTGTGTAGTGCTTCATCATTATCAACTACAAGTGAGTCAATTTGAGAGCACCACTCTAATGGCTCATGTTCTAATTGATAAGAGTGATGCCGCATCCAGTTCCAACAAGTTTCATAAGCCCAAAAATTACATCTAGATCAATAAATCATCTAACACAATATATGAACAAGTGACAACAACAACTAAAGGTGTGGCTCCTTTGTCCTTTGGTTTTAGACCTTCTCGTCCACTTTCTAAATATTTGAATAATGTGATGATGAAGTTAATTAATGAAAACATTATTAAAATTCCTCTTATTAAATCAATTGATCCAAAAAACCTCTTCCTCAATCCTTTGATCACAAATATTTTTGTTAATATCACCGTCAAAATGGTCATTGTTGGAGATTTGCCAGCAAGCCAGTGCTGACTGTATGTTTGTAATTGATGACAACATATGGTAAGCAACATGCATGGAAGACTCATGCAGTAAGATTTTAGTATATTTAGCATAGACATGTTATTAGCATGATATCATGGACTCAGAGGTTGATTTTGAGTACAAATAGTTATGTAGCAGCTTGTGTCAGCAGTGTTCCTAAAAGAGTTACAAGTAGTGTTATGTGAGTGATTGTCCATACAATCATCATGAAGCCTTGCACATTTGAATATGTGATGGAGACATGTTAGTGATATTACATTCATGGATGCAGAGTCTAATGTGTAGTAGAAGTGAAGGTATGCAGTTGCTATTCACCAGTAATAGTTTCCTGTGTTTATTTAGAAGAACTGACAGAGATTATGTTGGTACAGGAGTTGCGCCTATTATTTTAATATGCACGCTTAGATTAGTGATCAAAGAAGAGTTAAGAATGTTTGGCTAAGAGTGCATAATTTAATTCAACTTGAGGAGAAAGTTTCAGATAATTTGGTAGAGCCGACGGTGTGTAGTGCGCATCTACACTGATTGATTTGGACAGGTCCCAGTTCGTGTTGGGTGCTTAGTAGAGCCAACTAAGATATGATTGGAGAGTGTTATTGTTTCTCTAATATGATTTAAAGATGGTTTTAATAGGCTGACTTGATTATATCATTTAGAGGAAAGATATTTATAGGTAGTCATTTGTGATTGCTATGGTATGGTTCAGAGTTGAATGTGAAGAGCAAAACAGAGAGTGTGAAGTGTTGAGCCATCAACAGAAGGTCTATGTGACCAAGTAAAGAACATATGCGATACATTGGAACTAATTAAGATAGCAGGTCAAAGCGTAGCTCACCAAGATCCAAATATAGTGTGTATCTATTAATCAGAAGGTTGTAGCCTTCACCCCTTTGAGCAGTGTTCTCTCAGACAATGCATCCTCACCCCTAACAAAGTTAACTGTAAAAGACTCCTAATAGGGTCCAACCCTTGACTAGGCCACTATACTTATTGCATTGTAAAGATCAACTCCGAATAGGGTTTTAAGGTCTCCTAACAGGGATCACAATACACTAGTGCAGATTATTAGTGGGTATCAATTCCCACCGAGGTTTTTACCTATTTGGATTTCCCCGTAACCAAAATATTGGTGTTGTGTTCAAGTGTTCTTTGATTGTGTTTATGCTTTATATTTAAGTATACTTAATTGGATAAATAATTGAAACTTGTAGATAACTGATTCATCCCCCCCTCCTCTCAGTTATCTCTTGGGACTATTCCTAACAGTCATGATACTAAAAAATGCTTTTCTTTGAAAAATACGATCCAAGACCTCATTAATTCTAATGCTATATATGTTTATGTTGATACTAACCATGTAAATAAATTACTTTCACCTCCTAATCAAAATTTGCAAATATATAATAATCATTTTCCATCTCATTCAACCAACACTATTGTGCAACCATCTGCCCCTACCAACATTATTTATGATGATAAATTTTATGAAGCCAACCAGATTGCTAATCAAGTTGAGCATGTCCAACCTCAACCTCATTATTGAATTACCTTTGATCCTAATGAAACAATTACGAAACCTAGTGGCCCTTTGTATATTGTTGCTAGGGTTTATGGCATTCCTTCTCATGGTACCCTTGTTGATTCTATTTGCCTGGTGAATGTGATAATTGAAGAGCATATTTTGAGTAGATAATTACATAAGGATTTCTATGATAAATCTAGTGTTTTTAATTCAAACTTGAAATGTTTTGTGTTATCCTTCCCATGGTTCCATGTATTTTCCTATGGAAGTTGGTGGTAAAACTTTGGATACTAATTTCATTGTCATTCCTACCTCCGGTCAATTTCAAGTCAAACTTGGTCTTCCTTGGCTTACCTTCATGAATGTCATGGCTTCTCCTATTCATAAATGCCGTAACTTTCCTCATAATGGAGAGATCATGACTATTAACCATAGTATTTATGAAGCAGGAGCATCCTTGGGTAGTTGGAAATCTTGAATCTCCCAAAATGATTTTCCTTTCAGTTTGTTTGTTTACTATTCCAATTGGGCATTGTCTGGGTTTTTAGTTATGGTCGCTCTAGTTGGCATGTCATCATATGCAGTCATTATAGTGTGTTCTATACATCATGATCATACCATGTCTATGACCGCATCGTGATCTATTATTTCTGGATAAAGATGTCCTATAATTTATTCGGTCCTATATTTATTTCTTGTTCTTGACGACCCAAGTAGCAAGATCCAGCTTGCAGTGAAGATTGATGGTTTGTGGTTGCTCGTGACACATTTTTTAATGTTCTTAAATTCATGGCCAACCTCCTTTAATGATTTCACATAATTTTATATCTATTTTGGGGGTATTCTTATGGATTTAGGTCCTATCCTATTGGATGTAATACGTTTCCTTTATCTTTGAATTTGTTGATCGGATAAGTCGACTTGTGGTTGGTGATCTTGTATATAAGTAGGATAGTAGTTCTTGTTTAGGAAGTAGGGAGAAAGTGGAGGAAACATAGAGAGGAAGAAGGAAATTGAGGTGTTAAGGAATCAAACCAAGAAGAGCTGGTATAGAAGGCAAGTCGTAAAGAAGAAACTGCAGAAAGGCTAGTTTTAGAGTTATGAGCTTGTAGATATGAAGCTTACTTGGTGATGTGGTTGTTTATGAGTAATGTATGTATTTTTGAGGAATGATCAACTATGTATAAGGGCTTGACATTGAAAGAAATGAATCTAGCTGCTTATTTTTGTATATTGACAATGGTGAATTTGAAAAGTTGCATATTGCAAGCTAGCTGAATGTAATTCTTGTTCTGATTGATAATAATATTTTTCTTATTTCTATCTTCTGGTAATCTTTGTTTTAGTGTTGTCATTTTTCATGGTGTAATCTCTTGCTACAAGGTTGTGTTAGGAATGGGAACACTGAGAGGGGGGGGGGGGGGGTGAATCAATGTTCACTATATTCAATCTTTTTATTTTACTCTTTAAACTTATCTTTAATACTTAAGTACTAAAATGAACATTAACATGAACAAGAAACATGAACTCAACACATAACAAAAATATGGTTACGGGGAAACCCAAATAGGTAAAAACTCCGATGGGAATTGACACCCACTAATATTCTGCACTAGTGTATTGTGGTCCTTGTTAGAAGATCCTTAACCCTATTAGGAGTTGTCTTTACATTACTTTTAGTACAGTGACCTTGTCAAGGGTTGGACCCTATTAGGAGTCTTTTACAATAATCCTATTAGGGGTGTGGACACACTGTCCTAGAGCTCACTACTCAAGTGGTGAAGGATACAACCTTCATATCTCAGATACACATTATATCTATTGGATGAACTGGTGTTGTGACATTTCTTGTTAGATTAGTTCCTATGATGCGCTGATGCTTTGACCTCTTGTAAAGCTCTAATACATCTTATCAATTCTTCGCACACTTTTTCTCTGCTTATCTCAACTCTATTACTACATCCCTACTTTATTACAAAGGCGCATCTTATATTTATATGTGCTACCAAAACAATTAACTAGGCCGGCCTATAGTCGATTACATACAACGCTTCCAAGTGAATTGGCTCAAGCGTGTTTACAAAAAAATTTAATTACATGTCTACAACCTAATTGCAATAGGAAGATATATAGGCTTTACAAAACAATATTATAGTCGCTAATCAAATGACCAATAGTTAGCTGCATACATTGTTCTATTCTGGCATTCACTGGTTGTATCTCTTCAAATGTCTGTATCTTTGTCATACGGTCTCATCTAATCATGCACTCTTAGAATTAGCATGAATACATACATACAAGCTTAACTTCAAGGGTCCATACCATAACTTAGTCATACACATGTGCACTGGTGCTCTGATCTACTGGTGCACTGCTAACTGTCCAGTCTTATATACTTAGCAAAATTATGATCTTCTGATGATGTGCACTGACTCCAAAACACTATATGAATTTGTTGCCATAATGAAAACACTATATCTAGTCATATATGATAGTATAGTCAACTTTCCAATAATCTCCCCCTTTGTCATTGATGGAAACAAAGGAATATGGCATAGTTACTAACTGTACACAAAACATTTTATCATACTCTAACTTATATCTCCCTTATATTTTTTTTTACTATACATCTTCTTTACATATATGATTCCATATTCTATACATTACTCCCCCTTTGACATTACTGACAAAGGTACTTCAAAAATTGTATCTCTACAAGTACTTGCAGTGTGAGGACATCCAGATATGATATCTATAAGTTTTGGATCTCTTGCTTCCAGAATGCAATCAATACATTAACAATATGTAGATGGGCGCATAATGAATATTGTAGCTTCTCCATCTTCTCCAAGTCTGTGCTAGGACCTTGATCATATATCACCATGGTGGCATCGATATCCTTGATGTTTTGATTAAGTATATCCAGAGAGGGCACAAGAGCATTCCTGAGCTATGTTTGCCTTGCCCTGATCTTAGACATCTCTTTCTTAATTAGCTTTTTCAATCTTATCTATCTGTCCTTGGTACACATTATTACACATGTTGACATTTGTGGAGGGATCATTCAATGATTTCTTAACATTTTCTATCATTGCAACTGCCTCTTGGATCTTCTTGAAATGATCATCTGTCGGCTTATCCTAATCCATACAGTCAGCAGTAATTTTTCTGCCTTTTGCTACAAATTCCTTCAAGGATGCTTGACCAATCTTAAGGGAACTTAGGTCAATTGAAAAGTTTCTAACCAATTCATTTAGCCTCTTCTTCATATACTTCTCTTCTACAACTTGAGATGAAGACTCTTCCAAACTAGAAAAATTTGTCTTGAAGGTTGTAAGGATGTGGCTAACATCATCAACTATATTGACCTTAGACACTTTCTTGTCTAAAGGTAATAAACTGTTTAATATGTTGACTGATTCAACAAACAAGGGGTTCCTCATTACCTATTTTTCTTTTTCTTTCTCCATGGCTAAGACATTGATCTTGATCAGGTCTTCTTCTCCCCAAGAATCCAAACTAGTGGTGTCTGGTGTCAATCTTGTCAACAATGATGCTGAGGGTGATGGAGTGATAGGGGTGCTATCCACCACTTCTTTCTTTACTCTGATTGTCATTTCAATAGATGGCTTATCTATTGGTTCACTTGCTTTTACCTCTTCTTCTCCTTTCTTTTCTTCTACCTTTTCTTCCTCTTTTTCTATCTCTTTCTCTTCTTCTTTTTGTGTTTCTTCTTCTTCTTCTTTTTGTGTCTTCTTCTCTTCTTCTTGTTGTAACTTGGGTTAATTGTCACTGCATAGAATTTCAGCTTCTTGTGTGCTCACAAAAGCTTCCTTAAACTTGTCCAAGTCTTTATTTGTGGCCTCCATGGCAATCTCTATATTATCAATAATGATAGTGCTATCCTTTGGTGTCTCTGTCAAGGGCGCATACTTTTCTACCTCTGCAGGAGTTTCAACTATAGGTGCTGAATCCTGAGGACTTGTAAATGGTACATTTGTAGTCTCTGACTCCTTGGCTACCTTTGCGGGTACTTGAACTATGGGCGTAGTAGGTGGGTAGATGTTTCTATTCATGAAAACCTTCTGAAAGGCTTTCTATCTCTTTGGTTGTCAACTCAAAGTTCTTGTCCATTATATGTAGTGTTCTTAGCTTTGTTCATAGATGTGGCTTTACCAAATCTAGCAATAGTGATTTCTCTTCTAAGGAACACACCAGTAGAATTTCATCTAGAATATTCTCTCTTATCCTAAGATCTTCTTCAATAGATTATTTTTTCAAGGATTCTAAGATGTTCCAAACATTGTCCAGAATGACTGTTTTCAGTTCCAAGACTGTCCTTTTGAACTTGATCATATGTTTTATGATCATGCCATGAATCTCTAACTTGTCAATTTCACTGTATTTGTCATAAAAATTTCCTATATGATCCAATCTTCCTTCATCAACAATCCTTGTATTCAACACTTTAAGACTAGGTTTGAAACCTACCTCTGGAGGTTCTTGAGTATTCTTCCTATTTCTTGTTGCTCGTGAGGATGGATGACTTGTGCTAATTTATTTCTTCCTCTTACGCATTGCCTTATCCTTAGGATCTTCAGATTTCTCAATCTTGACCTTCTTTAACTTAGGATCATCTTCCTTTGCTTCTGTAGCTGATAGACTCTTAATTCCCAAAGCAATCTTTTCTTATCTTGCTTTGTCAAGGTCTACTTGAGTTACTCCATGAATTTTGAGGATCTCAGAAGTAACCTTAGCTACTTTTCTTTTAGTTGCTGTGCTATTCAAAATAGCATCAACTTCTCTTGTTTTCTCTTTATAAGTCCCCCATCTTGGTTGATTAGGGTCCTTAGGGGATGATAGAAATACTTGTGCATATGCTTCTAGGACTTGTTCATCAACCTCATATCCAAGTGGATGGATCCACTTTGTTCTTGGTTCCACTACTTCCATACATGTTACAACAGTCTCTACCATAAAACAAATACTTTCTTTGTATTTCTCAATAATACTCTCAGGTATTCTGTACCTCATATGCATTTTGGCCCTGAATGTCTTCAATTCTAGTGTGATGTAATCCTTTAGTGTACTCTTAGTAAATGCCTTAAAGGATATTTGTGGCATTGTAGGAATACTTTTGTCCAAATACAAATTTGACACCTTTCCAAGTATGTGGAAGTACATGTATATGATCAAAGACCCAAATCTGAATATTTTAGTCTTGTCATGTTTAATGGCTTTGATATTGTCTATTAGTTGTGCATGCAGGATCTCACATAGATTAAACTCACCATTTTCTCTCACAAGTCTTATTGCTGCAAGAACTGTGGCCACTGACACACTATTCACCCTATTGGTGTGTTGAAACCTATACCCTAGTATCATAGACATCAATTTGATGTATTTCTCCTCTATAGGCTCAATAGTCATTCTGCGCCTATCACTTCTTGATTTGCATGTTTTCTCAACAAGTTTTCTCACATCCTTGCCTGTTGGAAGAACGATGCCTTTATTAGAGAGACTTGCCATCTCATGAATTAGGTCTCCTGTAATCCTTACTAGAACTTCACCTATCCAAAATAGGTCATCATGAATTCTAATAAGCAAAATCTTTATCCATTTAGACTCATTAAACTCATATGCCATAGCATATTCAATTATGGGATGGTTTTCTAACTACGCAAAATCATCAAGGAAAGTCTTATCTAGTTTCATCATGGTTTCAATGTGCACTCTAATTATGTTAAGACCTACTGTTTCCTTCTTACAATATATGTATGCACGGATGTCTTCAACATACATAACACCCATAGGGGTTCGGGAGAATGCTCCTTCTAAATCATCTAGGGTAGATTTGAAAGGGTGCCTCTTGAAAATGTATCTCTTCTTCTCTGCAACATCAAACACAATAGGAGTAGCCATAACTTACTTGTTTTCAAGATCTTCTGAATCGTCGCGATGGATTAGGGCTTCCACAAATGATCAAATACACTTTTTTGCTGGTGAATCAAGCTTCAATCCTTCACAAACAACTGCTAGGGCTTCTGTGCTCTCCAATCACTCAAACTCAAATGCAATGAGTGATCTACAAGTCTCTGTGTACTTTAAAGTGAAAATTTTTCCATTAATGCTTGCCACGTAAATCAGACTATCATTGAAAATCTCTAGCTTTCATTCTACAATCAATCAACTACTGCACTTTTGCACATAGGTTCTGCTAGTCTTCAAAGCGTTAAATCCAAAGGAACATACTCTGAGGGTGAGTATACCGGCTGCACAGGGGTCTAGAGCTAAGTTAGCTCCCCCTATGACCCTAAGGGCCATTTATCTAGATGTAGAGGGTGCGTCCACTATGGATGCATCCAATACATAGTCATCAACCTTATCCTTCTTTGCCTCTGAACAAATCATGCTCACATCTTCCGAAGCTTTCATAAACTTGACTTCTCCTTCAGTATTTGATGAAGGGTGCTCCCCTTAATACCACAAACACATAACAGAAATAGAGAAACAACAACAATATGCAAGAACAGAAAATTGGCTTCTTATTATCTCCATAAATGTGGAATTACAAACTTTCAGAATTACAATATGCAAAGCCACATGGGCATTCCCTTACAATATTCTATAGGACAAAGCCTCGAACTATTACCCAGATCTACTACCCAGAACTATTCTGAACTGCCTAAGACAATAATACAGCCTTCCTTATATAGGCAATTTTCCACCGCCTGGAAGGTTCCAGAATTTTAGCCAATAAGGCCGACCAAACTTAGAATTATTTTATTTTACATTTTATTACATCATAGTCGGCTCAAGATAACCTTTGAAACCCGAACATAAATTTTGAAGAAAATTATTTTCTGCCATTTCGGGTGGCCCAACTTCCGAAGACCATAAGTCATCACCAGTTGACCCGATCGGCTATTATAACCCCATTTCAGAAACGCCACGAAGCGCTCTACAGGCTTGACCCGCGCAAGCACCCGTCACCCAAATTTTTGACCTCATCCGGGGCCTCTAAAGCCTTCAAAATTGAGTTCAAAGTTTCTGTACCCTGCTGCCAATACCGAAAATCTTCAATATCTTCCAATATACACTTGATCTGACAATGAAACTTTACTGGCAGGCCTATATGACCAAAATGAACCTCCAAGAAAGAAATCAGATCATTCTAAGCACATACAAAAATTACCAAAAATAGTAACTTTCCATAAATAGCAGCTCTGCACAAAATAGCCCTTATTGAATATAAAAAATAGAAATATTTTTGGGTGATGCAAGATTGCTCTTACACCCAGGATGCTCCTGCATCAGACACCCAGGGTAATTTGAGAAGTGACCCTGTCACGACTCAGGTGTGCAGAGGAAAACCAAGATGGCTAACCTCCTCCTTTGTCAGCCATGATGAATCTTCAACAGGTCATCCTTTCCACTTGACCAGATATTCTTCATATGTCCTGTTCCTTGTGCTTCTACCAACACGACTGTCCAATATATCTTCGATCTCCTTAGTGTCTGAACTAGTTGCTGGAATACTCCACTGTGCTGCTGTGATCTCATCTTCAACACCTCCTTCATGATACTCTGTCAGATCTGAAATGTTAAAAACTGGTGAAATATTTAGCTCAGTAGGCAATTCTACCTCATATGCATTTCCTGAATCATGTTTCTTCAGTATCCTACATGGTCCAAACTTCTTCATTTTCAGCTTGTTATATGTACCAACTGGAAACCGCTCCTTCCGCAAATGAACCATGACTTCATCACCAACCTGAAATTCCTTATACCTCCTTTTCTCATCTGCCTTAGCCTTATACTATGCATTCATCTTGGTAATATGCTTCCTCACCTCTTCATGGATGTTCTTCAAGTGTTCTGCAAAATCTTTAGCTTCAGCACTACTTATTTCTCCTTTATCTATTTTCCTCAATTCAGATGCATTTCTTGGACTACTTCCATATACAATTTGGAATGGTGATTTACCAGTGCTCTTGTTGACAGAATTATTGTATGCAAATTCTACCTGTGGTAAAATCAAATCCCATCCTGTTGGCTTATCTCCAACCAAACATCTCAGCAAATTTCCCAAACTCCTATTCACCACCTCTGTCTGTCCATCAGTCTGTGGATGATGTGATGAACTAAACTTCAAATCTTTCTTCAACTTCTTCCACAACGTACGCCAGAAATATCCAACAAACTTAGTGTCCCGATCTGAAACTATGGTCTTTGGCAAACCATGAAGTCTCACTACTTCTCTGAAAAACAATTCTGCTACATGAACAACATCATTAGTCTTCTTGCAGGGAATGAAATGTGCCATCTTTGAAAATCTGTCAACCACCACAAAAATTGAATCATGTCCCCGCTGAGTCCTCGGTAAACCAAGAACAAAGTCCATGCTAATATCCTCCCAAGGCTTCTCTGGTACGGGTAATGGCTGATACAACCCTGTATTCTGCTTCACTCCTTTCGCCATCTGACATACTCTACAACTCTGTACAAACTTCTTCACATCTTGCTGCAACTGTGGCCAATAATAATTCTCACTAACCAGAGAAAGGGTTTTATCACGACCAAAATGTCCAGCCAATCCTCCGCTATGCTTCTCCTTGATGAGATTCTCCCTCATAGAACTTCGTGGAATGCACAACTGATTCCCTCTGAATAGCATATCATCCTGGATGATGAAATCCAACCATTTTGTTCTGTCTAGAGTAACGGGTTCTGTATAAGCCTTCCAAGCTTCACCAAAATCAAGATCCTCTGGATACAAATTCTTGAGTTCCTTGAACCCAACCACTTCAATCTGCATTTCTATCAGCAATAGTTGCCTTCTGCTAAGAGCATTTGCAACCCTGTTAGACATTCCACTCCTGTGTCTCAAAACAAATGTATAACTCTGCAAAAACTCAACCCATTTCAAATGTCTTTGATTCAATTTTCCTTGACTATTCAAATATTGCAAAGCTTGATGATCAGTATACAACACAAACTCCTTAGGAAGTAGATAATGTCTCCACTTCTTTAATGCCTGAACTATAGCATAAAATTCCTGATCATAAATAGAATATTTCCTCTTGGCATCATTTAACTTCTCACTGAAATAAGCAACAGGTTTACCTTCTTGGCTCATAACAGCTCCTATTGCAGTACCACTAGCATCACAATCTACTTGAAACACCTTATTAAAATCTGGAAGTGCTAAAATGGGTTGTTCTGTAACTTTTTGTTTCAACAACTAAAAACTATTTTCTGCCCCATTAGTCCACTTAAACTCTTTTCTATCCCCTCTCATTGTTTCAGTCAAGGGTCCACAAATACTGCTAAAATTTTTGATAAACTTTCTGTAAAAGCTAGCTAGACCATGAAAAGATCTTACCTCAGTAGCACTCCTTGGAGTAGGCCATTCAAGGATAGCCTGTACCTTCTCTGGGTCCATTTTTAGACCTTCTGCTGAAACTACAAATTCCAAATACACTAACTCTTTCTTCACAAAACTGCACTTCTTCAAATTAATCAACAATTTCTCTTCTCTCAACTTCTCAAATACCATATGAATATGCATCATATGCTCATCCAATGTCTTACTAAAGATCAAAATATCATCTAGGTAAACAATGACAAACTTACCCAGAAATTCTTTCAGAACCTCGTTCATGAGCCGCATGAAAGTGCTCGGTGCATTGGTTAGCCCAAAAGGCATGACTAACCACTCATACAGTCCTTCCTTTGTCTTGAAGGCAGTCTTCCATTCATCTCCTTCTCTGATCTGAATCTGATGATATCCACTTTTCAGATCTATCTTTGAGAAATACACAGCTCCACTCAAACAGTCCATAATATCATCCATTCGTGGCAATGGAAACCTGTACTTGATTGTGATCTTGTTTATTGCCCTAGAATCTGTACACATCTTCCATTCTCCATTCTTCTTTGGTGCTAATACTGCTGGTACAGCACAGGGACTCAGACTCTCACGGATCAATCCTTTCTGTAACAATTCATGTACTTGTCTGTTCAACTCCTCACTTTCTGCAGGTGTCATTCTGTGTGCTGCCTTATTCGGCAAACTCGCTCCTGGGATCAAGTCCATCTAATGACTGATCTTCCTAACTGGTGGTAATCCATCAGGCACGTTATCGGATACAATATCCTGAAACTCATTCAACAAATCTGCAACTTCTACAGGAACATCTTCTACTTCCTCTTTACCAGCTTTTGGAATTAAAGCAAAACATACATGCTCATGCCTCATACCATCTAGGAAATTTCTTCCATCAACAAAAGTTATCCTTGCATTACCACATACCTTTTCTTCAGTCTCCTTCAATGGTTTTAGCTTATGTCGCACTCCATCCTTTGTCAGGGAATAGGTATTCGCACGACCATCATATATAGCACATCTGTCAAACTGCCATGGTCTACCCAACAACATATGACATGCATCCATAGATATGATATCACACAATACCTCATCTTGGTATCTTCCAATCTTGAACTTCACCAGGCATTGTTCATTGACCATGACCTTGTGGTCATCCTGTACCCAGGCAATCCGATATGGATGTGGGTGTTTCTGTCTCTTGAGCTTCAACTTTGTCACCATCTCTTCTGACACCAAATTGTCAGTGCTTCCACTATCAATAATCACATCACAACATTTACCTTCACACTTGCACCTGGTGCGAAACAGGCTCCTCCTTTGCTCAGGTTCATTCTCACCACTCAACAGGACTCTTCTGTTAATCAACGTTTCTCCTCTTTCAGCATCTTCAGAATTTGATGATCTGGCATCTTCATCTACATGTGCAACTCTGGCCTGGCCTTCATTTCTCCTATCTGTTCTGCCTTGGCAATGAGGAAATTCAAATGCCCTATGACCTTCTTCTCCACAGTGAAAACATGTTCCACGGAAGCCACCTGTTCCAGATCCTTGTCCTCTTCCTCTTCCTCTCTGATCTCTATTATTCTGATCCTGGAAGCAATTGGAATTATTTCCTCACTGATTCTGACTACTACTGGCCTCATCCTTCTTTTTCAGATCCTCATTTCAGCCACCATATGACCGTCCACCAGATCGTCCACTGCGACCTCTTCCATTTTGTCTGCTCTCAAACTTCTTGTTCAGCTTTTCCTCTACTTTTAGGGCAAACTGGTATGCCTCTTCAATACTGTTCATTCGAACCAAATTCAGCTCCTCCTGAATGCTTGGCCTTAACCCATTAAGGTATCAGGTAACTTTCTCCTTATCAGCTTCTGCGTGGCCTGTTCTGATGAGAAGTCGATAGAACTCCTCTGTATACTCCTGAACAGATCTTCCTGCTTGCTTCAAACTCTGCATTTTCTTCAGTAGGTCAAGCTCATAATCAACAGGAATGAACTGCCGCTTCAATTTATCCACCATCCGATCCCATCTCGTGATTTTCTCCTTTCCCCTTCTATTTTGCTCTAACTGAATCTCTTGCCACCATATCTTTGCATGACCTTTCAGTCTGGCTTTCGCAAATTTGACCCTATCAGGATCCTCAACATATTCATACTCAAAATATTCCTCACATTCGTTGATCCAGTCGATCAATTCTTCTGGGTTAATATTTCTAGAAAATGTAGGAACCTCAATCTTAGGTCTTTTCCCAATCTTAGAAATGGCCCGAAAAATTCTTTCTTCCTCCTGGTTCACAATTTTGACTTCTCCTTCTTGATATTCTTCTTCGGCTTCATCCTCGCTTTCATCTTTGACATTAAGATTCATTCCTCTGTGAATCTCTTCTTGCAATGCTCGCACTTGTCTCTGCAGCTCTCTAACCTCAGGTGTTACAACACCAGCTCTTCCGCCACGTTCCCTTCGTGGAGGTATTTTCGCGATGCGCGCTGAAACCCTAGCCATGGTCCTGGTGCAAACTGCCTCACGGTCGGCGATCTGTTTACACACTCAAGAACTCCTGCTCTGATATCACCTGATGAAGGGTGCTCCCCTTAATACCACAAACACATAACAGAAATAGATAAACAACAACAATATGCAAGAACAGAAAATTGGCTTCTTATTATCTCCACAAATGTGGAATTAAAAACTTTCAGAATTACAATATGCAAAGCCACATGGGCATTCCCTTACAATATTCTGTAGGAAAAAGCCTCGAACTATTACCCAGATCTACTACCCAGAACTATTCTGAACTGCCTAAGACAATAATACAGCCTTCCTTATATAGGCAATTTTCCACTGCCTAGAAGGTTCTAGAATTTTAGCCAATAAGGCCGACCAAACTTAGAATTATTTTATTTTACATTTTATTACATCATAGTCGGCTCAAGATAACCTTTGAAACCCGAACAGAAATTTTGAAGAAAATTATTTTCTGCCATTTCGGGTGGCCCAACTTCCGAAGACCATAAGTCATCACCAGTTGACCCGATCGGCTATTATAACCCCATTTCAGAAATGCCACGAAGCGCTCTACAGGCTTGACCCGCGCAAGCACCCGTCACCCAAATTTTTGACCTCATCCGGGGCCTCTAAAGCCTTCAAAACTGAGTTCAAAGTTTCTGTACCCTGCTGTCAATACCGAAAATCTTCAATATCTTCCAATATACACTTGATCTGGCAATGAAACTTTACTGGCAGGCTTATATGACCAAAATGAACCTCCAAGAAAGAAATCAGATCATTCTGAGCACATACGAAAATTACCAAAAATAGTAACTTTCCATAAATAGCAGCTCTGCACAAAATAGCCCTTATTGAATATAAAAAATAGAAATATTTTTGGGTGATGCAAGATTGCTCTTACACCCAGGATGCTCCTGCATCAGTATCCATTATTGATTCTTCTAGCTTTTTAGGGCTTTCTTGACTGTGTTCAAGATCTACAGAACTTAGAGATGTGTCCAACCTTGTTACAAGAGTGACAAATAATTGGAGACCTTATATTCCTCACTGCATTGACATGGGTTACCATTTTACACTGTCTAGTTGAGTGACCATTATAGTTACATATCTGACATGTAACATTTTGGGGACTTCTTACATTTGGTTGATTTAGATTTCTCTGATTATGTTGAGTCTTGTTCTTTTGACTTGTTTTACAATTCATAGCTCTATGACCAAATTTATTGCATGAATAACAATAACCATTGAAAGGTCTTACCTCTTTACAGTTCCTTGCTATATGTCCATGCTTTTTACATGCATAACAAGTATGGTCTACTGGCTTGTGCTCATCTTTGGATGGTTCAGTATTATCTTTAGTCTGATTTTCAATCTTCTTAGCATTGGTAGAGTCTTTTGGTGCTTTCATCCTTGCTTGCATGTTATCAATCTGATTCTGAGCTTCATTGAATCCAATATAGCTGGTATCTCATTTAAGCTTTCTTGCATATAACTGTGACTCTATCAAATCAAAATTGGTGTGTAATTTGTCAATGTGATTCTTTTCTTCTTTCAATTCAAATTCCAAGCTTTCTTTGTTGTTTCTTAGTTCCAAGATTTCCATGTTTTCTTGCCTCAATTCCTCATTTAGTTGAAGGTTCTCTTTGATCTATTCATCATAGACTTCCTGATTGTTAGTTAGCTTGTCATCCAACTCTTCAATCTGATCTTTTAGAGATGTGTTTTCTTCATTTAGATTTTTGACCATTATCACTGGTAGAACATTCTTTTAAATATTTTCTTAGTCTTTTGATGACTTCTTGAGCATCACTAACTTTTTCTTTTAGTTCTTCAATTTCTTTTTCAGATCTATCTAGGTCTTCAAGAGAAGCTTCAAGATTTCTTTTCAGATGTTTCATTTCTGTCTTGTCCATGATCTCCTCAAGTAGTTAAGCTTCTTTGCTGAGGACTAGAGCTTTGATACCAATTTTTAGGAATGGGAACATTGAGAGGGGGGGGGGGGGGGTGAATCAATGTTTACTATATTCAATCTTTTTATTTTACTCTTTAAACTTATCTTTAATGCTTAAGTACTAAAATGAACATTAACATAAACAAGAAACATGAACTCAACACATAACACAAATATGGTTATGGGGAAACCCAAATAGGTAAAAACCCCAATGGGAATTGACACCCACTAATATTTTGTACTAGTGTATTGTGATCCTTGTTAGAAGATCCTTAACCTTGTTAGGAGTTGTCTTTACATTACTTTTAGTACAGTGACCTTGTCAAGGGTTGAACCCTATTAGGAGTCTTTTACAATAATCCTATTAGGGCTGTGGACACACTATCATATAGCTCACTACTCAAGTGGTGAAGACTACAACCTTCAGATCTTAGATACACACTATATCTACTAGATGAACTAGTGCTGTGACACTACTTATCAGATTAGTTCCTATGATGCACTGATGCTTTGACCTCTTGCAAAGCTCTAATACATCTTATAAATTCTTCGCACACTTCTGCTCTGCTTATCTCAACTCTATTACTACATCCCTACTTTATTACAAAGGTGCATCTTATATTTATATGCGCTACCAAAACAATTAACTAGGTCGGCCTATAGTCGATTACATACAATGCTTCCAAGTGAATTGGCTCAAGCATGTTTACAAACAAAGTTTTTGATTAAGGTAAAAATAGGTTTTGAATGAACCCAAAACCATTTACATTAAAGCATAAAGATATAGCATTAAAGTCTTTCAAAAAGAGATGCCTGCTGGAAAAAAAAAAGCAGGACTCGAAACAACCCTAGAAATGACAACAAAAGCAAAGAAAAATAGTTACTAGCAGAACTACCAGCAACACCCAACTGCCAACCAGACCAGACTATTTATTTTTTATCATTTTCTCTGCCTTCATCTATAGGTCCTCCATCTTTTGGATAGCATCTTTCAGGTCCTTCAGTTCCTTCGGCTTATCAGGGATCTTCCTCTAAGTGCGCCCTCTAGTTCTCATTCTTGGACCAACATTCCCAGCATCATCATCAATTGTTATGGCCATTTTTTCTAGCTAGATTTTTTCCAGATAGTTGTGTAGCATATTCAGGTTCATAACAACAACACTGAGTTCCTCATTACAGTGACTCAAGACCTCATTTATCATGTTCCCATTGTCACTAATTTTAGCCTTGATATCTTTAACCTTGTTGTCAACTATCTTATTGATTTTAGCAGCTATATCCTCATTCCAATTTTTATTTTTTACCTTATCCAGAACCTTATTCCCCATCTTCTCCATCTTAGAAGTTAGGGTATTCATAGTTTTTTCCATGGCCTGAAGGTGGAGCTTCATCTCCTACATCTCCCGCTTTATCCAATCTAGAATAGTGCCCTGACCATCAACTTTGTTAACCTTTTCCAGATTAGTAGCTCTCGTCAAGAGGCCTAAGGTATCCTCCTTATGGCTATTTCCCTCCTCAATGGTAGCCTGGTCCATACCGTCATTAGTTTCATTTTGTTCCTCTTCTTTTTCATCAACAATAGGGGGATTTTGACCAGCCTCCTTTTCCTCTTCAGCCTGACCCACCAGGAGGCCCATGGTATCCTCCTTTTGGTGTTTACCATCCTCTTTTCTAGCCAGGTCCTTAACAAAGTTAATTACATGTCTAAAACCTAATTACAATAGGCACATAGCCTTTACAAAAAAATATTATAGTCACTAATCAAATTACCAACAGTCGGTTGCATACACTATTCTATTCTAGCATTCACTGGTTGTATCTCTTCAACTATCTGTATCTTTGTCATACGGTCTCATCTGATCATGCACTCTTAGACTTAGCATGAATACATACATACAAGCTTAAATTTAAGGGCGCATACCATAAATTGGTCATACGCACATGCGCTGGTGCTCTGATCTACTGGTGCACTGCTAACTGTCTAGTCTTCTATACTTAGCCAAATTATGATCTTCTGATGATGTGCACTGACTCCAAAACACTATATGACTTTGTTGCCATAATGAAAATCCTATATCTAGTCATATACGATAGTATAGTCAAATTTCCAATAGGTTGGACATCTCCATTGGGGATTTCTCCTCCTTTTTATGCATCACTTTATCAATGTTCTGTGCCTCGAGACTGTGTTAAGCTTGATGTCTTTTGGTCTTCTATCCCTTTGCTAGCTAGAGTCCATCCTGATTATCTTTTCCAATCCTACCAAGCCTTCGAGATTTAAAATATTTGTGAACTAAGAAAACCTAAGGATGATCCTAGTCATGGCCTTCTTCCTAAACCTTTTATGCCACCTTCTATTGCTTACATCCATTCTCCTATTGTTATCTCTCAGCCTTGTGTGGTTCATTCAGTTCTTCCTTCTAAAGAAGAAAAGGACCCAATGTTGATTTATCCTACCCGACCTCAACTATCTAGTAAGACCAAGCATAACGATTATGCTCATGATCATCATTGTGAAAGTTGTTGGAAACTACAATTGAAACAATTGCTATGTTATCATTGATGTCAAACCTTAACTGGTAAGCCAGATGCTATCTAAGAAAGTGCCATATCTATTGATTGATGAAAAGGATTAGGGAAAGAGAGATAACAAGAGAAGCTAAGGAAAGGTTGAGTTATTTGATACTTCAATGGGTACTTGATTATTTGGCACATTGATAAGATAATGTATTATTTATCTAAGTAAGAAGAAAGACTGAAGAAATAGGCTTAACTGAGCAAAAGTGAAGAAATCTAGTTTAAGCTGAGTGATGTTAGTGTCGACCGAGCTCCAATATATGTCGAGTAAATTTAGTGTTGAATAAACATCAGTTTATGCTGAGCAACAGGAAATTACCGAGCAAGACAGTGTTAGCAGAGGAAGAGAGTTTGTAGAGATGACCAAGTTACGCAGTGATGACCGAGGAGATGAACACAATATTGAATGAGTGTCAGTAATTTACATTTGAAGAAAGAATTGAGATTCCCAGCTAATATAGTTGAATTTTTGGGATATGTAAATCATGTTAACTTTATTAATTGATTGTATGGATAATTTAATGCATGGTAAATCATTTTATTATGGATTCAATGATTTTTGAAGATGTATCTAGAAGGAAGGATGAAGAACTTAAATGTTGGAAGGATTCGATGAATCAGACCTAAACCTAAGATCTACAGAGGAGATTAAGCAATAAAAGATGGATCTACCTAATTTAAGAGGTATAAAGGAAAACCTAATTGTGAGGTTGCAAAAGGAGTTGAATTTTTTGATGTTATTGACTAACAAGTCTAAGCAGAAGGTTGAAGGTGAAATTGTGAATGAGTTGATCAAAGTTGTGATTGCTTGAAGCAAATTTTGAGTAGATCAGTGATGGAGATGGAAATGAAGATCAGTCAGTAAATCATCATATATGTGCGAATTGGATCTATTATTTGTAAAGTGAGTTGTATGTTTTTTAGATCAGAAACTACTGTTACTTTCTAACCATTGTATCAGTCTAAATCCTTTAATCAAGGTTGACCTAACAGTTATTGTTAAATCCTTTAATCAAGGTGTCATTCTAATGGAATGTACTCAAATCCTTTAACAAAGTCACTTTTGACAGAGTGTTTAAATCATTTAACAGGGTCACATCTAGCAGTGTGTTTGCAAACCTTTAACAAGGTTGGTTTTTCATAGAGCTCACTTTAGAAGAGTGAAAATATCAGTAACATGTTACAAAGTGGTTTTTCCCAAGTTGGGGTTCCACTATAAATCCCGGTGTTATACTTGTGTGAATGTTTCTATATTCTTGAATTTAATTACTTTTGGACAGTAGACTGCATGTTATATGTTTCTGATATATATATACTTTAGAGACTGAGTTGTGTTGGTGATTAGATCTGAGATTGTTGAAGTGTTTAAAAGTTCAATTGGTACATCTGGACCTGAGAACAACTGATTCACCCCCGCTTTCCATTATTCAAAATAATATTAACAATTGGTATCAGAGTTGTTGGTGCTTACTAAGAAAATTTTAAAGGTACTTGAAGCTAATGAACAAGATGTATAAAAAGGAGGTACCAAAGTTGAACAAAGAGAACTTTCCTGCATGGAAGAGTGATGAAATTGCATCTAGCTGGTATTGGTCATTAGACAAAGTACTATGTTGAACATGACTATATTATACCTGTTGCACCTTTGACTATCGAGGAGATGAAATAAAAATAGGAACTCAATCAAGCAATGTTGGAGATTGCATTTGCCTTAAGCTATCCTGAATTTGAAGATATCAAAGATTGCACTAGTGTAAAGAAAATGTGGGATTCTCTTGTAACTATCTATGGTGGTGATAAAAATGTATTGAGAGAAAAAGCTGAAAGCTTGAGAGGTAAGTTTGATGAAATGAAAATGCAAGAAGGTGAAAATATTGCTTAGTACTATGGTAGAATTAAGGAGATAGTGAATGCTATTAGAGGAGCTAATGGAATCATTGATGATGAGACTATTGTTGGTAAGGTATTGAGAACTTTTCTTCCTATCTATGCTATCAAAAATTTTGCAATTCAAGAATCATGATGTAATCTTGGAAATGTTCTAACTATAGAAAGTCTTGTTGGTAAGCTTACTGCTTTTGAGCTATCTAACTATGATAACTATACTATTCCTAATGTTGAATCTGCATTCAAGTCACAAATGGTTTTTCATAAATCTAAGATGGAAAAAGAAAAATGTGTGAAAAGTCAAAGTGATAGTGAAAGTGACAGTGACACTTCTGATGAGGAACTAGATGATCTTGAAGCACTCATGGCTAGAAGATTACAAAGAGGAAAAGGCAAATATAAAGGTAAACTTCCTATAATCTATTTTTCATGTAACAAAGTTGGCAATATTGCAGCAAGATGTCCTGACAGAAATGACAAGAATGAGGAAAGAGAAAGAAAGTACAAGGATAAGAGAGATAACAAAGATCACTGAAGGTATAGAGACTACAAGGACAAAGGTAAGAAATCTTGTTATATTGTTGAAGAGGAAACTGATAGTGACACTGATGATTTTGATATTGAAGTAGTTTATGTTGCTATGAAAGATGATTCTGATGAAGATGAGAAAACTTCACTTATTTCTTATGTGAATAAAGGTGATAAATGGATTATTGATAGTGGTTGCTCATATCACATGACTAGTGATAAAAGTAAATTTGAAATCCTAGATCATTACAAAGGTAGAAGTGTTAAGTTTGGTAATGATGCACCATGTCCTGTGAGAGGTAAAGGATCAATTAAGCTAACTGATAAGATCACATGTGAAAATTCCTATTGGGTTGAAGGTCTTAACTACAATTTTTTGAGTTTTACATAGATGAACAACATTGGTTACCGAGTGGAGTTTCATCACAGAAAGGCTAAAATATTTGATGCCATTGGTGAACTAATTGGAAGTGGAGAATAGACTAGAGGTAACTTGTTCTATGTAGATCTATCTGAAGAGACATGCTTGTTTGCAAAATTTGATGACGTATGGTTATGGAATAAGAGACTATGTCATGTAAACTTTGACAATCTGGTAAATATTAGTAAAAAGAAGAAAGTTAGAGGTTTACCGAGATTGAAGAAACCTGATAATATGGTGTGTAAATAGTGTCAATTGGAAAAAATGACAAATTCTAGTTTCAAGAGAAAGACATTTACTTCTAAAAATATTTTGGATTTGGTTCATACTGACCTTTGTGGACCTATGGGTGTACAAAGTTATTGTGGTGCTAAGTACTTTATTCTGTTTGTTGATGACTACACTAGGATGATGACTATAATATTTTTGAAAGATAAATCTGATGCATTTCATTTGTTTAAGTGGTATTTGGAAAAAGTTGAAAAAGAAACAGGTAAAATCCTAAAATGTCTGAGATTTGACCAAGGTGGAGAGTTTATATCAAATGAGTTCAATCTGTTCTGCAATGATAGAGGAATCAAGAGATAGATGTCTACACCTAGGACACGTCCACATAGTGGTATAGCTGATAGAAGAAACAAGTCTATTATGGATTGTGTAAGAACTCTAATAATTGAGAAGAATGTTGCACAAAAATACTGGAGAGAAGCTATAAGTACAACTATTTTTAGCTTAAACCGAGTACAAATCAAGAAAGGTACAAATGCTACACCTTATGAATTATGCCATGGATATGCACCTAATGTGAAATATTTTAGAATCTTTGGGAGTAGATGTTATATACTAAAAGATAATAGGAATGGAAATTTTGATACAAAAAGTGATGAAGGCATATTCCTAGGCTATTCCACTACGAGCAAAGCTTATAAGTGTTTGAATTCTAACACTGAGAAAGTTATGGAAAGTGAAAATGTGAGAGTTGATGAATATGCAGAGAAGAATGAACTGGAAGGAAAACAAGAACCTGAAGATTATAGATCTTTTGTGTACATGGAAGAAGGAGAGGTAAGTAACACACTTACATTAGATGCAGAGTCACGGGTAAGAAATGTCAAGCATCAGAAGGATGCTATCGAGCATCAGGAGGATGCTGTCGAGCATCAGGAGGATGTTGTTGAGAAATCAAAAGCAAAATTGAAATTTTTTATGATGAACCTAAAGATCAAGAAGAAAAGAAATCTGAACCTATGTTGGCACAGTATGTGAGAAGACATCATAAGCCTGAGAAAATCATTGGAGATAAGGATCTGGAGTCTTGACCAGAAGTAAGTTGATGGACCCTACATGCTTATTATGTGAGTTGAGCCTAAGATAGTAAAAGATTCTTTAGAGAATGAAGACTGGATTCAAGCTATGAATGAAGAAATAGATCAAATAGAAAAGAATGATACCTGGACTCTGGTGCTGAGACCAGAAGACAAGAATGTTATTAGAACAAAATGGGTATTCAGAAATAATCTTAATGAACATGGACAAGTCACATGGAACAAGGCAAGGTTGGTATGCAAGGGTTATGCACAAGAAGAAGGAATAGACTATGGGGAAACATTTTCCCCTATAGAAAGATTAGAAGGAGTGAGAACTCTACTTGCATATGTTGCATACAGAGATTTCAAAGTGTATCAGATGGATGTCAAATCTTCATTTTTGAATGGTATATTAGAAGAAGAAGTATACATTAAACAACCCGAAGGATTTGTTGACCCAAACAAGAAAAATATGGTTTGCAAATTAGACAAGGTGTTTTATGGATTGAAACAAGCCCCCAGAGCATGGTATGAGAGGCTAAACAATTATTTGATAAATATTGGATTTACAAGGACAAATGACAACATCAATCTGTATATGAAAGATGAAGAAGGTAAAGGGATTTTATTAGCTAAAATTTTTGTGGATGCTCATGAATATCTTAGAGGTAAATTAGGGGTGCTTCCCCTAACTAAGGCTGCCTAGTCAACTAGGAGCACTGCATCAAATGTTCTACATAGAATATCTAAAAAATTGATGCAGGAAAGGTCACACTTTAGGAGCTTCCTAGAGTTGTGAAAAGTACAACAAAGATGATAATCAATCATAAGCAAGATGATAGAGGGATAAATACCGTTACTAAATTGACAAGATGACATTTACATATGGAAGATGTAAGTACTAGATGCTTCTTTGGCATTATTCTCAAAGAGGGAGAGATTCAGATGAAAACACAAGAATAGAAAACACTAAGGTATATGTTTTGAGATTCAAAGATTCAGAGAATCAGAGGGAGAGATAAAAAGATTCAGAGGGAGTAACTATGTGAACGGTCAAGCAAGGCTAAGTTGTTGTGAATTAGAATGAAACTAAGGATATTATAAATCTTTCTGATGCACAGACAAAGTTTTTAGATTAGTTGGTAAATCATGTGTTATTCATGTGGTGTTTCCATCAATGCCAAAGAGGGAGATTGTTGGAAACTGCAATTGAAACAATTGTTGTATTGTCATTGATGTCAAACCTTAACTGGTAAGATAGTTGTTATCTAAGAAAGTACCATATTTATTGATTGATGAAAAGGATTAGGGAAATGGAGATACCAAGAGAACCTAAGGAAAGGTTGAGTTATTTGATACTTCAATGGGTACTTGATTATTTGGCACACTGATAAGATAATGTATTGTTTATCTAAGTAAGAAGAAAGACTGAAGAAGTAGGCTTAACTGAGCAAAAGTGAAGAAATATAGTTTAAGCCAAGTAATGTTAGTGTCATCCAAGAACCAGTATATGCTGAGTAAATTTAGTGTTGATCGAACATCAGTTTATGCCCAGTGACAAGAAATTACCGAGCAAGACAGTGTTAGCGAAGGAAGACAATTTATAGAGATGACCAAGTTACGCAATGATGACCGAGGAGATGAACATAGTATTGACCGAGTGTCAGTAATTTACATTTGAAGAAAGAATTGAGATTTCCCGCCGACATAGTTGAATTCTTGGGATATGTAAATATTGTTAACTTTATTAATTGATTGTATGGAAAATTTAATGCATGGTAAATCATTTTATTATGGAATCAATGAGAATTTTGAAGATGTATCTAAAGGAAGGATGAAGAACTTAAATATTGGAAGGATTCGATGAATCTGACCTAAACCTAAGATCTACAGAGGAGATTAAGCAGTAAAAGATGGATCTACCTAATTGAAGAGGTATAAAGGAAAACCTAATTGTGAGGTTACAAAAGGAGCTAAAGTTGTTGATGTTTTACTGACAAGTCCAAGCAAATGGCTGAAGGTGAAATTATGAATGAGTTGATCAGAGTTGTGATTTCTTGAAGCGAATTCTTAGCAGATCAATAATGGAGATGGAAATGGAGCTCAGATAGTAAATCATCATATATGTGTGAATTGGATCTGTTATTTGCAAAGTGATTTGTATGCTTTTCAGATCAGAAACTACAGTTACTTTCTAACCATTGTATCAGTCTAAATCATTTAATAAAGGTTGACCTAATAGTCATTGTTAAATCCTTTAATCAAGGTGGCATTCTAATGGAATGTACTCAAATCCTTTAACCAGGTCACTTTTGACAAAGTGTTTAAATCCTTTAACAGGGTCACACATAGTAGTGTGTTTGTAAACCTTTAACAAGGTTGGATTTTCACAGAGCTCACTTTAGAAGAGTGAAAATATTAGTAACATGTTACAAAGTGTTTTTTCCCAAGTTGGGTTTCCACTATAAATCTCGGTGTTATACTTTTGTGAATGTTTTGATGTGAATGTTTCTATATTCTACAAGTTAATTACTTTTTCAATAGTGGACTGCATCTTATATGTTTCTGATATATATACTTTAGAGACCGAGTTGTGTTGGTGATTAGATCTGAGATTGTTGAAGTGTTTAAAAGTTCAATTGGTACATCTGGACCTGAGAACAACTAATTCACCCCCCCTCTCTATTGTTCTAAATAATATTAACAATTGGTATCAGAGCTGTTGGTGCTTACAGAGAAAAGTTTAAAGGTACTTGAAGCTAATGATTAAGATGTATAAAAAGGAGGTACCGAAGTTGAACAAAGAGAAATTCCCTGCATGGCAGAGTCTGATAAAATTACATCTAGCTGGTATTAGTGATTTGATGAAGTACTATGTTAAACATGACTACGTTATACCTGCTACACCTTTGATTGCAGAGGAGATGAAAGAAAAATAGGAACACAATCAATTAATGTTGGAGATTGCATCTGCCTTAAGCTGTCTTGAATTTGAAGATATCAAAGATTGCATTACTACAAAGAATATGTGGGATACTCTTGCAACTATCTATGGTGGTGATACAAATGTATTGAGAGCAAAAGCTGAAAGCTTGAGATGTAAGTTTGGTGAAATGAAAATGCAAGAAGGTGAAAATATTGCTCAGTACTATGGTATAATTAAGGATACAGTGAATACTATTAGAGGAGCTAATGGAATAATTGATGATGAGACTGTTATTGGTAAGGGATTGAGAACTTTTCTTCCTATCTATGCTATTATAATTTCTACAATTCAAGAATCAAAATGTAACCCTGGTAATGTTCTAACTCTAGAAAGTCTTGTTGGTAAGCTTACTACTTTTGAGCTATCTAACTATGATAACTACATTGTTCCTAATGTTGAATCTACATTCAAGTCACAAATGGTTTTGCATAAATCTAAGAGAGAAAAAGAAAAATGTGTGAAAAGTGACAATGACACTTCTGATGAGGAACTACTTGATCTTGAAGCACTCATGGCTAGAAGATTAAAAAGAGGAAAAGGCAAATATAAAGGTAAACTTCCTATAATCTATTTTTCATGTAACAAAGTTGGCCATATTGCAGCAAGATGTCCTGACAGAAATGACAAGGATGAGGAAAGAGAAAGCAAGTACAAGGACAAGAGAGATAATAGAGATCACCAAAGGTACATAGACTACAAGGATAAAGGTAAGAAATCATGTTATATTTCTGAAGAGGAAATTGATAGTGACACTGATGATTTTGATATTGAAGTAGTTTATATTATTGCTATGAAAGATTATTGTGATGAAGATGAGAAAAATGCACTTATTTCTTATGTGAGTAAAGGTGATAAATGAATTATTGATAGTGGTTGCTCACATCACATGACTAGTGATAAAAGTAAATTTGAAACCCTAGATCATTACAAAGGTAGAAGTGTTAAGTTTGGTAATGATGCACCATGTCTTGTGAGAGGTAAAGGATCAATTAAGCTAACTGATAAGATCACATGTGAAAATGCCTATTGGGTTGAAGGTCTTAACTGCAATTTGTTGAGTGTTGCACATCTAAACACCACTGGTTATCGAGTGGAGTTTCATCATAGAAAGGCTAAAATATTTGATGCCACTAGTGAACTAATTGGAAGTGGAGAATAGACTAGAGGTAACTTGTAATATCTAGATCTATCTGAATGAAAATTTCTTAATCATTCTTCTATTCATATCTCTTTTTATTATATATGTCATTACATGTGTTGTACACGTGCTATTGTTTGTAAATGTACTTTTGTGATTGACCATTTGGGAATGATGCAAAATGGTAGCACCTATCCTTTTTGGTCTCCATCATGGCGACCCAAAAAGACTATTCTTTGTGACTCTTACATGTCTTTCTTCTATTGTGTTGTAGTTATAATTCTTTTGGGGAATGATGATATTTTGATATAATATTTTACATATTATCATATGATCATACTGACCCCATAGTTGGTAGATCCCTTTTGTGTTCTCTTTTTTTATCTTGTGCTCATTTCCCTTGATATGTCCTTTCTTGGGGGCATTTTATAGTGGAAATGTCTCCAGTGGATGCATGTATGATCTGTTAAATTCATTTCTCTTATTAAGGCACTTGCAATAGATTTAACATGGGGCATACACTCTGCTCAAATTTTGCACACACACACACGCATAATTTTTTATGCTTCTGTACATTTTGAATGCCTTATGGGACACATTGCTTAAGGCATAGTCCCACATTTGCACTTTTGGTCCCTTATGGACACACAAATCCTTAAGGCCAGATCTCTCTTTTTTAGATTTTCTTTTTGGAGACACAATCTTTAAAGGTGGATCCTCGATGGGTTGACTAGCATCGCACACAAACCTTTCTAGTCTTTCAATGCCATCTTTTGCAACTTTCCTTTTTGTGTGATTCATAGTATGACAAGCACTCTTACTTGGCCTAGGTAATCACACCTCTTTCCCTTCTCTCTCTTTGTTAGTGATGCCTCTATTTTGATAGTTTTGGATTTGATGAGGACTTAACTCACTTGGGGACTTGATATTTCCTTGTCTCCTTAGCTTTGGTCAGACCATCTCATTCATTTGATCTACTTTACTACGAGTATGAGTTTGTCTTGTACCCCTTCTAAGGTGAGGGAAAAATGTACCATCCTAAAAGTTAGCACCCATTAATTTGGAAGCTCAAGGACCTATTAAGCCCCATTTTAGTGATCTCCTAGAAAATGGATGCATTTATGCTAGATTTCCCACTTTGCCCTGCATATTTCATCACATTTCTCCCAACATCCTCAATACCTCTTAGGATGTTATCTTGAGTTTTGCACCCTCAGGTATAGGTTGACCTTGACCTATACTTGGTATAGGTCGACCTCGACCTATAACCTTGGTCTTAATTTTTTATTTGCTCCTGAGCCTGATGCAAGCTATCTTTCTTTCCCGTTCTCCTTTGTCAGCGTTTACGGATTTGAAACTTGAATTTCTATAAAATGATTCATTTTACCTTCTTTTGATATCTACACACACATGAGCATGAATTGCAAGACCAAAATTGTGTAAGCCATTTACATCTTTTACAAGAGAGTTATCAAGCTCAAGGTGAATTCAAGGAATTCAAGCAAGGCATATCAAGCATATGGGACTCCATGATCTATGATTTGGTGATTTTTGATCTATTGAATTTGTGAAGACATCCTACATTTCAACATTCTACATTCTACATGAGCATACAATAATTCAAGCATCTTTGTGGATAGCAGATCCATATCCATTCATGAAGATTTGACAAGCGAGCTAAATACTAACATTTTTCTTGCTTTTACATGTTTTTCACATTTCATTTAAATTTTAATTCCTAAATGGGGGCTTGAACAAGGCAATCCCCTTCCAGTCAAAAAATTTCCCTTTCTCTTGTGTGCATGATCAAGTTTGCGAACTTTTGGATTTTTTGGCTAAAAAATAGGCAAATCTAGAGTTGTAGATCCCATCTCACTTTGAAAATTTTAGTTTGTAGTCTGTTAGGTATAGGTTGAACTCAAACTATACCCACATTCAACCTATACCAAGGAAGTCAACCTATTCTTGGGACCTTCATATTTTCACAGTTTGCATCTTTTAGCCTCCTAGTTCTAGATCCAACTTTGTTCCAGTTTTTATGACACACTCTAACAATCATTTTTCTAATCTGAAATTATATTCTCCATTATTCCTCAAGATAATCACATTTCCTCTTTTTCACTTCATATGACATAATTTGATCTCTAGATTAGATTCCTTGTATGGGTCTTTACTTGCATGTCATCTTTCATATCACACTTAATCAAATAATTAATCAAAACATTAAATAGAGAAGAAAGAGAAAGAGAAAGAGACCTTGAATTGAAATCCTTAAAATGACATGGATTTTTCAATAGTACCCCTACATCCATTTTGGTTTGTGCTAACATGATTTGGGTACCCCTAAGGGTTAAATCAAGGGACTCCTTGCCCTTTTCTCCTTCTTCCCCAATGTACATATAACTTGGTGGTCTAATCACATTGGATTGGATCACCATTTTATATGTTATGCTTAATATCTATATAAAATGTCAAAAATACATAAATAATACCTACACAAACTAATATTAGTAACCAGTGGATCTGATGCAGGAGCATCTTGGGTCTTTGAGCAATCTTGCATCAACCAAAAATATTTCCTGTTTTCTGTTGTTTGCATTATAATATTTGCATTTGTTGGTTTCATGTTGTGAAAATATTACATGATGTTGAGGACCTATTTGGGAACCTTATCCTATGAGAACATAAGGATTGGATGGACCGTTTCAAAGTTATAGTTGTTTTCCTTGTCGCTGGAGCCGTATTTTCCTGCATTCCGCATGCTGATTGCACATCGTATAGCCATTGATATTTAATGAATCAGCCTTTGAAATCTTATGGACTTCAAGAGGACCTAAATTAATATCTTCACCTAAGACCATAAGTCCTAATTCATTATGAGCTGAAATTTATGACTGTTTTTCTCAGGTATCAATTTTCTGCCAGTTTACATGTGAAACATGGAGTTTTTCTTCTTGCGTGGTGTCGTGTGATGAAATGGGGCCTTGAAAAGTTAGGGACATGTTCTTGGGTCATGTTTGGGCCTAAATGTAACTTCACATTAGGTGGTGTTCATCCTTTCATTAGTTTCAATTTAATCTTCTAGATTGGACCTATAATGTAATTAAATGCCTAACTGACTGACTTGTGGCTTTGCTGGCTATATATTTGGAGCTTGGGTTGTTGTAGAAGGTAGTTCTAGATGGAGTTCTAAGTAGAGGATGGTAGAAAGGAAGATTGAGTGCAAGTTTTGATTATGAATTCATAATTAATTGTATAAGGCCGAAACACGGAAGGCCTTACAGCTGGGCATGTTGAAAGATACAATATAATTACTCTGTTGTTGTTGTTGCCAGTTGCTTGTCTCATATCCATTATGTTTTCACTAATTTCATGTGGTATTCATATTGCTTCCATGTGTAACTCTGAGCAGGGCTTGTTGTTGATTCAAGTGGACTCAATTTTTCTTAATTTTGCTTGTATCTACCCTCTCCCTACGTCAAGTGGTATCAGAGCGAGTTCTTTCTTGTGGATTGGATCATGGAGAACCTTGTTGGATTGGTTGTAGGGTGGAAGATCTGAGATTTGACCTATAACTTGCAAAAGGTTATGGTCTTGCTGGAACTTGATTGTCAAGATGGTTCATGATAGAGGAAATGATAATGCTATCATGGATATGTTGAGGAAGACTGTAGCTAGGCTTGAAGTTGTAGAGACATCCCAGAGAAGAGGTGTAAATCTTGAAGATGTTAGTGATGAAGAAGAAGAAGCACCTAATCCTGAACCTAAAGTTGAAAAAGATGAGGCAATACTTTTGAGAGTTTTGTCTAAGGCTAACTCCAGACCTGCAGTTGAAGTTGCTTACTATGATGGAAGACTTGAGACTGATACACTTTTGGATTGGATCTCTGTGATGGATAAATACTTTGAGTATGAAGGTACTCCTGATAATAAGAAGGTTAAGATAGTAGTCACAAAGTTGAAGGGGCATGCATCTCTTTGGTGGGATCATTTGCAAAGTGACAGACAGAAGAGAGGAAAAGAAAAGATCAAGACATGGATGAAGATGCTTGGAAAGATCAAGAAGAAGTTTCTTCCAACTAATTACCAAGTTAGTTTGATGAGAAAGATGCAAAATTTGAGACAAAAGGACATGAGTGTGAAAGAATATACTGAGGCATTTTACAAATTGGATATCAAATCTAGACATGTGGATGATGAAGTTGAGAAGGTGGCTAGATATCTGAATGGCCTGAGGACATCAATTCAAGATGAGATCAGCTATGTGAAAATAGAAAGTGTGGAAGAAGCATATCAATTTTCTTTGAAGGCAGAAGAGATATTAACAAAAAAGACATGAACAAAGACAAAGAGGAAGAGGTGGCTGATTTCAAAGAAGTAGAGGCAAATCTTATGGAGAAAGTAGCAGATCTGACAATGTAGTACAAGATAAAGGATGGAAAGATGAACTTGCTGGTAGAAGAGGTAATTACTCTAGAGGTAGCTATACATGTTACTCTAGGAATAACAATAGTGGGAAAAGAGAAGAGAAATCTTGGTTTAAAGGCACTTGTTACAAATGTGGTGAAGAAGGACATAAAGCTTTTGAATGTACTAACTCTGGAAAGAAGACTGGAGGTAATGGCTGAAATAATTTGGCTTGTGAGGAAGTTGAGGAAATGTCTAATGAACCTGAACATGGTGAGAACTTAATGCTAAGAAGGATCTTGTGGAATGAAGAAGCTGATGAGGAACCTATTCTGAGGAAAAGTTTGTTCAGAACCAGATGTAAGATCGTTGAGAAATGTTGCAAGGTAATGATTGATAGTGGAAGTTCTGATAATTTGGCATCCAAAGAGCTAGTTAACAAATTGCAGTTGTAGAGATTGAAACATCCTAATCCATACCATATTGATCAGATCCAGAAGGAGCATAAACTACTTGTAAGTGAACATTGCCTTGTTAAATTCAAAATTGGGAATTATCATGATGAAGTCTTGTGTGATATTATGCCTATGGACTATTGTCATATTCTGTTGGGTAGACCTTGGCAATATGATAGGAAAGCTTCACATGATAGTAGATTGAATCAATATACTATTTGGATGGATGGAAAGAAGCAAGTATTATTGCCTTTAGTAGAGAAGTTTGATGAAAGTCACTGTACTACAATCAGTGTAAGCTTAGTTGATGGTAAAAAGTTTGCAAGAGAAATGAAAGAACATAATAATTGTTTTTCTTTAATTCCAAGGAAAAATGAGAAACAAGATGAGTTAGAACATGCACTTGAGGTTAAACCTTTGTTGACTAAATTTCATGACATTATTTCTGATAATGCACCTAATGGTTTTCCGCCTATGAGAAGTATAAGTCACTATATGGATTTGATACCTGGAGCTAGTTTGCCTAATAAAGCACCACATAGGTTGACACCTGATGAAAAGACTGAGTTTAATAGACAAGTGGAAGAATTTCTTGAGAGAGGTTTGATTAGGGAAATTTTGAGTCCTTGTGTAGTACCTACCATGTTAGCACTGAAAAAGAATGGAGAATGGAGAATGTGCAATGATTCTAGAGCCATAAACAAGATAATAGTAAAGTACATATTTCCTTTGCCTAGGATGGATGACATAATGGATATTTTGAGTGGAGCAAAGTATTTCACAAAGATTGATTTGAAGAGTGGATATCATCAGATTAGGATTAGAGGAGGGGATGAATGGAAAACTGCTTTTAAGACTAATGAAGGTTTGTATGAATGGTTGGTTATGCCTTTTGGTTTGACTAATGCACCTAGTACTTTCATGAGGCTGATGAATGAAGTTCTAAAAAGATTCTTGGGTAAGTTTATGATTGTATATCTTGATGACATTTTGATATTCAGTAATAGTAAGGAAGAACATCTTGAACATTTCAAACAAGTATTGCAGAGATTGAAGGAAGAAAGTTTGTTGATTAATTTGAAGAAATGTTCATTTATG
The DNA here is from genome assembly GCA_027943335.1 of Chamaecyparis obtusa. NCBI lineage: Eukaryota > Viridiplantae > Streptophyta > Pinopsida > Cupressales > Cupressaceae > Chamaecyparis > Chamaecyparis obtusa. The sequence continues at coordinate 546,806 of BSBK01005997.1, forward strand.
AAAGAGGAGATTGTGTACCTTGGTTTTGTAATTTCAGTTGATGGATTGAAGATGGATCCTAAGAAAGTAAGAGCTATACTTGATTGGCCTACACTAGATAATGTTGGAAAGGTAAGATCATTTCATGGATTGGCAAGTTTTTATAGGAAGTTCATTAGAAATTTCAGTTCTATTTGTAATGTTATGACAAAAACTATGAGAGGAGATAAAAAGGATTTCAAATGGACACATGGATCACAAAAGAGTTTTGAAACATTGAAACAAAGAATTGCAGAATTACCTACACTTGCTTTGCCTGATTTTAGTAAAGTTTTTCAAGTTGAATGTGATGCTAGTGGAAGTGCAGTTGGAGTTGTTTTGAGTCAAGAAGGAAGACATGTAGCTTTCTTTAGTGAAAAGTTGAATGATGCTAAGAGAAAATATTCAGTTTATGATCAAGAATTCTATGCTATTTTTCAAGCTTTGAAGAACTCGAGACATTATTTGATGCCTAAAGATTTTGTGATGTATACTGACCATAAAGCTTTGCAGTATTTGGGAAGTCGAAATAAATTGAATCAGAGACATATGAAGTGGGTTGAGTTCTTGCAGAATTTTTCCTTTTTGTTGAAGTATAAAAGTGGACAGTCAAATAAGGTTGCTAATGCCTTGAGCTGAAGAAGAAATTTTCTGACAGAGATGAGAGTTGAGGTACTTAGTTTTGATGATGTGAAGTGCTTGTATGAGACTTACATTGATTTTGAAGAGCCTTGAAAAGCTTGTAAGGAACACATAGTGGGTGATAAGTGGACTGATTATTTCATTCAAGAGGACATGTTGTTTAAAGGAGTTCAATTGTGCATACCTAGAGGATCTATGAGAGAAAACATAATAAAGGAGAAACATAGTGGTAGACTTGCTGGACATTTTGGGATTGATAAGACTGTGAATTTGATTTCAAAAAGATACTTTTGGCCACATATTTATAGAGATGTATAGAGAATGGTAAGAAGTTGCAGATTTTGTCAAGTAGCAAAAGGAACTACTCAGAATTTGGGATTGTATACACCTTTGCCTGTACCTCATAGACCTTGGGAAGAAGTGAGTATGGACTTTGTTCTTGGATTGCCTAGAATTTAGAGAGGTAATGATTTTATTTTGGTAGTGGTTGATAGATTTTCTAAGATGGCTCATTTCATACCTTGTAAGAAGACATCGGATGCATTGCATGTAGCTGAATTGTTCTTCAAGGAAGTGGTAAGATTGCATGGTTTTCCTAAGTCTATTGTTTCAGATAGAGATATGAAGTTTACTGGTTACTTTTGGAGAACACTTTGGAAAAAATATGAATACTAAATTGAAGTTTAGTTCTACATTTCACCCTTAGACAGATGGACAGATTGAAGTTGTGAACAGAATTTTGGGAAACTTGTTGAGATGTTTAGTTGGAGATAAGCCTACTAATTGGGATCTAGTTTTGGCACAAGAAGATTTTGCATATAGTAATTCAGTGAATAGAAGCACTAAGAGGACACCTTTTCAAATTGTTACTAGATTTCATCCTAAGGGAACCATAGAGTTGAGAGATTTACCTATTGAGACAAGAAGAAGTGTTGAAGCTGAGGATTTTGTAGTCTTCATGAGAACTTTACGTGATGAAGTCAAAAAGAATTTGGAGGACAGTAATCTGAAATATAAATAGAGAGAAGATAGGAGAAGGAGACATAAATCTTTTGAAGTTGGAGATGAGGTTATGATTCATTTGAAGAAGAATATATTTCCAGTTGGTACCTACAACAAGATGAAAATGAAGAAGTTTGGACCTTGTAAGATTCTGAATAAGTTTGATAGTGGAAATGCTTATGAAGTGGAATTACCAGAGGACATGGATATATCACCTATATTCAACATTGCTGATATCTTTGAGTACTTTGAATCAACTAATGAGATGGGAGATAATCTGGATTATCCTAAGAAGAAGAATGATAGCATTGAAAAGATCTTGAATAGCATAGTAAGCAAAAGTACAAGAGGAAAAGACTACATGGAATACCTAGTTCAGTGGAAAGATAAGCCAGTTGAAGACAATTCATGGATTACACAAGCTAAGTTGGATCTTTATGATTTAGGTTAGAATATGAGCATTTCTTGATGTGGACATTAGTTCTTTATTTACCCCAGGTGTCTGATGCAAGAGCATCTTGGGTCTTTGAGCAATCTTGCATCAACCAAAAATATTTCCTATTTTCTGTTGTTTGCATTATAATCTTTGCATTTGTTGGTTTCATGTTGTGAAAATATTACATGATGTTGAGGACCTATTTGGGAACCTTCTCCTATGAGTACATAAGGATTGGATGGACCGTTTCAAAGTATAGCTATTTTCCTTCCTGTTGGAGCCGTATTTTACTGCATTCTGCATGCTGATTGCGCATCGTGTAGCTGTTGATCCTTAATGAATCAAAATTTTCCCTCTTATTTAATTCAAGAGGAACTAAATGAATATCTTCACCTAAGGCCGCAAGTCCTAATTTATTATGAGCTGAAAGTTCTGACCATTTTTCTTGGGTATCAATTTTCTGCTAGTTTACACGTGAAACATGGAGTTTTTCTTCTTGTGCAGTGTTGTGTGATGAAATGGGGCCTTGTGAAGTTAGGGAAATGTTCTTGGGTCATGTTTGGACCTAAATGTAACTTCACATTAGGTGGTTTTCATTCTTTCATTATTTTTGATTTAATCTTCTAGACTAGACCTATAATGTAATTAAATGCTTGACTGGCCGGCTTGTGGCTTTATTGGCTATATATTTAGAGCTTGGGTTGTTGTAGAAGGTATTTCTAGATGGATTTATAAGTAGAGGATGGTAGAAAGGAAGATTGAGTGCAATTCTTGATTATAAGTTCATAATTCATTGTATAAGGCCAAAACTCGGAAGGCCTCATAGCCAGGCATGTTGAAAGATACAATATAATTACTTTGTTGTTGCTGCCAGTTGCTTATCTCATATCCATTGTGTTTTTACCGATTTCATGTGGTATTAATATTGCTTCAGTGTGTAGCTTTGAGTAGGGCTTGTTGTTGATTCAAGTGGACTCAATTCTGCTTGTATCTACCTTGCCCCTGCATTAGGATCCAAAAACAAACTCATGTTAATGGACATGGGGAAATATTTCTATTAAATGCTATATAGTATCAAAATTATTCAAATTTAGTAGAAAAGTATTCAAACACTTAGGAACTTGGAACTATAGATTGTGTCCTCACTTTTGATTAGTCCCATATTCCTCTATAAGAACTTGATGGCCTCAATATCCTTTTCCATGTTAAATCTCTCATAAATAAAAGGATATTGTTCAAGGTGCATAAATCCAATGCAACCATAGTTGGATTATATCTCCCTATGGTACCTTTTAGATCTTCTTGAATGATAGTGAATTCCTTGATTAGACCTAATAGTATTATCTTGATTTCATGAATCATTCTTGTTGGTGTAATTAAATTTTATGAATTACACTTTACTTAAGTTTGCACAGGATAATGCATTTTCATATTAGTTGTCATTGTGACACCTAGCAGTTTGCATTTTATTTTAGTACATGGTTAGGAGAAATTCCATTTTAGATGGTGATAGTTGTCATATCATGCCTTTGTGTGTGTGTGAGGTCCACCTTTAGTGTTCTTATCACATTATCATCCTATCATTGGTTCACATGTTGCACATACTTTGATGTACAATGGAGGATGATCCACCTTTGGTGGACATGTGATTCCACCTAGTGTGGTTGATAGCTTATCATCTCCTTATCATGTAGTCTTATTGCATTGCCTATATATTCAGGCACTCCTATTTTTTATTCAATTCAATTAGCTATAATCAATTATTTTATCATCTTGCCTATCTCTCTTGTGCTATCAATTTAGCTTCTAGATCTTGGCATTTTCATTCTATGCTTTAGAAAAATTCTTACATGGTATTAGAGTCATATAATATTTCATTGCATAGCCATTGTAGAGCTTCTTTGCTTCAAATCTTGGAGGGACACGATTCAGATCCAGGATATCAGTAGCTTGTGGAAGCATCTAGAGAAAGATATGACCTCACCATTGCATCTGGGCAGTCGTTTCCATAAATTTTGACTATAAATTTGCCTACTTTGGGCAAAATTCAAATTTGAGGCAAAAATTTTTTGCAAATCGGACCCCTAAGGCCGATCTGCAAAATTGGAGCACTTTGGGCCAAATCTAACATTTCCATTGTGATCAGAGTGGCCAAAAACCCAGGATTGACTTTTCATTCGCCTAGATTAGACACAGTTGGTCTCGGAAGAAAAATCTCCCTCCCTGCCCGTCGTACGAATTTATGTAGTCTGCAGGTATGACTTTATTTTTTTTAATAGTTTTCATTTTATTAAAAAAATTGAAAAATAAAAAATTAATACAAATTGTTGGTGGGTTTTGTTTAAAGTTTCTAATTAATTTTTTTTCTTTTTATTGGTCTACACCATAGTGCAGTACTACACTGTGTAGTGTGGTACTTGCACTAACAGTGTAGTCCACACTAGAGTGTGGTACCTGCATTGATAGTGTGGTACCCGTAGTGCAGTGCGGTTCCGTAAAGGGGTTTATTATTTAAAAAAAAAATTAATAAGTAAAGTTGGGAACACAATTTTTTTTCTTTGCCATCTACATACCTATTTTGCAACGTCATCCAACTGACATCCAGTGGGGGAGGCCAATTTCTTCCCAAAGACTTCCTAGGAATAGGCCAACAGGAGGACACTTTTTCTACAACATTTGACAGGGCATCTTTGGTGGCTTCATCTTCTACATGTTTTTCAGCTTTTCATTTGATGTTGTATGCTCTTACATGAGCAATGTTGTACACGTGCACACTATCATAAAGTACCACATTTTTATTTGTATGTTGTCATTGATGACACTTTTGATATAATCCCTATGTTAGTAAATTAGTTATAACATGGGACATGGTTCTTGAAGGTTATGCTCCAACGAATTAGATAATGGATGCATGACACAAGTTCAAGAATATCAACCTGTCAGTTAAGAGTACCTAGTTGGTACCTACATGTGTCTCTATGCCTCATCTCTATCATATCTTAGTGGTCATTTCATCAGTCATTCTACATCGACATTGGTACCTGATTTTGTCACACTTTGACATTCTTGGTGCAACATTGGCTCTATTTTCTTCCTATGAAGGAGTATTGGTCAACATCTTGGACCATCTTTGCAGGAGATTCAACATTGATGGGGGGCTACTTGGTCTCTCTTTCCTATTTCCTTCCTTTGGGGGAATTATTTATTGTATATGCATGATGTATGTCATAATGGGGGGGGTCTTGATTACTCCATCCATCCATGCAGCTTGTATTCATCTCTCTTTTTTGGGGAGGGTTTTACCCATGAGGTTTTCCCTCTTTCTCCACTTTATGAGAGATTACACTGCATTGCTCTTGCATATTATACATGAGTACCTAACATGGCCTAGTATCCAGGACCCATCTTGTTATCTCTATTTGAGTATTAAGTTTTCTCATTAGTATCAAAGTAGATTAGTCGGTTATCTATGCATATCAGTCAGTAAAAGGAAGAACTACAAGCTACATATGCTAGTCGGTTAATCAAACAAGCCTTCATACTGAGTATTCATAATGAAGTACCGAGAGCTAAATGGAATTAGGTTCAACAAGGCATAGAGCAATATTACCGAGCATCAGAGTATACTAGCACCAAGAGTCAGTAAACACCGAGTAGACTAGACACCAAGCACTAGTGTATTCACTGAACACTATTGATAGTGTTTACCGAGCAATCCAAGAAACAAAATAGTAATCAATTTTTGCACATTTATCTATGTAAACGGTTACAACATAATCACAAAACATTTTACCAAGATCGAGGATTATTTATTATAGATGTAATCATTAAATGTGGTGATGATCTCTATGTAATAGTTAGATCTAGATTATTTTTTTATACCATAGATCTTAGGGTTTTCCTAAGATCATGTAAACCTAATTAGGGTAGGCGGTCATAGAAATCAGAGTAGTATGCTATAAATTTGTAATTCATGTCATTTTGACATATGCACGCAAAGGATAAGAAGGAGATCTTGAAGAAAGTAGTCATCTTCAAGACATCAGTTTTAAGATAAGGTTGAGCAGTAATTAGAGACATTCAGTGTATTCTGAATCAGTCAAGGCTACCAAGTAGTACAGATGAAAGATATCTACACATTGAGGTGATATATATTTGATATTTCATAGATTTGTTTCAGACAAGCATAAGTTGTCAATTACAGATACTTCCTGTTATTCTCTAATCATTGTAACAGAGTTAGCAAAATCTCTTAACAGAGTAGACCTAACAATCTTGTTGTAAATCTCTTAACATAGTACACACTCAAGTAGTGTTGTTGAAATCCTTTAACCGGGTAGATCTAGTCAATCTTATTGTTACTCCTAACAAGGTAAGATCATCAGAAGTGATCACAACTTGTAGCCTTAACCGACATACTTTATTATCTGTAGTAGTAAAGAATTTATGGGTCTCATCCCCACCACAGTTTTTACCTTCTAACAAGGGTTTCTGTGTAACCAAAATATCTTGTGTTATGTGATTGAATTTGTTTTTTTTTCATGCAATTCACATTTACAAGTCAATTGAATTAATGTTGCACATAATTGATTCAGTTGGGTATTTTAGTTATCTACTATTTGTAGATTGAGTTTAAAGTTTAAAGTTTTTGAGGGCAATGATTCACCCCTCCCCTCTCAGTACCTTATCTCTCCATTCCAACACATCTTGCATTGTGACACCTAGGAGTTTTCATTTCAATTTAGCACATGATTAGGAGAAATTCCACTTTAGATGGTGATATTTTTCATCTCATACCTCTTTGTGTTTAAGATCCACCTTTAGTGCTCTTATCACATTATCATCCTCTCATTGTTGCACATGTTGCACATACTTTGATGTACAATGGAGAATGATCCACCTTTGGTGGACATGTGATTCCACCTAGTGTGGTTGATAGCTTATCATCTCCTTATCATGTAGTCTTATTGCATTGCCTATATATTCAGGCACTCCTACTTTGTATTCAATTCAATTGGCTATAATCAATTATCTGATCATCTTGCCTATCTCCCTTGTTCTATCAATTGAGCTTCTAGATCTTGGCATTTTCATTCTTTTCCTTAGGTAAATTCTTACAATTCCAATTGAAGCTAAGATTTGCATTTAAAGTCAAAGCATGTGGGAAATGAGAGACTATAAGGGGTTACTTTATCATCTACTTCATTTATCCCAACCTCAAACTTATTTTACACATAATATTTCCCCAAAACCTTCATAAAATTTTTATGACCTATGATAATAAAGATATTACTAAAGAAGGTGGAGGAGAAACTAGTATTTACTCTATATTTTGATGAACCCTTAATGAAAATAAACCTAGAACATCTTGTATGAATTATATGATATCACCACCTTGCAATAAAAAACACCATTCTCATGCTTACATATATCTATCAATGCCATGATGACCTATAATTGAAGATATGCATATCCAATCACCCTTAAGGAATGTGGGTTGTCAAGAGTGGTGATTAGTTATATTAAATATCATATCCTTGCATGCTCATTTAGCTATATTTTTTAAAATTATAAGTATGCTCTACTTGGCCATATTAGTAAGATTAAGATTAATTTATCTTCACTAATTAATATTTCAAGTCAGTTGGACAAGAGATAGAACCTTAGCGACTGATAAAGTGTGGTTAGTAAACTAATACATTTCAAATGATATTTATATACATTTAAATTTTATTGAGTTTTATGTGGTGGTCTTTTTTATGGTCACTACATAATAGATGCCTATTGATAATGACAATTTTTTTCTCACTAATTATGATAAATAATGACTAACACACCTAATATGCCTATATTCAAGGAGAAACATATATTTTCTAGCGCTATTTAGTAACATGTTGAACAGTCCAGATAATTAAGAGGGGGGTGAATCCGTTATCACAAAGTAATTTTCTTAAAATTAATTAATCTAGAGAAAAATTAAATCAATAAGATATATAAAACAGATATACCATACACCATGAACACCAAATTTTACGTGGAAAACCCAAGATTGGAAAAAACACATATTATGAAATACCAGTCAATGTGATTTTTACAAAGGGTGGCTCACTGCCAAGTTGCTCATGATAGGTAGGCTCACTGCCCAAGTATCACAACCAATATTAAAATAATTAATTAAAAAATACCATTATTGACAAAATGTGAACTGATGAAGCTGCATCTACATATACATGAAGTCAGTTTTGATTGTATGCACAACAACTATCTGCAACAGACCTAGTTAGGAATATTTTATCAACCCTCCAACAACCTCTTTGTATGAACTCTACTACACTCCTTTTCCATGTGCTTCTCTACTCCTTGTTGCATTACTTCATAATCCTTCAGACCCCTTTCTATGTTTGTGTGTGTGCACACGCATGCACACACACACACACACTCATACCTGGATCCAATAAGATATTCTATATATGTACTTTTAAAATAATATAGATAATTCAAACAAGAAAACATATCATCTTGAATGCTAAAATAAAATTTTGAAATAATCATTAAGGATCAACATGCTAGCACTAGACCCAAAGGAAAGGTTGCACATAAATATCTTCTTACCACATTACCACGGGACCCATATATAGGTCATAGACAAGCTACGTTCATTACATAACATAACTACCAAAAGATAAAGAACATTGAAGTACATAAGATATATTCCAAATCCAATGGGAATTCCACAACCAAGACCAAGTCTTGATGTCTATTAAATTTAGTACCAATTAGACGAACACAATTAATAACATTTGTTCATAATCTAAATAGAAGTGACATATTAAAAACTTGTAACATACTACATGAATGTCTAGATAGAAAAGATACCTAGAATAAGCTTTGAATCAAAATAACTAATATCAAAGGTTTAATCTTCATATTTTTGCACTAATTCTCTTTCATTGATATCCCATAGGGAAAGTACTCCCATATCCAGATCAGGGATTAAATAAACATTACTCATCAATATTGAACACTATATCGGATAGATAAATGATGTACACCATCTGGAGCACAACATTTTAGATCATAGATTTTGACATTAATGACAACCATGCCATATATTTTCAGCAACTTCTCAACAATCTCTCCCTTTCGCATTGATGGAATTTTTTTTTTATAAAAAAATCCAAAAAATCTAAACAATAAAAAACTTCCAAAAACTCCCCCTTTGATAAGAAATTCCTTTTTTTGTTTTTCTCCCCCTTTTTTCCATAAAAGGAAAAGGGCCAAATAAGAACACACCCATGAAATCAAGGAAAAATTACACTTTTCACAAGAATTTTTTTCTTGTACATTTCTTTCACAATTGGAAGAATCCTCTTCTAAGCATGCACTGTAGAAACCATGCATACATGCTATCATGTAGAACCTTAAAATTAAATGAATATGACTAGTCCAGAGATAAGTACTTTTGATCACAATTCTCTGCATCATAAAGTATCCTAGAGAGATGATCTAACAAGAACTCAACAATTTCTTTAACTAACTAGAGAGTTCTAACCAAATCTGTTACAAGTAGTGGTTGTCGTTGCACCAAAAGATAGACCTGTTAATGCTCGATACAACCACTAGACTTATAGAAGACGCAGGAGGTGGTTAATCCATGTCACAAATACCAAAGGGAGCACTGACTATTTTACCAAAAATCTCTCCCTCAGTGCTACCCAAGGGGATTCAAACCTATGACCAAGCTCCAATACCACTTGTTACAAGTAGTGGTTTTTGTTGCACCAAAATATTGACTTGTTAATGCCTGATACAACTACTAGACTTATAGAAGACATAGGAGGCGATTAAGTCATATCACGAATCCCGAGGGGAGCACTGACCATTTTTCCAACAAAATCTTCCCTTTGTCTCTAAGTAGATAGAAACTTAGCTTGCAAAGCACCAATTCTCATTCTTTGTTTTCCATATTTATCTTTGAGAAAGTCAAAACAATTCCCAATATCTTTCAGTGTGGATTCAATAGTTTCAATCTTCCTTCTAAAATTATCAATAGTGTAAGGCTACCAGAGACAATACTTGTAGATGTTACACATCTCCTTAATGCATTCTTTTGTCTCACTAATGTGTTTGGAAATTTTTTATTTGACATTGATGCATATATTCTCAATCATAGCTTTGATCTTATGTCCTTCAGATCCTTCCAACAATAACCTTATTTCAACAACTTCTACCAGATTAACTAGTAAAGAATAAAAAACAATAGAAACAATAAACCCATTTTGAGAAGATAATCAACTAATATTCAATTATAGGCCTACTAATTGAAGAGAAGGCATACCATATTTCACCAATCTTTTTCAAATCACCCTCAACCAACATAGATTGAATTTTAACTGAATCAAAAGAGTCAGATCTAGATGAAGGCATTTCTTCCTTACCCTTCTCTTCTAATATTTCAGTGATGAAATCTTCCCCCTCTTAGATTCTAGAGGGGAATCACCAATGACAACTTCAAATTTCTTCTTATTGGAGGAGGAACCCTCCTAAAATTGATGGATAGGTACAACACCAAAAAAAACCAAATCGGAACATAGATTCATCTGGAAGGATGAGAATTAAGCTTTGCATGCATTTTCTTTATCTGCCATATACTCCAAATATTTGTAAACTTGTTTTTTGATATGGATGTCATATTTCCACTTAACATATTCTCTTGATGGTAATAAATTCAGAAATTAGAACACTAAACACATGAGAAGAGACCCAGACTGAAAAGGATTACCCTCAACCAAAGACATTATGATATTGTCAAATAGATTCTTCATTATCAGACTACACAAATAAAACTATTTATTTTCCTTCACAACCCTATGTGAAAGATACATAACAACATATGATGTGCAACCATCATGAGTTTGGAAATATATTTTGTAAGAGATATCGTAAACAACATACATTACTGCAGGATCGACAATGGTGTTTATCAGTAGAGATCAAGGTATTTTTTGATACTAGTAAGTTCCTCAACAACTTTGTATTTCATTGTTTTCTTCTCATGGAGGTCAATAACACTACACAATATATAATAGCTTCAATGAATTCCTTAGTGAAAGGATATGGTTTATCCAAAATGATGTTGTCATCCTTAAATCAACTCAACAAGAAAAAGATAGAATCTTTATCATAAAATGAGGGGAATTCTCCCCAGATCCATACCTGAGGTTCTTATATCTACAATCCATTAGTCTTCAACCCTAGTTCCATTTCCTGTATCTTCCAATGATCAAATATTTTGTCCAACACGACTTGTTTTAGCTTCTGTAGAATTTTGTCGCTAGATTTAGTGACAACCAATATGGATTCCATGATTGCACTTAACTTTAGCTTCTTCACTGCTTTGTCACCCTGCAAAGCTTTTGTTCCTTCTTCACAAATTGTGAGAAATTATTTGAAACTCCACTTTTTTATCCTTAATTGCTCATGATGATTTTTCTGCCAAAATATTCATCCACAATGCTAACAAAAATACTTCTCTTTTCAATCAAACAAGTCAAACCTAATCATGTCAAATATGCATAATACATTACATAAGAAAGGGGAAATGGGGTTTTCAGGCAGAGTGAGTTTAACCATGGAGGAAATTTCATAGTTAAGCACACTCGAGATGGAGTAGTAGTGGGATGGGTGACCTCCTGAGATGTCTCTATGCTTCACCTCTGTGAGCATCACCTAGATTTAGTGAGTGTTAAGTGTTCGATTCATTCTTATGAGAGATGGGTTCATGTGAGGCAATACTCATGAAAAATGGGTCAATGAGTTTGACTCAAAAAACTACATAGTTGAATCCTGATAGCAATATCACAACAAGGTGATTTAGGAGCATCTTGGGTTTAAGGGAAATATTTCATCACCCAAGAATATTTTCTAGTTTCTTTTCAATAAGGGCTATCTTGTGCAGAGCTATTATTTTTGGAAATTTACTATTTTTTGTAATTTTTTTGTTTGAGCTCATAATTCTCTATTTTTTTCCCTGGAGGTTCACTTTGGTGATATCAGCCTCCCAATAAAGTTTCATTTCAAGATCAAGTCTAGTTTTGAAGATATTGAAAAAAATTTGGTATTGGCAACAAGGTACATAAACTTTGAACTTAGATTTGAAGGCTTTAGAAGCTTGGAAAGGGGTCGAAACCTTGGCTGACTTGCTCTTGCAATTAAAAATGCTATAGAGCACTTTACGCCATTTCTAAAATGGGGCTATAATAACCAATTAGGTCAATGGACGATGACTTATGGTCTCCGGAAGTTGCACTACCTAAAATAGAAGAAAATGAAATTCCTTCAAAATTTATGTTTGAGTTAAGAAAGTTGTTTGGGACTATTCTAATGTAATAAAGATGAATAATAATATCTTAGGGATGGTTAGCCTAAAACTTTAGGGTTAAAATTTCTAGAACCTTCTTGGACGGTTAAAATTGCCTATATAATGAAGGCCTGTAGGGTGATCTAGGGCAGTTTTTGGGAACACACATCTGTTGGCTCTGGCTTACAAAATATTATAATGAAAATTCCCATGTGGTTGTGCTTATTATATTTTTGAATATTGTAATTCCATTTCATTGGAGATAATAGAAAGCTCATTTCTTGTCCTTACAATTCATTGTTATTCTCAATTCTATTGTGTGTGTTTGTGTTAATAAGGGGAGTACCCTTCATCAAGTGGTATTAGAGCATGAGTTCCTGAGTATGTAGACAAATTGTTGACTATGAGGCAGTTTGCACTAGGACTGTGATTATGGGTTTTATTGATAGCAGCCAAAAATGCCTCCACAAAGGAACCATGTCGGGAGAGCTGCATGTGTGACAGAAGAGGGTTTTAGAGCCCTCTAGAGACAAGTGCAAGCATTGCAAGAGGAGATGTTTAGAGGAATGAATATTGTGGTTAGAGATGAAAGTGAAGAGGAATTAGAAGAAGGACAAGGTGACCAAGAAGCACAAGAAGCGCCTAGAAATGTTGAGGAGGATGGGTTTTTGAGGGCTATTTCCAAGATTGGAAAGAGACCCAAGATTGAAGTTTCCACATTTTCAGGAAATCTTAACCTAGAGGAATTGATCGATTGTGTCAATGATCTAGAAGAATATTTTGAGTAAGAATATGTTGAAGATATAGATAGGGTTAAATTTGCAAAGGCCAAACTGAAGGGTCATGCAAAAATTTGGTGGTGGGACATTCAGTTGGAGAGGAATAGAAGAGGAAAGGATAAAATCACAAGATGAGATCGAATGGTGGAGAAATTGAAGAGACAATTCATTCTCATTGATTATGAGATCGATCTGATAAAGAAAATGCAAGGGTTGAAACAAGCGGAAAGATCTTTGCAGGAGTATGCAAAAGAGTTCTACTGAGTCCTTATTAGAACAATTCATGCAGAAGCTGAGAAGGAAAAAGTTGCATGTTATATTCATGTGTTAAGGCCAAGTTTTTAGAAGGATTTGAGTCTCGTTAGAAATACTAGTATTGAAGAGGTGTGCCAATTTTCCTTAAGGGTGGAAGAAAAGATGGATAAGAAGTTTGAAAGCAAGAAAGGTGAATAGGTCATAGTGGAAGATCCAATGGATGATCTTATGGAGGCTGAAATGAAGATTAGAAAAAGAATGTTGAGTCAAGTAGTAGTCAAAATAAGAGGGGAAATAATTTCAATCATTTTCGTTATCAAAATAACATGGATCAGAGAGGAAGAGGGAAAGGACCTGGAAGAGGAGGTTTTTGTGGGACATGTTTCCATTGCAGAGAAGAATGACACGAAGCCTATGAGTGTCCCCAATGTCAAGGAAGGACAAAAAAGAGGACTAAAGTTCATGCATGAGTTACACATGCAAATGAGGAAGCTAAGTCAGAACACTTAGATGATGATGAGAGAGGAGAAACCCTAGTTTTTAGGAGGACCCTGATAAATGAAGAGAAAGAATTAGATCAAAGGAAGAGCCTATTTTGCACTAGGTACAAGTGAAAGGATAAGTTTTGAGAAGTTATTATTGATGGTGGAAGCACTGATAATCTAGTCTTAGAAGAAATGGTCACAAAGTTAAAGTTGGAAAGGGAAAAACACCCCTATCTGTACCAAATTACCTGGGTGCAAGATGACCACAAGGTCTTGGTCAATGAATTGTGCTTAGTGAAGTTCAAGATTGGAAGTTACCGAGATGAGGTACTCTATGATATCATACCCATGGGTGAATGTCATTTTTTGCTAGGAAGGCCTTGGTAGTTTGATAGGTGCGCTATACATGATGGTTGTGCTAATACTTATTCTTTGACAAAGGATGGAGTCCGACACAAGTTGAAGCCATTGAAGGAAACAAGGGAAAATGTATGTAGTAATTATGAAATATGTTTAGTTGATGGAAGGAAGTTCTTAGAAGGTATGAGACATGAGCATATGTGTTTTTTAATAATTTAAAAATTTGGTAAAGTGGAAGTAGAAGATGTACTTGTAGAAGTTGCAAACTTGTTAGAGGAGCTTCATGATATTGTATTCAATAATGTACCTAATGGATTTCCACCAATGAGAAAGATCAGTCATCATGTGGACTTGATTCCAGGGGCCAATTTTCCAAACAAAGAAGCTCATAGCATGACTCCAGTAGAGAGTGAGGAATTGAATAGACAAGTGCAAGAGTTATTGCAGAAGGGATTGATTCGAGAGAGTTTGAGTCCATGTGTTGTACCAGCGGTATTAGCACCAAATAAAAATGGAGAATGGAGGATGTGTACAGATTCAAGAGCTATCAATAAGATCACTATTAAGTACAAATTTCCCTTGCCAAGGATGGATGATATTATGGATTATTTGAGTGGAGTTGTGTATTTCACAAAGATAGACCTAAAGAGTGGATATCACCAAATCATGATTAGAGAGGGAGATGAGTGGAAGACAACCTTCAATACAAAGGAGGGCTTGCATGAGTGGTTATTCATGCCTTTTGATCTAACCAATGTATCGAGAACATTCATGCGGCTCATGAACGAAGTGTTGAAAGAATTTGTAGGTAAGTTTGTCATTGCTTATTGGATGATATTTTGATCTTTATTAAGAAATTGGAAGAACATGTAATGCATGTTCGTAGGGTGTTTGAGAGGTTACGGGAAGAGAAGTTTTTGATTAATTTGAAGAAGTACAATTTTGTGAAGAAGAAGTTCGTGTATTTGGGATTTGTAGTTTCGGCAGAGGGTCTTAAAATGGGCCCAAAGAAGGTGAAGGCTATCCTCGAATGGCCTACTCCAAGGAGTTCTACTGAGGCAAGATATTTTCATGGTTTGGATATCTTTTATAGAAATTTCATTCAAAATTTTAGTAGTATTTGTGGACCCTTGACTGAAACAATGAGAGGGGATAGGAAATAATTTAAGTGGACAATAAGAGCCAACAAGATTTTTGAATTGTTGAAAAGAAAATGTATAGAACAACCTTTTTTAGCTCTTCTAGATTTTAACAAGGTGTTTCAAGTAGACTGTGATGCTAGTGGTAATGCTATTGGATCTATTTTGAGTCTGGAAGGAAAACCCATTGCTTATTTTAGTGAGAAGTTGAATGATGCCAAGAGAAAATATTATGTTTATGATCATGAGTTCTATGTTATAGTTTAGGCATTGAGGAAGTAGAGACATTATCTTCTGCCATAAGGGTTTTTTTTATTTACTGATTATCAAGCTTTGCAATATTTAAATAGTCAAGGAAAGTTAAATCAGAGGCATTTGAAATGGGTTGAGTTTTTGCAAAGTTACACTTTTGTTTTGAAACAAAGGAGTGAGAAGTCTAATAGGGTTGTAGATACCCTTAGCAAGAGAAAAATTTTGCTGACAAAGATGCATATTGAGGAATTTTTGGTTCAAGGAACTCAAGAGTTTGTACCTCGAGGATCTTGATTTTGGAAAAGCTTGGAAAGCTTGTATAGAACCTATTACTCTAGATAGAACCAAATGGTTGGTTTTCATAATTTAGGATGGTATGTTATTTAGAGGTAGTTAGCTATGCATTCCAAGGAGTTCCATGAGGGAGAATCTCATCAAAGAAAAGCATAGTGGAGGACTAGCTAGACATTTTGGTCGAGATAAACCCATTGTGTTGGTTAGTGAAAATGATTATTGGCCATAATTGCAATAAGATGTTAATAAATTTGTACAAGGTTGCAAAAAATGTCAGATGGAAAAAGGAGCCAAGAAAAATATAGGGTTATATTAGCAATTACTTGTACCGGAGAAACCATGGGAGGATACTAGTATGGACTTTGTTCTTGGCTTACCAAGAACTCAGAGAGGGAATGATTCCAAATTTGTAGTGGTATAAAGGTTTTCAAAGATGTCACATTTAATTGCTTACAAGAAGACTAATGATGATGTTCATGTAGCATAATTGTTTTTTAGGGAGGTGGTGAGACTAGGTTTACCAAAGAGCATAGTTTTAGATCGGGACACCAAGTTTGTTGGGTACTTTTGGATAACCTTGTGAAAAAAGTTGAAGATAGATTTGAAGTTCAACTCAACACACCATCCACAGATTGATGGACATACAAAAGTGGTGAAAAAGAGTTTGGGGAATCTATTGAGATGCTTGGTTGGAGATAAACCAAAGGGATAGGATTTGATTTTACCACAAGTAGAATTTTCATATAATAATTTTGTCAATAGGAGCACTAGTAAATCATCTTTCTATATAGTATATGGAAGTAGTCCCAGAAATTCATAAGAATTAAGAAAGTTGGACAAAGGAGAGACAAGTAGCGCTGACGCTAAAGACTTTACTGAACACTTGAGGAATTTGCATGAGGAGATAAGGAATCATATTAATAAGATGAATACACAGTACAAGGATACAACATATAAGAAAAGGAGGCATAAGGAATTCCAGGTGGGGGATGAAGTCTTGGTTCATTTGAGAAAGGAGCGATTTCTAGTAGGAACATACAATAAGTTGAAGATGAAGAAGTTTGGACCATTCAAAATACTGAAGAAGCATTTTTTAGGAAATGATTATGAAGTAGATTTTCCTAGTGAACTCAATATTTCACCAGTATTTAACATTTCAAATCTGACAAAATGTCATGAAGGAGGTGTTGAGGATCAGGTCACAGAAGCACAATGGAATATTCCAGCAACTAATTCAGCTGCAAAGGAGATTGAAGACATCTTGAATGGTTGTGTTGGCAGAAGCATAAGTAATAGGACATATGAAGAATATTTAGTAAAATGGAAATGATGACCTGTAGAAGATTCATCATGGCTATCAAGGGAGGAGGTTAACCATCTTGATTTTCCTTTGAACACATGAGATGAGACAAGGTCACTTCTCAAATTACCCTGGGTGTCTAATGTAGGAGCATCTTGGGTGTAAGGGAAATCTTGCATCACCCAAAAATATTTTCTAGTTTCTTTTCAAAAAGGGTTATCTTGTGCAAAGCTGATATTTTTTAGAATTTACTATTTTTAGTAAATTTTTTGTTTGATCTCAGAATGCTCTACTTTCTTCCCTAGAGGTTCACTTTTGTTATATCAACCTACCAACAAAGTTTCATTGCAAGATCAAGTCTAGTTTTGAAGATATTGAAAATTTTCAGTATAGGCAGTAGGGTACAAAAACTTTGAACTCAATTTTGAAGGTTGTAGAGGCTTTGAAAGAGGTCAAAACCTCAGCTGAGTTGAATTTTCACTAATCAAATTTTGTAAAGTAATTTTTGCCATTTCCAAAATGGGGTTATAATAGCCAATTGGGTCAATGAGTGAGGACTTATGGTCTCTAGAAGTTGCACTACCTAAAATAGAAGAAAATGAAATTCCTTCAAAAAATTTGTTTGAGTTAAGACAGTTGTTTGGGCCTATTCTAATGTAATAAAAATAAATAATAATATCTTAGGGATGGTCAGCCTCAAACTTTAGGGTTAAAATTTCTAGAACCTTCTTGGGTGGTTAAAATTGCCTATATAATGAAGGCTTGTAGGGTGATCTAGGGCAGTTTTTGGGAATATACATCTATTGGCTCTGGCTTGCATAATATTGTAATGAAAATGCCCATGTGGTTGTGCATGTTATATTTTTTAATATTGTAATTCCATTTCATTGGAGATAATAGAAAGCCCATTTCTTGTCCTTAAAATTTGTTGTTATTCTCAATTCTGTTGTGTGTGTTTGTGTTAATAAGGGGAGTACCCTTCATCACAAGGATATGCATTTCAAAACTCCCCCCAAGCCAAGATAATTGGCTTAGATTTTGGAAGTTCTTGTACCAAGATCTAGTGCCATAGATGAGTTCTTGTGATAGGTTTCCTTTTTCTTCCATACCATGACAATATTCTTCTAAGATTCATCTAATTCTACAATTTTCTTTTCATTTTCAAACTTTTCTCCAAGGACAAAAGTTGATCTAGAATTATGCTACTCTCACATATTCTTTCTTTTGATTTCAACCTCCTTAACTCTTGATATAGCTTCTCATTTTCTTCCATTTTTTGTTTGATGGTATCTTTGAGATTTTCTTTAGTTTTCTTCCATTCTTCCATTTTATGTTTGATTATATCTTTGAGATTTTATTTATTCTTCTTGCATTCATCCAATTGTAGCTTCAGATTCTCAACATTTTATTTTGATTCCTTGGCTTACCACTTTGTGTCTTGCTTTGAATTTTAGGATTTTCTCCCTTAGCTTGGAGATACAAGCATTTTCCTCCTTGATGTTTTCTTTCAATTCTTCATTTTCAGATTTTGTGTATTCCATATCATCTAACATTGTCTTTAGTCCTTCATAAAAGTAATAATCTCATGCCATCTATTCAAACTACCAAGATCTCCCTCAAGTAGTTAAGCTCTATTTGTAAGGGACCAATCTCTGATAGCAAATGCTAAGTTGTCTGAATAACTAGGGGGGATCAACTATCATAAATAAATTTTCTTAATCTTAATTAATATAAAGAAAACTTAAATCAATTAGATAGATAAAACATATATGAACATGAAAGAACATAAAAGAACCATACTCCACATACACCGTATTTTACGTGGAAAACCCAAGATGGGAAAAACCACAAAGAATGGTAATTATCAATTGAGAAACATCATTTAAGGTGATACTAGTTAAGGTGATTTTTATAAAGGGTGTCTCATTGCCAAGTTTCTCATTGTAGGTAGGTTCACCGCCTAACTATCACAACCAATTTAAAAAAAACTGATTACAAAATAGTCTAATTGACAAAATATGAACTGATAGAGTTGCATCTACATATGCATGAAGTTAGTTCTGGTTAAGTGCACAAATCTCTACAAAGAATCTGGTTAGGAATCTTTTCCCAACCCTCCAAAACCCTCTTCACACAAACTCTACTATACAAATTACTTATTCCTTTCACTTTCTTTCCACTTTCTTCTCTACTCCTTATCACATTACTTCATAATCCTTCGTATCTCTTTCTTTGTTCACACACACACACACACACACACACACACACACACACACACACACACACACACACACAAACACACACACACACACACACACACACACACACACACACACACACACACACACACACACACACACACACACACACACACACACACACACACACACACACACACACACACACTCAATCATTCATGCTTGGATCCAAATAGATGTTCCCACAAAATAATTGAGATAAGTCATCTTAGCAAACATGTCAGCTTGGATGCAAAAATACAATTTTGAAATAATCATTAAGGCTCAACATGCTAGCATCAAATCCAAAGGAAAGTTTGCACATACAGATCTTCTTACCATGCTACCATGAGACCCATAAATAGGTCATACATATGATACATTTGTTACATAGCATAAGTACGTAAGGGAAAATAATATTGAAGTACATAAGATATATTCTAGAGCTGATGGGAATGCCTCAACTAAGACCAAGTCTTTATATCCATTAAATTCAATACCAACTGGAGGAACAAAATTCATAACATCTTTCTATAAAATGAATGGAAGTGACATATCAAAAACTTGTAACATACTGCATGAATGCCCAAATAGAAAAGATACCCGGAATAAGCTTTGAATCACAACAACTAATATTAAAAGTTTAATCTTCATAATTCTCCACTAACTTTCTTCCAGTGATATCCCGCAAGGAAAGTACTTTTGTATCTGGATCAAGGATGAAATCCACACTACTCATCAATATAGCACAATGTATAGGATAGATCAATGATGTACAACATTCAAAGCACAACATTCCATATCACACGTTTTGACATCAATGACAACCATGCCATATCTTTTCAACAACTTCTCAACACATGTTATTTTGTAAATGACTTTGGATGATACATGTAAATATGCAACCTTACATATGTATGAATTTTAAAAAATTAGTACCCAAGCCAATGATTAAAAAACTATATTATTAAATAATGGCTTTAGAATGCATGAACTTGAGTTTTGAAAATAAAAATATATGGATAATTATATTTAGGGGACTTGATCACAAATTATTATTGTAGCCAATGTGATAACCTACTGAAACCTAAATTAGAGGGACTGTTCTAAACAAGCGATTGTAACATGTTGAAGGATGAATTGCATACTAAGGTAGTAGGTGTAGCTAAAGATTCAAATAATCCATCCAATACATTAACTTGAAGTAATATCACATTAGAGTGATAAAATTTAAAGCATCTACTATTTTTGATATTATAAGCGGTAAAAGATAGGGTATTATCCCTTAACAACCCACCTAAAAGGCTAACAATATAGATCAAAATAGAAGCACGTTAATGACACATTAACAACACTCTAACAATAAAAAAAAAATATTTAAACAAAAATTATAGCGAACAATATTGATCATACCATTTATGCTAACATAGTAACTAATAGTCTTAATACCACTATAAAAACTAGCATAACTATACTTGGTCCTATAAGTATCCCATATAGGGACTGACCTAACTAGCAGCATACTACTATTAGTCTAAAACATGAACATTGAAACATAAAAGATTGAGCATCCATTGTTCTAAATCTATTGTTATATAATTACCTTTCAAGCTTGTGAATAACTATGATGTAAATATATTTATTTCAAAAACACCAAATATTATATATCATATTGATCTTATGAATAGTAAAATGAGAATGTATTTTTTTTCAAAGACTACCAAATCTTATAACAATTACCTTTAGTGAATTAAAAAACAAATATTACCACTATCAGTTACAAGGAAGAGCCACTTTAAATGTTAGGTGGACGTATGAAATCAGCACCCCATAAACAACTAGAAATATCTAAACTTAAATTATATCTAAGAAAACAATTTGAAAAAAAATAACTTTAAACTCAATCATTAACTTTACTATAATTTTAGCTAATCAAAATAAAATCTTGAATTATTATTGGAGTTATTTGTTCAATCCCAATCATCATGAATCACTTGCAAGCAAAACACACGTTGCATTTGAAGAGAAGTTGTGATTAATGCTATGCAATATAGAAAATCAATACAATAATCACAATACTCAATTTAATTTTTTTTTAAAAGAATATTCCTATTGATACTAAAAAATAAAGACACGTGATAAATATAGGTTATATTATTTTACATTCCAATTTTTAATTTTTAATTTTTTTTTAAATCAAAATTTAATATTCTTGAATTTTTTGAATTGTTTTCACTTTGTTTAGTGGTCTGCAAACATAATATCACAAACATTTTTCAATTAATTTTTTTTCAAACCTATAGAATTTATAGAAATAGTATGAAAACATATTTAAAAACTTTATACCTCCTAGACTTATAAGATTATGTTATTATACATTTCAAATTTCTATCCAACATTTTTTTCTTAAATATTTTGGTATTAAATTAAACATACAATCATGAATGAACAATTGCATCTAATATTTTGATATTATATTAATAATCTATAAACATTCAATCATGAACAATACATCTAATCTATATGACTAAATATTAAAATAACAGTATAGATGGAATCTCATCTTCCCTACATGAGTGGAAGTCTAGTTGTCTAGTGTAAAACCCACTTGATTGAGTTGAAAAAATGTCCCTAAACACTTGACTTCAAGTGAAACTTTGTCTAGCATTGTACACTTTTGACTAAAAAGATAAATAAAAGTATCATTTTCGAAGTTGTTCAACGTGAAACTATTATTACCTTTACTTACACCCTTATCGATGAACAAATCATTGCTCTTTTACATTTTTTGAACAAGGCCAATATGTAGTGATAATTTACTTATCAATTTCTCAAATAATAACTAATCATGGATATGTTGTGTCTATCATGTATACACAAATAGTCCTTAAGAAAGGAGTGGTTGTTCCTAGTACTACTAAAGGGTAAAATAGAAGTTTCTAAGATGTTCATGTTGAAAGTTTTTTTTTGGAAAGATTGTAGATGATTTAAGGGGAATAGCATTTAATTAAGGAGTTTGTTTTTAATTATTATTTTAATATAAAATATTAGTTTAATTTTTCAATTGATTAAAACTTAAATTAATTCAATTTTCAAATTTGGTAATCTAAGTTAACGATCAATTTTAGAGTATGATGTGAAAAAAATTTGCACGTAAAACTATCGTTGGTATCCACCTCTAGTTCCTCCCTCCTCTTCCCTCACCAACCCTCACAAATTCCTTTTGTGCTAAACTTAAATTTATCTAGCATGCCTTTTGGCTTTGAGCTGGTATATGGAAATAGTGGTTATCCTCCAAAGCTATTAGATTTCCACAATCCAAAAGAGTATTATTAAAATTTCTGGGTTTGACTGTGTAAATTTTTTATCATCAATGTTTCAAATCTCACTCCATGATCCATCATCAGGATGCAAGAGAACATAAGGAGGATCACTGAGTGTGATCCAAAACGTTGATGATAAATTTTTTTACACAATTAAACCCAAAAATTTTAATAGTGGTTATCCTTTTTCTTCCCTACTTTTTGTCTATTCTTATAGACTTTGAACTTGCGTCTTGCTTAGTGTTTCGTCCTCCCACTATTTAGTCACCTACACTATTAATTCTATGTGATTATCCAATTCCTATTGAAATTTCATTGTTTTCTTTTTCTATTTTTTTTCCCTAACATGAAATCCCTCTTCAAATTGTAATTCAAATTATTTATACCAATATGTTTAAATTGCTAATATGTCCATTGTGTTTCAAGAAAAACTACAAATAAAGATTGATTTAAAATCAAAAGTCTCATGCATAGTTTATAATCCTAGTTCCAAATATTTGAAGGGAAACACATATTTGGAAGCTAATTGTTGATAATATTGAAATGTATTCTTCCCGTGGTTCCTCTTCAACATTGTATTATTGTCTTGTGATGTTGCCAATATGATATATCTTAGCATTGGCTTTATGTATTCTACTTTTAGAAGAAGATGGCTTTCCTAAAATTATTTTGGGTCTAACATCATTGTTGTCTTCTATTTCTAGTCTATCATCTCTATGTAAATATATATAGTAAGTCTAAGTCTTCTACCTATGATGGGAGATGAATACAACTTTAAGTTTACAATTTTTCTTCCTACAACAATTCCACATTTCATACCCCTTATTAATTACTTTTTACTAGTTTATTTATTTGTGCATGAATGTTTATGGCTATACATCTATGATTGGATTTTTATAGTTTTAATACCTTGAATCCAATTAATAATATGTTTAGATCTTTATTTAATTATTTTGAGAATTCATTATTTATTATAGTTATAGATTTTTAATGAGAGAAAACAATTAAAGGGAATTAGATTTTAAAAAAAAGAGAACAAATTGAAATTCTTAAAAATTATTTGATGTAATAAATATTATCAACACACTTTTGTTGTTTGAACTTCTTTAAATAATTAACAATATCATGATAATTTCTCTGTGAGACTAAATTCTTCGTAGAAAAATCTACCTATTCATTTATTTATATTCAATGAGTTTGGTAATTGAGACACATTGTTTGATGAAAGTTAGTTATTTAAAGGGGAAAAAATTGTATATTCAGATTTTTATTTGTTTGTCTTTAGTTTTGTTAAGGTTAAGGTATATTTCATACTAGATAATATGTTTATTACTTGTAAATAATTTTATAATTTTAATATGATATTTTTTCTATATATTTTGATTAAAAAATTAAATAGACAAATTCATGAATGTCTATTAGATAGTGTAATAAAATATAAAGTTGAAATTTATTTATGTAACATCATTTCCTTATGATTTTATATATTTT
This sequence comes from Chamaecyparis obtusa, assembly GCA_027943335.1. Taxonomy (NCBI): domain Eukaryota; kingdom Viridiplantae; phylum Streptophyta; class Pinopsida; order Cupressales; family Cupressaceae; genus Chamaecyparis; species Chamaecyparis obtusa. The sequence continues at coordinate 571,179 of BSBK01005997.1, forward strand.
CTGGTTATTTCAAATGATTTTGGTGAGATTTCAACATAGTAAGTTAACTAATATCTTATTCTAAGTGTTTTCATTATTTATTTCGTAGAATGTATTACTAAACATTATTCATTTCAATTTTTTATTTTACAACAAATTATGGATAGTTTTATTCTCATAATTTTGAAATACTAATAATTTTTCTATTTTTTTCTTGCAACAAAGATTTCAAACTATGGATGTTTCAGAGAATGGATCAGAAATCATTATTGCAAACCCAAATTGTTAATCTCTATTGAGCATTTAAGGTTGTCATTAGTATTAGAGGATAGTAAACAGGTCGGTCGGTTACTTATATTCAGACAGTCGGTAACTAGAAGTAGGACATAGCAGTCGGTAAAGCTTTTACACCAAGCATCACACAGTTAACCGAGCACTAGCGACATTGACACCGACGGTCAATATACACCAAGTAGATTATACAGTGTTTATCGATGATCACAGAAAATGGCATAGTAATCTGAAATGGCACATTATTCTATGCAGACGGTTACAATAGATCGTAAAATGGTTTACCAAGATCGAGGAGCATTTATTGTAGATTGATACTCATTAAATGCAATATTGTAATAGTTGATCTAGGTTATTTAGCACCGTAGATCTTAGGGTTATGATTATTTTTGTAACCTAATTTTTGCTAAGGCAGCAAAATAGAACACTATATATTGTATATGTTTGCACCATTTTATGAGGTTGTTGAACTGATATATATGAATCACGAAGCACTTGAAGAAATTGTCTATCTTCAAGACAATCAGTTTACCCAGTAGAACAGAGCACAAAGGATATCAGAATGAGCAGAATCAGAGAAGACTACCAAGTAGAACAGAGCAGAGAACCATCACAGATAAGGTGATATTTTGATGAGCATTTATAGATCTGTTTCAGAAAATTGAGTTGTCCACAAGCAGATAGTTACCTATTACTTTTTGACAATTGTGATAGAGTTTTGGTGAAATCTCTTAACCGAGTAGACTTAACAGTCTTTGTATAAATCTCTTAATTGAGTACACACTTCATTTAGTGTTGTTAAATCCTATAACTAGGTAGATCTAGCTGATCTAATATGTTATTCCTAATAGGGTACGATCACCAGAAGTGATCAAAACTTGTAGCCTTAACAGGCAAACCTTTTCTATCTACAATAGTGAAGAATTTGTGGGTGTCATCCCCACCACATTTTTTACCTTCTAACAAGGGTTTTTGCATTACCAAAATACTTGTGTTATGTGATTTTCATATTGATTTCATGTTGTTTACTTTCTTAAGTTAACTAAATGATTGATCTATGCAATTAGATTCAAGTTATTTTGATCGGTTATCATAGTATTCAATTTTAGATCAGAAAGGTTTTGCAACTAAAGTTTTTGAAGGCACTGATTCACCCCTCCCCTCTCAGTACCTATCTCTCCTAATTCCAACACAAATGCCTCAGTAACATCGAATGATGTTTTTGAAACTGATGTGGACAAATGTGCAAGATTAGTTTTAGAGTACTATAGAAATATTGTTAAAGTTGTTGAACACACAACTATAATGATTGGCAATGTTGAAGAACTAGAAATACTGAAAATGGAAGATGTTGCAAAAGTAGTTCGCGAGACATCTAAAAAAGTAGATGCATTTCCATCTATGATGAAAGAAGTATATCGTGATCATTATGCAAATAAAGGCCGCAATACCAATCTCATTGTTGAAGAATATGTCATGTACTTACATCATTACGGTGAATTGTTTTACATATAGTTAGTTCTTACTTGACCTTTGATACTTCTTTGTTATTCAAAATGGTTGTAATGGAGCATATATTTTATCTTTGATTTATGTAAGTTTGACAAACAACAATATTTACTTTTATATATGTGGTTTTTATGTAGTAGTAGACTTCCATAAATCTATATTTTAACTATTTGTAACATATTTTGTTTTACTATTTATTTGTAATAAATGGCTTTCTAATATGTGTAGAATTAAAAGATTGATTTAAATAGATGTGGAAAATACATGTGAAAAATATATGAAACACTAAATGAGTCTCTAACCCAAATCCTAATTCTAAGCATAATCCTAACCACAGTATAAATCCTAAGCCCAGAACCATTATTTTATACATGACTATGTAAAATGTGTGGTATTAAATGATTTCTTTAAATGGATGTTGCAAATACAAGTGAAAAATAATTACAATGAACATGTCACAAATATATGAAACAATGAATGTGTCTCTAACCCAAATCCTAATTCTATGCATAATCCTAGCCACAATATGAATCCTAAGCCTAACCATTATTTCAACTCTAACATTGACGACAATCCTAATCTTTAACTTAAACCTACCATAACCATTATTATATAATAATCATAATAATAATCCCAGCCTTAACCATTTTGTCACCCTAATCATAATTCTAACCTTAATCCCTACCCTAACACTAACTTTCATATAAACCCTAACCCTAATCATAATATAAATTCAATCCAAACTCTAACCCTAATGATAACCCTGACCATTATATAAATTGTACCCCTAATAGTAACCCTAACCATAATCATAAACCTAAACGAAGTCCTAATAGTAATTATAATCTTAACCTTATTCATAACCTTGACCCTAGCCCTAACCCAAACCGTAGCCCTGACCAAATCTAATTATTTACCCTTAACCTAATAATAATTCCAATCTGAACCCTAATAATAATTCCAACATTTCCCTCCACATTGATAAAAACCCTATTTCTAAGTTGAAACCTATATAATTATAATCCAAACTCAAACCCTAACCCTAACCCTAACCTTGACCATAATGATCGTAAAACTAACTTTAACACTAAACCTTAACAATAACCATGATATAAATTTTATCACTAAATGTTAACCCTAATCAAATTAATCTAAACATTATGATATACACGCGATGTGACTGCTACTAGCTAATATAGACTCTATATTTAAAATACACCAAGATGCATCGAGGCATTGAATTTTTTCATCATTCACCTTTAACATTCAAAGGTGAAAAAATTAAAGTTTGAAAAAATTCAATGCCTCGATGCATATCGGCGTATTTTAAATATAGAGTCTATATTAGCTAGTGATGTTGCCAATATGATATATCTTAGCATTAGCTTTATGTATTCTACTTTTAGAAGAAGATGGCTTTCCTAATATTATTTTAGGTCTAACATCATTGTCATGTCCTCTATTTCTAGTCTATCATCTCTATGTAAATAGATATAGTAAGTCTAAGTCTTCTACTTATGATGGGAGATGAATACAACTTTAAGTTTACAATTTTTCTTCCTACAACAATTTCACATTTCATACCCCTTATTAATTACTTTTTACTAGTTTATTTATTTGTGCATGCATGTCTATGGCTATACATCTATGATTGGATTTTTATAGTTTTAATACCTTGAATCCAATTAATAATATGTTTAGATCTTTATTTAATTATTTTGAGAATTCATTATCTATTATAGTTATAGATTTTAAACGAGAGAAAACAATTTAAGGGAATCAGATTTTAAAAAGTATTTTTTTTGGAGTTCGAAATTTATTTTAAGTAATTTGGTTTTAGATTGTGCTTGAGCAAAAGCAAGAATCTAGACTTTAATTCTCATATTTTTCTTCTTTTTCTTAATCTATGTATTAGGAGAACAAATTCATGTACAATTATTACATTTTCTATAGCACATTTGTACCCATACAACCATAGTTGTGTCCTATTATGGAGGTGTTTTTTGTAACTTGCTACATGTAATTTAAAACTATCTATTGAAACTAAAAGGGTCATGTGAACCTTTGGGAGCTTGTCCTCATGTAGTCGAATACAAAAAAAATCCTTATTGATGATTGAACCCCACAAAGGATTTTAAAGATTTAAACGAATCCATATAAAATATACAAGATGTCTAGGAAATCAAGTTGTAGTATCTATTTGAACATGCGAGTTTAGCTACACATTTACAAATAATCGAGTTATGAATATTTCTTAGAACTTTGGCTCTTAATATTTTGTTGGTTATACATACAAGTTGAGTTATATGTTGCTCTCTTTTATATATTTTTTTTGTTTCCTTTTCACCTTTTCATAAATCTTCACACATAAGGGAGAGATATAGACTATAATGAAAAAAAAGTAAGTGTCCAAAATATGAAAAAAAATTGAATGTTGGGAGCATAACCATACATGGTCATATCTAAGAGGCATAACTGTGGTCATATTAGCATTGAAGGCAATCAAATGAAAAGGATTCATATGGTAGTGATGTGATTGAGTTTGAAAATGCTAAATGTTAAATGTATTCTAAGTTTCGGGGTCATTAAATTTCCAAACAATCATTAGAAGGCTGTCACAATATTTATTAATACGTAATTAAGCTAAGACTATGAACTAAATTGGAGGAAACAATGTAAAGTAGTGTCTTTCAAATATCTACACTACCCTTACCTTGATTTGACTCTGAACATATTTCTAACCATGTTAAATCTCATTATGTGAGATTTTTTTTCCAAATTCAAGTACTAGTTAATTAGTCAATATTTATTGACATATTTTTCATGAGTAGTAGCTCACAAGAACCTATCTCTTATGAGCATGAGAGGTCCTTAGGTGATGCTCATAAGAATGAAACTCGAAACTTCCAAAAGTTTATTTGTCCTAGCATTACTCCAACTCAAATATAATTAACCATGGAGTTCCTCCAAGATCAAGCCAACTTAGCCTATTACCCTATTTTCTAACTAGGCTTGATCACATTAAAATTTAATGGTTAATAACATGATTTGCTTAAAGTAGTGTTGAGTTGGGCGACATCCTACAAAGTCTTAATACTTCACCCCTATGATCATCACTTAGATGTGATGAGTACTAAATGAACCATTCATGCTTGTGTGAGAGATAGAATTTTGCGAGCTACCATTCATGAAATATAAGTCAATGAAAATTAAATAAAAAATTATGTATTTGAATTCTATAATAAAACATCATATAATTTGACACATAGTGGAAACACCACACACTAAAAAATGTAAAATATCTTCAAGCATATAAAATTCATGTACAAGGAATCCATAAATCCTATAGATTTTATTATTTATATTATTTTAAAATATAAAATTCATAATTTGGAATAAGATTTATAATCCAAAACCTAATAATGAAAATGCTTATAAGTGCAATATTGAAACTCATATATATGTGCCCTTTTCCCTTATATTGTTTTTGGCTCACAATGATATTATATTTGAATACATTGATTAATGTGTTCAAGATAGTATATTTCACATAGAAGATGGTAGATAAATTTTTACTATCTGGATACCAAAATCATTCATTATTTGATAGTTGATCTTGATTTTATTTGTTATTGTAAATTAGGTCTAGAAGTGCATATTTAATATAGACCATCTTTGTATTGTTAGGAAAATAGTGTCTCAACCTTGCATTTACATAAGGTTACTATTTTTTTGTAAGTTTACATTTGAGCATGGATTGGTCCAAAAATTTTCCCAATGCTTTGGATGAGCTAGATAATAATGTCGGTAAATTTTTATTGCAAGATCATGTCTAGATTTGAAGATATTAAATTTTCCATTTTTGAAGTTACCAAAGAAATTTTTGTAGTCAATTTTGAAGGCCCTAGAGGCTCTTAAAGAGAATGAGAGTGTCTAAAACTAGTACAGTTGGTTGTATCTTGATATTTCATATTGCAAGTTTTTTTATGCTTCAAAAGGTTTGTCAATCACACACATGATTGAAAAGTTATGAACTTCAGAAGTTGGCCTCGTAAACTAGGAAATATAAAAAATGTATTGGACACATATATGAGCTATAAAATGGAGCTACACATGTTGGTGTGTATTTTGACACATCATAGGAAATCTTAGATTGGACATAAGATTGGTGTCACTTAAAGGTAGGTTTTATCCCATGGTTTTGTAGTACCATTTGATGGTTTCATGTATTGTATCTTATATATATTAGGTGAATGAGATGGAGGATGCGTGTAAGAGTCAATAACTATCGATTTAGCTCCTGATCTTTGGTTGGTGACACTCATGTGAGAAGCTTTCTCTGTAAGTGTATTGTGATGTGTTGTTGAATTTTGAATAATGTATTGGGAAACTTTTGGAATGAGGGTTTTTTTTTCTCCTGAAAGGGTTTTTCCCACACAAATCATTGTTTATGTAGTATGCATTTTATTTATGCTATTGTATTAACTTTGTATAATTGTTGTAATGATTTGAGAAATATATTACATCTCTCCTATCAAGGTTAGTGTAGAAAGTTGTTTCACTACCCTAACTTCCTTACAAGTGGTATCAGAGCCTGATCACCTTTGGTTTTAGTTGTGGGTTATTGGGTTTTTTAAACTAATATAGATTTGAGTGGGAGGTTGTGTAGAGGATAATTTGTGATCTCGTTGTAGGAATTTTTAGATGGCAAGTTCATTAAGGAGAATAGAGAGGGATATATTTTTTAGAAATAATTTATAGGTCATAAGGAGCATCATGTTATTTCATAAGATAACAAAAATATTACCATATGAGTATAACAATAATAAGTTACATTTGCACATATTATTGATATACGAGCAACTAAAAAGTGAATTTTACTTAGTTCACAATGAATCTAATTTAAACATGAACATAAAGAATTGTTTGCAATAATATAAAGTAGATACAATACAATCATAGCCATCTAATCTCACTATTAGATATTTTGAGAATATTGGTATGTGCTCTTTGGGTGCACTTAGTCTTCTAATCATAGTTGATCAATATACTTTAGAAAGTACATCTTTTCATGTGAGATACAAATGTTATAATTTTTTATTAGAGTTTCTATCATTACATGCTCTGAAGTCTATTCATATCTTACCCAATATGTTAAATTTTGGCATAATGGTTAAAAGGCCACATATTAGATAATTACAAACTCAGAGTTGGACAAATTGCATAATATAGAATTCCATACTTTTTTATTAGTTTTGCATGCTTCCGTTCATGCATAATCTCTTAAAATATTTTCTGAAATATCATAGGGCCATTTGTAAAACCTAAGTCCATCACATAATCTTTCATCCTTACACTCCAAAAGACATCTTTGGATCCATCAAACATTGGTTCCTTTTTTGAAGAAAGAGATTTTTTGAATAATTGTGTATGGCACCTCAAATCTACCTCAAGTTGTTAATCTTCTCCAAGGAACTTGGCTCTAATACCAATCCTTATGAACACATATACACTTATAGGTAAGTTGAACCAATATATACTAAATTTGACTTCAAAGCTACGACATCATTAAACCCATTACCACATTTCAAATTTTTATTAAATCAACTATGTAAGTGATAAGTACAAACATACATCAACACATGAGAAAACTAGAATTATGTGGAAACCTAGAAAGAAAAAACCACAGTGAAAATAGTGTAGACACCTAAAATTGACCATATATATTTGGTCAATTTATTCCTCTTATTCGTTCATCCTTGCAATCTAGTAAATTAAATAATTCATAATAATTTGATTAATTATTATTTACACTTTATTTTCTAGGGTATCGTCCCAAGTGATTTAATTTAATTAATCTACTTGTTTGACTATACTTGTTGGAAGTTCATCTATTTAACCAAATAAATCCCCATATTTATTTAATTAAATTCACCTTTCCCTTTTTCCTCCACAAAGAATTAAAACTATTTTTTTTTCTCCTATTTTATCTTTCTAGATGTGAAATCTTCTTATTCTCCCACTTTCATCCTAATCACCCTTCCCAGACTACCTAATTGTTCCTCTAATCATGTGCGCTCCCCTAATCTATCTAGTTAGGGAGAGGGTCAACCTTTTCCACAAATAGTCATTCTCAAATTGCTCACGTAGCCTTATTTAGGCTAACCACTTTTGGAAGGGTACCCGCATGGGTCCCCTCCCCACTTGCCCCTTTCTATGAATATAAAATTCATGTATTGTCATTCTCCATATACTTTGAATATGAGGCCAAGAAATACCTATATAGAAAGATCTTTTATATACTCCAAGTATCCCATTTATAACCACATCTCTTCACTTCCTCTCCTAGATTGAAACTTTCCAACCTCTCATGAGGTGTGAGGACCAAGTGATCCTTCACCATTGATCTTCAACCATAAATGTTAGACCTCCATTTCCTTCTTCCCTTTTTCAACCACTACACTTGACCAATTTTTCTTTTTTGCATATTACACTACACACGTTTTGAGTTTTGACCACCCTTATTTAGACAATATTGGGAGTACACATAAAATCTCACATCATTGGGAAAATGTTGCAATGAGGAGATTTATGTACTACATTCTTGATGCATCTCACTATGGTTTGACCTCCTTCTGATCATATCTTGAGTGTTTCTTTGTTTTTGTGGCTTTGAGTTATTTGAGTGCTAAATTTATTCCTTTTGATATAAAAAATCATTGCGCACAAATATCTACTTGCATCTATTGCCCAAATTTGACCTCACAAAAAAAATAAAAAAGTTAATATAATTTGTAGACACCAACCCATAGGAATTTCAATTTAAGATGATGATACCAATCCTCAAATTGATTTTTACTTACCAACCTTTAGGAGACACCAATCACATTCCAAAGAACTGAGTATTAACTTGGATTATGAAGCATCGACTTTTATTACAAACAACATATAGAAAATAAAAGATATGAGTTAATTGGCACACAAAGATCAATGTAACAAGGCAAAAAAAAATTGTGAAGGTTGCTAGTATTCAATTTGAGACTTAGAAGGGAGGTTTTGCAATAGTTATAATAGTTTGACTTTAGTTAGGGCCCCCTTTTCGTGGGATTTTTATGTGTGCTTGAACCAAGGAGACTTCATGCATTTTGGTGGAGTTTTAAAGGCAAATGAATTATTTCTACTTTTGTTTTCAGGCCCCACCTAGGTGTGGTATCAATTGAGAAGGACTTTGGGCCTACAAAGCTCTAGTTTGGGTCACTTATATCATCTTTTTTTTTTTTTTTGGGCGGGGGGGGGGGGGGGGGGGGGGTTTCATGTTTTCTTGACCAAAGAGATATCATGCAATTTGGAGAAACATTCAAGGATTGGGACATTAGTTCATGCAGATTTTAAGGAGTTGCATTTAGTTAGAGCCCAATTTTTTCTTCAATTTTCTTTGGAGTTTGTGGAAGAGCTTTCTATATAAGGAAAATTTGTAACCTTCTTTCTTCTGAGTTCTTTCTTTTTTTTATTTTTGCATTATAAAGAGAAAATTGTATTGAAATCATTTTCAAAGATATTCATATTGTAATGTTTCAATTCCTTTAGAATCAATAAAGGAGAAAGGTTCTTTCTTATATGTTTTGTTTTTTCATCAATGTGAATGGATTTTTGATATGTTTTTTGTGTTTTCTTTGCAAGAAACCTCTGAATGTGTCTCATTTGTGCAATGATAAGTCTAGAGAATTTATGTAAATGTAGTTATTGAGTTGTGTTAGGTTTTGTAAAGTGGCTTGAAGTTGTGATATTTTAATTTCCTTCATACAAACAATGAAACAAAACCTTCTCATGTTATTTATGTATTTCTTGATAATATGGGTTGTGGATATACAGAGCTTCTTTCATTGATCCTAGTTGTGATTTTAGGACAATAAATAGATTATTAAATTTGGTGCATCTCCTATTAGGCAATAGACTTTTGTTTTCAAAATCACATCCTTCTACCTTTTTCCCAGTCAAGCAATCAGTTTTAGGAGGTTTTCAAAAAGGAACCAACCCTATAATTTGGAGATTGATCTTGACAATAGGCAACCCACAGGCTTCAAGATCATTCAATATTTCATAGGATTGTTGAGATGCCAACTTAGCATATAGGAACAATCCCTTCTGATAACAAGTTCTAAAATAACCGAGTCAACCTAATACCAACATAAGAAGCCATATTACACACAAAACAATGTATATCTTTGCTTCAAGAGAAAACAAACATAAGATATTCAAACTAGAATACTACGCCTACATTAGAAAGATGTCCACCAAATCACACAACCTAAAATTATAGTGTGGAGATATGCAAAGCATTCTCTAAACTTGTCCCAATTAAATCTAACAGCCTATCGTTCTATCAACAAAGAACAAAATAAAATTTCTTCCTATGAACAACTGTGGACTTGAAAATACAATAGTGCAACATTAAAAAATCATACATTACAACATGAAAATCACACACCATCAATTTTTATGTGAAAGAATGCAAAGGATTCTCCCATAAGGACTTCAAATTCACTTTCTTTCATATTCCATGTCCCAATACTTCCATCTTCTGGGTATAACTCATATTGATGTGTCTTTGCCTCCAAACAATAGATGAATCATGTAAGCATGTAATATAGCACTTGAAGTACGCTTTATTTCATATTAGACTTCAAATACTCTTTCTTTCATATTAGACTTTGAGTAATCTCTCCTACATATAAAAAATCAAACTTTAGAGACTCAACAATCAAGTTGACACTAATGTACAAAGCCTGTTGACATTCATGACAACATTGAACATTCACTACTAAAAAGTACTTTATTCACTTAAACTACACATAGGTTCTTTTTATATTTTATTAGATTTGGATAATAATAACTTAAGTTATCTCATTCATTATGATTGTGACATTTGACACACACAAATTTATTCTTGCTTTAGCATTAGCCCAAGGTTTCATGCATCCTTTCATAAGAATTTATTCATTCATTTGTAACATATTATTTTGTGGATTACTATAGAATACTTAGGTTCATGAGCATATTATTATTTCTTGAACACCATTTTGTGATAGCTTATAGGTGGCATGTTTTCCAATGATTCATGGGATTGTACGATTAAACCATCAACTTTAACAACAATCACCCCACCTTATATTACTTATTGAATCATATCCCTTTTTCATTCACCCTACTACTTTATCTCATTAACAAGCTCATGAATTTACTAAACACATTTTTGGACTAGCCTGAATGTAAAAAATAACCTAGGGTGTCCTCCAATTAACCCCCCCCCCCCCCCCCTCCAGTGTCTTCACAATAACATTTTATGGAAGATCACATAGTTAGGCTTCAAATTTTATGAGAATGTAGTACCTAACTAATAATGAAACTAACTTGGAAGTTTTGTTGGTTAGAAACATTCTCAAGCTCTTTCTATCATGAAATTAAAATATAATATTTCTTCTCTATCATGTAACTTCTATTATTATGAAGGACCAATTCCAATCACTTCAAAACCTTGTTCAATAGGTGTGTAGTCTATAAAATCTTAATCAAATTAAACAAAACACTATAGACACCAAGAAACTACCTCAATGACTAATTATTAAGGAATTTATGGCATGTTTTTTCCTTTTTGTATTGGATTATCCATTTAATCCATGTTATATACAATCTATAGACTACCTTTTTATTTTTGGTTAATGGTTTTAGGTTATGTTATCAATAATGTTCAATTTATAAATAATTATTTAAAACTTGTATTCACTATCCTTCATTAGCAATTATTAATTTCAAATTCAGAACTATCATACTCGTACAATAATTTTATTCCAAATGTTGATTAATATTTTAATTGTTCTATTACAATATTAAACTATATTCTATAGTTCCCGAATAAATCTCTATAATACTTTAATAAAATATGGAAATATATTGTCACAATACTTACACATGGTTAAAGTTTTGTAAAAGTTTAAATAAGTTTAGTTAAGTATTTGACGACCTTAAAAGTTGTATTTATAAGGATAGTAAAATAATCATTCACTAAATTTATATACAATTTATGTAATGCCCTGCCAGGGAACCCAGAAGAACTTAACCTAAACATGCGACTAAGTTTGTAGAATTTTTTTTTTATAAAGTTAACAATCAATAACATCAAAGTTTCACAATGCGGAAGCAAAGCAAAAGAAACAACCAACAAAGGTTACAACTCTCAAGGGTTCCTTGACGTAGATTACTAAAGAGTTAATTAATTAATATAAGATAAAGATATAAATCCCAAGTTACAACTGAATGATAAATACAACATCAAAGCATGATTACATATATACAATTGGTACCATAAGTTAACCATGATAGAAAGCATCCACTGCACATGTCCCAGGGTATGAATACAATAACTGAAAAGAGATACAACATGATAGCTCTGAATAAATGATACAATGATTCAAGATCACAAGAAGAAGAAGATCATGAAAGAACATCTACAACATGGATCATCCAGCCTCGGTGCACAAGCATTGGAATCTCAAATGGTAAAAGAACCACTACCACCTGACCTCATGAACCTAAACGGTCCACTCCCACCGTGCTGAGGAGATAACATTAGAACCCACACGGATAACAAACAACAACAATCCAAGGAAGAGGTCCTGAAAGCTTCTAAAAGAAAGGATACCAAAAGTACAACAAGGTCTAACAAAACATTACCAGAGGCAAACAGAAAACGTAGGAAACCTAAGATGCAAACAAGAAGTGTCATCACATAAGTCAACTCTAAGGTTATCCTGGTAGTCCCTTCGGACCCCGGCACCCTAGTGACTCTATGTGGTGATAGTAACCTCTCATGTAGACAAGGTACTACCTATGCCATATCTAGTCCACGAAGGCGGCAAACATCATCTCAACTCCCATCCTAGTCAAACTCAATCGGGAAATCAGGCATGGGTGAGGCACAAAATATCTTATTAGGTTCATTTTAGATTCCCAGTGTTTATTTAGTTATCACTTATTAAACTACTTGTAATTGGATCTCCAGGTAGCCACTTCCAGGCTCCGACACCAATTCACAAGCCACTTCCTAATATACACTTAGAAGACCTACTCTAGGGTTCCACATGAACAAAATGAACTTTGAGTTAACACAACTCTTGAATCTCTACAACTAGATTCAACATGCAAAACTAGAACATGCATAACCAGATACATCATAAAATAAGTTACCAACACAACATAACATGCATGGCAACCAAACATTATAGAAAGAATATCCAAAACCCGCCTCTAAATTTTAACCCCAAAAGATGACTACAACCCCTAAAAATCATACAAGTCAAATAGACATAGGGCTTCAAAAGTCTTTCTATAAAATTAATCAAATAGAAACTCATATTCAATAGTTCTACAAACCAATCATAAAATAATAGAAGTACGAACCTATGTCTATAATTATTTGCCCCACAATAATTATTCAACAACTAAAAGAATCAAATTGAAAATAGGCTAAACTAACATCTCAACTACATCTAGTAATTTAAATATTCTGATAAATACATAATTTACCTAATTCAATTTCACATCAAACTAAATAAATACATTAATAATCCAAACTAAAAAAACTTAATGTTCAAATTAAAAATTTACAACTTTTAACTTTATAAAAAAAAACACAATCATTTAATAATATAAGAGCCAAATTAAAAACTTAATCTATCTTAATAAAAGAATTAATAATTATAATTAACTAATTAACAAACAAATTTATTCTAATACTAAATAAATTTAAAAATATTAATAAAATAAAATAACAAATAAAAATTAACCTAGCAAATAAAAAGTTTCATATTAAATATAAAATAATGCAAAGTAAATTGGGGGGGGGGGTATCGCGGGTACCCTGTCCCCTGTCCCACTCTGTCCTGACTAGTGCGACAGTACCAGTCGGTACTGCCACACGGCAGTCCCCTTGGGGACTGTCGTGCGCCAGTACCAAGGTACTGCGCACGCAGTCTGCCAGGGCCCGCCGTCTAGTGGGGGTGTAATAAAAGCCCAAAAAGTTTTAAAACAAAACACTTTTTCATAAATGAATTTTTTTCAATAAAACTTTTTCATATATTATTAAAATTATAACATATGAATAATTCTAATATATATGCTTAACAATATAAAAGCTTACAAAACTATATTTTATTTTTAAATAAAACCCAAGCAATATTAAATTAACCTTAAACATTAATTTAATATTAAATCAAAACTGATATATATATATATATATATATATATATATATATATATATATATATATATATATATATATATATATATATATTTCACATTTTACAAAGTCTCCTTAACATCAATATAACTCCATTAATATTCAACAATGACCAAAACCTTAATTGAATTGGGTTTTCTAATCCTTCTTTACAAATTCCTCAAAACCAACAAATTGCATAACAGATTGGCACAACTAATTAAATCACATTGTAATAACATACAAAACTTTTCATCATTCAAAATCCAGACATGATGAAGACACATTTTTCTACAAAGATCTAAAAAGGAATAACAAGAGTAAACTTCAAAACCTACCTCAAATAAAAAATTAACAGATTCGAAGATGACCAGAACGAAGAATACAAAATTCAAGCCTTTCAAAAATCTCTCCCAAATTTGTCACAATCTGTCTCCAAAATTCCTCCTCCAAAACCTGTGTCCCCTTAATGGCCAAAAACCCCCAATACATAAAGGAATTTCCTTCCCCATGCATGAAATTCGAACTCAACTCCAAGGGAGCATTGCATGAAATCAAACTTTAGTTTACCATTCTGTTCCAGATGAACTGAAGTCAACTCTCCACTTTGACTTTAGTCAAAAAGTACTTTAACCAAACTTTAACTTGAATTAACAATTCAATTTCATGCAATTATGAATGTGCAACATAATGCATTCAATTAATTAATAATTAGAACATTTAGTTAACATAATACACACATGCCAAAAATAACCATTAATTTAATAATTACAATTTAATTAAATAAAGGTTAAATTTCATGATTAAATATTTCAAAAGAGAGGATATTTAATTAATTCACATTAATTAAATAATTCAACCACACTCAAATAAGCATATAATTAATTCTCAATTAATTAATGCATCAACTATATAATAAATACAATAATTAAATTAAAATAAATACATTTATTTAATTACCATTTAATTACTATGCCATAACTAAAAGAAATAGAAATCACACAAAACGCCACAAATCAAAGAATCAAAAAGACCCAAGGACCCACATTCAAACTCAAGACTTAGGTATAAACTCTTGCCAATTGGACGAGTTTAGTAGGGTGGAAACACAGAATCTTGTCCCCTACAGTAGGACAATATTTGGCTTAGGTTAGGATTTGGAACTGAATATTATCTCCCCTCTTTTACCATTGAGATTAGCGATAGGGTATGCTCATCCTGACAATTCAGGGAAGTCGATGCCCGATACTTGCGAACCTGCATAAAAGACAAGCATGTACATATAATATAGAAATATAACAAACAATGGTAGGGATCGGCTGATCGTGTGGATCTCGCAAGCAAGTAACTACGACTCCGTCCCTCAACCACATCAAGCACATCAAACAGAAATATAAAACAAACACATCAACCATACACATGCAAGTATGGGGTCAGTAAAATCATAAGCATCAACCAATTCCTAACATATAATCTATCATCCTAGATTAATTACAACATTTATAAAATCCAACTAGGGGCGAGGTATTACAATTTATGTTTTTTTCTTAAGTTACAAATAAATATTTAAATTATCTTAATTAAAACGATAGAAATAAATTTCTTTTTGATTGATTAGAAAAATTTATAAATTTAATTATTAAAATATAATTTTCATAATTAAATTATTAAGAAATATGTGTATTTATTAATAATAAGTTTTAAAGTAGTGATTTTAAAATATAAATTATTTATTTAACACTATTTTTTATAATAAATTGTGAACTTGGAGTTTGCTTCCATTTTGTAGTATAACCAAATATGAATATTTTACAATTTGAAATACGATGAATCATTTAAACTATTGGAAACAAAAAAACTAGGTTATAAACAAAATATTAGATCATAGTTACCTGACAACCTATCTACAAAGCCTAATATAAAAAAGTAAAGAATAACACCACTATTTAGGCTCTTGTGTCATTCTCAAAGCTAGCAATGATCAAATTTATCAACTACTATGTCTTGTTAGACTTTTGTAGATCCAACACCTTTTTGAGATACTTGACTCTCTTAGTTGCCTTTTGATGCCTCTAGAGCTCTAATGATGGCCACAATTAGATAAGAAAGATAACCAATTCATCAAAAATTGTCTAGCTTGAAGCTTTTATAAATTTATAAGAATGGGGAAACAAATACCATTGAGCAGTTCCCAAAATCTAATCTACACCACCTAAGAATTATATTTTAATTAATTCGAAACTAAAATAGCCATTATTTATTTGATCTTCCCTACCTCTAAAAGAATGACCACAAACTTTGATGACATTTATAAATTCTCACTGTACATGTGTTTTAAAATATGAAATTCATCTCTCGAAACCCATTGGGTTGCAAAATAAAAAATATCCCACCTCGAGTCTTGAAGGCACAATGTTTTCACTTCTTTATCACCTTTCCAAGAAAAGTTATTTTCCTTTGGGTACTTAACAGTTGTGGGAATATCCATGTGGTTGGAAAAATAAAGAAAGAATAAATTATATCATGTGGTTCAAAAAAATGCTCCATGCCCAAGAAATAAGCATGACGATAATTAATGTCCACACAAATGATGGAGGTGAGAAGAAGACATATTGAATATTTCATTAACAACCTTCACTTAAACTGATGAAGGGTGCTCCCCTTAATACCACAAACACATAACAGAAATAGAAACAACAATAATTTGCAAGAACAAAAAATGGGCTTCTTATTATCTCCACAAGTGTGGAATTACAAATTTTTAGAAATACAATATGCAAAGCCACATAGGCATTTTCCTTACAATATTTTGTAGGACAAAGCCTCAAATGATTACCTATAATTGCCCTAGAAAATACTACGGGCCTTTCTTATATAGAAAATTTTCCACTGCCCAAGAAGGTTCCAAAAATTTAGCCCTTAAGGCCGACCGCCCTTAGAATTAATTTATTTTTCATTTTTTTATATTAGGGCCAGCTCGAAATAATTACAAATTTTATTTTTAGGTAGCCCAATTTTCGGAGGCCATAACTTCTTAACCGTAGCTCTGTTTGGCTATTATAGCCACTTTTCAAAAATGGTAGGACCTAACCTACACTGCCTGACTTGCGCAAGCTCCAGTCAGCCGGGGTTTGATCATGATCTGGAGCCTCTAAGGCCTTCAAAATTGAGCTCAAATATTTTGTACCCAAAAACCTCAATAACTTCATCAATACATATGATATGACAATGAAACTCAACTGGTATACTGATATGACTAAGATGAGCCTCCACCTATGAAATCAGAACATTCTGAGCTCATATGACCAACTTACTCAAAATAGTAAGTTTCCATAAATAACAGCTTTGCACAAGATAGCCCTTATTGAAAAGAAACCAAAACTATTTTTGGGTGATGCAAGATTACCCTTACACCCAGGATGATCCTGCATCATAAACAATGAAACTCACTAGATTGAAAACCTCTAATTGAATAGATTAATAATTATTCATAACACCCTTGTCTTTGATTGACAATTTTCTTGTCAATTGTGAGTCACAAAAGGTTTCTGCTATTAACTCCTCAATCTTACCTACTACTAAGTTATCTTCCAAATTGGCTTCTCTATTAACATGGTTGATGGTAAAGTTTTCTAATTCCTCTAATAAAGCTAGTGCAAACATAGTTTCCCAACTTGAACAACATTGATGTCAATTGATGAATATTCTTCAATCGTTATCGTACCCAAATTAAACTTAATGCATAGTTGCAATCCTGAGATGAGGTCTTCAAACTCTGTCAGCTCATTGTTAGTCCCTCCCTTGATTCTTCTAGGAATTGGACAAACCATTCCCTCTTCCAATATCTAATAACACATCCAACCTCTGATTTCTTAGGGTTTCCTTTTGGAAACCCATCAAAATTAAATTCGTACCACTTCTTTGAAGGTGGTAGAAACTTGGCACTCGTTTATTTCTATAGAATCATCTCCCTTAACCCCATTAATTGGGGTATTTAGCATTGTTTTTAAATATTAATACTTATTATTGATATTTCTATTTAATAAATATTACATTAAAATATCACATCTCATATATACTTATCATTTGGTTTACTAAATCTAAACCATTTATCATATAATTGTGTTCATATCTAAATATTCATTTATGTTTCATTCCTTTTTATCACCACTTGAAATTTCATTATGCATTTTTGCATCCTTAAAATGTTCAAAAGCTATTTTGAAAACTCATTTTTCCAATTCACATGAAAGCTTATCTCATGTTTAAAAATCATTAAAATCCGATTACTACTTAGCAAATAAATAGATTAAGCTTAAGAGGTTGAGATGAAGTGGCTAAAACATTGTGCATGATATTTTAGAGACCCAAGTTATTCTCTAAAGAAACATCTAATGTAGAATTCTAAGTGGTTACTTAGTGTTGGTCTTCCATTGTTTGGGTTCCAATATTAATTTCTAGGTTGTTTTTTTTAAAAATCTAATTATTGTATTACTCATAAGAAGCCAAATGTTTGCCTAAGTTGGGTTTAATGTTCTTTTGAACTATATTTATAGACTACCATAAACAATTTTTAAAAATAAAAAGATTAAAAGATAATTAAATGCAACAAATAAAAATATGTTTTTGCCAAGAGGTTCAAAATCACAAATTTATTTTTGCCTTCAAACAATGAACTTCGGACCCATTGAACCTTTAAACCTTGAACCGCGAGGTTCAACCAGAAAGTTCAAAATGACAAACTTTTCCCAGAATATGATTTTCTCCCCATTATTTCCCCTCATTCATCACTTTTCATTATGTTTTCATGTGTGGTGAACTTTGAAATTTAAACCAAAAAGAGGTATAAAAGGTTCAAGTTCAATATCTGCCAACTTGTTTCACACTTTCCAAATTTATATTCAAAAGAGGTTCAATTTTATTGAACCTTGAACCATCGAACCTTTGAACTGTTGAACCGTTCAAACCATTGAACTTGAATTGTTTCTCCTGTGATTCAATAATTCTTTCAGATGGAACTTTATAAAATGTCATTTTGCAAAAAGACGATGAACAAAATCATTGGGGAAAGAATGGGATAACTATGGAAATTTCACCTGATCATCATTAATGAGATAAGGGCTTGGTTTTAAAAATTTAAATTGGGTGTGCCATAGGCAAGCCAACATCTGGCTCTATTTGGAGACGTGGACTAAAAGGACACAAAGAATCCAACATGTCTCTAGTTAAAACCAGTGCCTAATCCATTGGGTAATAGAGTCAAAGAAGCACAAGGAACAAGGATCTACTTGTAGATGGGTAGAGGGGAGAAGGGTACGTAGAACCAACAAGCCAAATATTGACACTAAACTAAGCACAACAAAAACTTGGGAAGCTGAAACTTATTTATAAGTATATACGGGTAGGAAAATCCTACCAAAAGAAGTAGGGCCGAGAAAAAATTACAAAAAACCATTCACTGGAAGGGAGAAGTATGAACCTTTATGGGACAATAAATGATGGCCATATGATGTAACTATAAACTTCTATCATCCGATAACTACTTTGATCTTGGACCTCAGATTGGATGGATGAAAAACTTAAATGTAACTGTGCTTGCATTGAAACAACCATCCTTCATCATACACCTCTATGGCTTCTTGAAAATCACCAACCATACCTTGATTAATGACCTCAAGCACCTGAAAACTAATTTTTGGAGCAAATTATGATTGGGTACCATGTTTTGGATTAGCTTTTACTCCATAAAAATTAGAGATGTTAACATTATCAATCATAAAATATCATCCATTGACTTAGCCAACATATCTTCTTCAAATAATAACTCAACTATAATTTCATTTTTAAATAAAGAATCATTAGCAAAAACTTTACCTTCTCATGCATGATTATGTTGTCATCATCTTCAAGAGTACACTCTCCGAGTTCATTTTTATCATGCAACAGGAACAAATTATCATTAGCTATCTCAAGATCATGAAATTCAAAAAGAGGATTGTCTCTGATTTTTTAATCTCCATAGAATTCTATAGGCAAATATAATGCATTCAATCTGCCCCAAGAAATTGTATTATCAAGTTTCTCCAATTACCTCCCTACCACTGAAATACCAATCATGCTTTGATCTTGACACATAAAAGAAGCATCAGAATTCAAAGAATCTTTTTGCAAATCATAAGATAGATCATTCTCATGGTATACAACTGAAGATAGTGGTTTTGGATATTACTTTCCACTATCATAGGATAAAACTTAAAAGAAAGGGCCTCTTCTTTTTTAATATAATCAAAATCTCCATCCAATGAAAATGCAAGCTGAAAATATGCAATGTTCATATCTTTAGGTCAGCACTAACTAGAAAGTCTCCTTGTGCATGCACCTCATCTCCTTGTCCAACCTTCATGCATGACGAAATAGACTGAGGATCTCCATTTGTATCTTGGTGCAATATTTCTCTTTGTTTTTTATTGTGATCCCAAGGCACTAATGATTCTGCTATTTTTGGTGTAAAATCTTGTTCCCCAAGAACCAAGAAATTGAAAGACGTCGGTTCTTTATTTTCTAATTTTTCCTTTGATATCTTTGTTGAAACCAAAATCTCTTGTTTAGGGCTCTTAAGTTGGTAATATCTTTGATGCACACATTTTAGTAGTAGGGAAGATCTATGATCTTTAGAGGGATTTAATTTATTCCTTTCAACTTCACAAATTCTCCCTTTAAAGGCATTCCAAAGATATTGCAACATTTGATCATTTTCAACATTTAAGTCTTCAATAGTAGGCCTCTTTCTGAATTGTTTTCTTGGCTAGACCTCTTGCTCACTCAAGACTAAAAAATTGCGAGAACAAAAAGACTTTAGGACAAATCAAAATTTATTATCATGAACTCTTAATTCTTGTTTAAGTTGTGATATTCTCTTCTTGTGACCTAGTTCAAAGATTGAACAAGTTTAATGGTTGGCAGATGAATGAAGTTCAAAACTATATTTTTGATAGTGGTTGGCAAATGAATGAATGGTTAGAAATTTATTTGCTAAAAAAAATATATTTCGGGACCACTATCATAAGACATACATCTCACATCACTATTTTCTGATAGTTTTATAATCACACCTCTATTTCTATTCTAATGTAATCATAAAAAGACAATAACTTAAATGAATGCTACTATATGTTTATGTTTTAAATTCACACTACATTAAACTAAGAATGACACAACACAAAACAAGCCAAAATGGTACGTTGGTTTCATACTCTATTGATTTATTATATTTTCATTTGGAATGAAGTGATGTATTTTTAATATATTAAAGTAGCCAAAATGAGGGGGTTGATGCATGAATACAAATACCAAACATGGCCAGGCCACATATTAGAACTTACTACACATAGTCAACAAAATAACCAGACAACACATTAACAACAAGTTAAAAAATTGTCAACACCCCCTTCCTTAATATCAAAAACCCCTCCCAGAAGTTGGAGGTCAGTAAAATAAGCATACAACCATCCAACCCCTCATCAAAATTCTTAATAAAGAAAAGAATGAAATAAACTAGAATAGTTAACCATATGAGTCTAAAAGTTATACTTATCATCCTATAGCCACAAGGGCAGTTATAGAGCATATAGTCCATAGATTAATTAAAAACATGATTTAAAAGTCACATGGGGCCATACTAGAAAAGATGATCCCTAAGGATCAACCAAAGTATACTACTAGAAAAAAGGACCTAACCCTAGTTAAGTTCTCCAAACCAAGAACACCAGCCCACACCTCCACCTGCACTGAGAAGACAAACCACATCAATTCTTCTTATCCTTGTTCTCCTCTAGCTTCAACAATAGTAGCTACATCCAGTCATCCATGAGGAACCTAAACAGTTCCTTAGAGGTTTTCTCCTTTGTGTCCTCTTTATTCTCCTTGACCTACTGCAAAAGGAAAAGGGTGGTTTTAGATGAATACATGAACTTCAAAGAATAGCTGGCTAGTTTTGTGAAACTTTTTTCCAACACATCTAAGTCCTCCTTGATTTTTTGTATTTCCTTGGCATTTATGGCATAACCTCCACAACCCCCATTTTCAGCAATCTTTCCAGTGACAGAGACCTATTTACCTTTACCCATAATAGTATGGGTCAGGGAGGTAGCAATCATAGGAGAGGGATTCTTGTCTAGGGTGTGGGGTGGGGAGGTGGTCAGGGGAGATATGTTCTTACTTTCCTCCTCTTTCTTGTTACTAGTGAGATCCAAGGTTTTAGTTTTGAAGATAATAGAGACATGGGTAGAGGTAGTTTTATTGTGGGTGGCGTCCTTTTTAGTTCTAGACTTGTCACTATCTATGGACTCAGACAAATCTTTGTCCTCCATGAATCTCTCTCTCACCACATTTTCTTTCATTCTGGGTTTGCCGCAATTCTGTTTGACTAATGGGGGGTTTTAGAAGCCTCAACATCATATTCCACAACATGGATTTGGGCCTTAATTTTGGGTTTTTATGAGCCTTGGACTTGGGGGGCCATACTTTTTTATTCTTGTTACCCATCTTTGAGAGAGAGCTAGATAGAGGCAAGGCTTGGGGAGACGGGTGTGAGGTCTTGGAAATTTTAACCCTTTCTTTTTTCCTTTTCAATCATCAATAGTACTCGAATGTGGGGTCGAAGAGGAGGGGGCACCCAAGAAAATTATAGATTTTGATGGGAACAAAGAAAGGTGGAAAGCATAAGGCCTTGGTGAAGGATGGTGAAATTTTTGCCTTGGTTCCTCGTCCCCCTAACATCTTTGATAGTGTGTTCAAGGATGCAAAGCCAGTAGAAAGGGAATGATATCAGGTTGCAGTGCCGGAAGTGGTTAAGAAAGGGAAAATGATAATAGTAATAAACATAAAAATGACCTTCCAAGGTAAAATATTTAATAATAACAACACACACCTTGTCCCAAGGGTTGGGGAGCTAGGATCTCTATCAAATCCATTGTGAAGTTTAACAGGTTCCTCCTCTTTGTGAAAGAAGCGATTAAGGCTGGCTTTGTATGAGATCTGATTGGTCTTTTCCCATTTTTTCTCCCCCATCAACAAACCAGTGGCCTGGGTGATGACTTCCTCATTGAATTTTAAGGTGATACCCCCCATGGTCACTTTCCTTTCATCCCAACTATTGACAAATTGAAGAGATTACCTTTCATCAAACCATGTCAGAGCATCCATGAATAAAATAATGCCCCCCTCATCGATGACCATCCAAAGCTTAGGGTCATTGTGAATGGGGTCCTTAATGTTGTTTGACTCCACCTGGACCCTGTCACCACCCATGTTTGAAACTTCTAGTGTGTTGAACACAATATTAACCTTTCTAGTAATGGCACAACAATTACGGAGCCAACTAAACTTTTTGTAATGTTTGTAAATTTTGAAAAACTTTCTCCTAATTTTCCTTAAAAGGGTGTAATTATTACCCATAGTGGCCCTTCCCAAGACCAGTACAATCCAGCTCCTCCAAATGTTTGGGAGGTCACACCATTTAATTGCAGCCTTATCATTTTTTGAATTATGAAGGAATTGTCTAGGATCCAACCATATGTTAAAAAAAGTCCCATTTGTTTTTCATTGTTGTTTTCCAATTAGAAATATAATTAGAATTGCGCTTGGGAATATCATGAAAGATCATGAGCTAATGTGTCAAGGCCAAGTTTTTAATACATTTACGATTGTGGGTCCCACAAGTACCCATATGAGAGTAGTAGGAATTTAAATTCATAATGAGGATATCTCTTGACTTCCTCGACACCAACTTGAGTAACCAATAGAAGTTATAGCTTTGCAAAATAACTTGTATCATCATTATTGGTAAACAGGTTTCTCTCTAGCTATAAGGGATTTGGTAGCTTCTCAGAGATTCACCAACTACTTCCAACAAATAATTCCCACCCTCTCAATACCATCAATAGCCAAGGAATATGCCACAATATTACCCTCTCTTAAAATGTGTTGTATTATGAATTCCTCCAACCCCTCCAACATAGCCCTTATGTCCATAAGTATGCTTCCAATCCTCTAGCTGGCTTCCCTATTACCTTTAATGTCCTCAAAAATCAACATCGAGTCCCCTTCTATGATCAACCATTTAATCCCAATTGAGAGGGAAAATTTAAGCCTCCATAAAAGATCCATGGCTTCAGCCTGGTTACTGGAAGCGGAGCCCATATTTCCAATGAAAGCTAACATAAATCTTCCCTCATGGTCCCTTATAATACCACCTACCGTCACTTTCTCATTTTTGGTAGCCCCATCAAAGTTTATCTTGTACCATGGGGGGTGTACGTGCCAACCATCTCGTGTTCAACCTAGCCCATCTCTTAGAGTTGTCAAAGACAAAAATTATTTGGTAGTTTTCACTCTCTATCTAGCTTACAATCATTGATTGACGACAGATCCACTGGGGTTTCTCACTTTCAGACCAAGATCTTTTCCAAAACTGATTTCACAAGGATCGTCGGCACATTGTCCTCCAAGTTTTCACAATCCCTAAAGATGTGGTTGTTCCTCTCTCTCCATAGGTACCAACATATGTGAGGAGGGATTATCTTCCAAAGTTGTTTGATTAGAGGGTGGTAAGATGTGCATTCCTAGTTATAAATGAATTACTACAAATACTCCTTGAATATCGATGTCATGTTGAATCTTTACAAAATTTTATACTAGATTGTTGAGGAAAAAGAGAAGTGGATAAGGAAGTGGTTGATACTTTCCTCTTCCTGTTTGAATAACATGAGCCATTTGACCAATTGAAAGCTTCTCCTTATGAGTTTGTCTTGAGTGAGGATCTTACCATGTAGGGTTGTCCATCAGAAGAAGTTAATCTTGGGTAGGAGATGAGAGTTCCACACCTGTCTCCAACACATTTGGTTGTTAGAGGAGCTAACCAGGTACAAGTAAGCCAACTTAATAGAGAATGATCCCGATAGACTCTTGGCCCAGAAAATCTTGTCCTTTGTAGGAGACAATGGAATACAAACGTCCTTTAAAAGCCTATGAAGGTACTCTACCCAAGGGACCAAGTTAGGGTCATTTCCAAAGCCTTCAACCATAGTTTTCCACCTCTTTTGTGGGGTAATATAGTCAGCCACAAAGGAAACAAACAAGGGCTTGAGGTACCTCATTAGATGGCTCAAATTCCCCAAGGCTAAAGGCTTATCACCATTCTAGGTATCTTCCCAGAAACAAATGTTTTACCCATTGCCAATTTGTCATTTTAATCCATCTCTTAAGAGACCTCTACATTTTACAATATTGTTCCATATTTTTGAACCAGTAGGGAGGTCATGGGAGAAAAATAACTTCAAGAAGCAAGAATTACTGAAGTATTTTTCTCTCATAATCTTGCACCAATCCGCAGATCTTATCGAAAGAAGTCAGCCCACTTTAGTTAACAGAGCCTTGTTAAGGTTAGATATCTTCCTTATTCCCAAACCTCCCATATCTTTGGGTTTGTAGATAGTGTCCTAGCTTATAAGACTCAGTCTTTCCTTCTCCTCAATTCCGGTCCATAGGAAGTTATGTTGAATTTTCTCCAATTTGTCAGCCATGCCATTAGAGATCTTAAAAAGTGACAAAAAATATGTTGGGATACCTTGAAGGGAAGTCGATAAGAGTTGGAATTTTCCAACACTACTAAGAATTTTACCTTTCTGCCCAACTAATTTCCTTTGCATCCTTTCCAATATTGAATTCTAGAAATTGGGGGTCACCTCCTTGACCATAAGAGGCAAACCAAGATAGGTGTTTGGAAGCTCCACATACTGACAACCCAAGATACCAATGATTTTACTTTGAATCTTTAAGTCAATGTTAAATAAATAAACTTTTCTTTTGTCATAGTTGATTTGTTGACCAGAGGCAGTTGCATAATCAGTGAGGAGATTTTTCCATTATCTGACCTCAATAACATAAGATAAACCAAACAAGAAGTTGTCATCCAAAAAATGTTGTAGGATCTCCAGGGGGTGGAAGAAATAGCCTTAACCCCTTTAATTCTCCCACTTCTGGCGAGGAGGGAGAAGTTCCTGCTAAGGATTTCAACAATCATAATAAAAAGATACGAGACAAGTTGGCATCCTCTTTGACTTATTATTGTTATTATTCAATCACAAAGTGTGATTGGACTCTTCATGCAAATATCATGAACACAACTCCACTTTATTAAAGGCATGAAATATGGTGTCCCCATAACTTGACACAAGAACACCACTTTATATTGTAATAATTCTTTAAAATTGACATTAAAAAGTTCAGATAACATTGCAAAATAATTTTTGTTTATGTGGGATTAAGTAGAATAATACAATGAAAGAGTATAGTTTTTAACATTTGGGGATTGTTATGTACATAAGGGTAAAAATTTGGCCATTTAAAGTGTCCTTTGATACCTACTTAAAGATGACCCAATAACCGTGCACTACAACCAACTTGAAAATTTGTAAAACAAATCCAAAACATATTCCTCTAAGAACCAATACATTTTTCTCTAATAATTATTTTTACCAATACTTGTGCATAAATACCCCAATTATTGTGTGCTATATAGGTACCAATAAAATTGTACAACTCCTCCAATTAAAATCTACAAATTTTAACTACTAGGAGTATAAGCGAGCGACTATTAGTACACATGAAATTTATTAATGGACTTTTAATTATCATTTTTTTGTTTCTTTAAAGTTAGTAATTGAGGAGTTGGGTGAGCAAGGAGTGAACACCATTAGAACATGGATGGTAATTGGGCCCTTCCCCAGTGTCATAAAAAATATTAATAGATTAATTGTATAATTAAAATATCACAATCTATAAAAATATTGTTAAATAATTGTTATTCAATAAAATGTTGTAATACATATTTCACATTAGAAATGACACAATAGTGTATAAAAATATTGTTATTAAATTATAATTTAATGAAACAACATGATACAAACTTCACACTAGAAAAAAACATGATTATCATAGTCTATAAATATATTGTCAAATAATTTTAATTCAATGAAGTGTTGTAATACATATTTCAATAACACAAAATGATAATACATAACTCCAAAAACATCGTCACATATAAAAATACAAAGAATACAAATTACAATAAGACAGTCAACGAACTGTCAAGAGAATGCAACGAAATAGTAACATACTCTATCCTCTAATGGAACACATTTGACAATTATTTACAAGATGGTTTTGATTTTTCTATAACATTTTAGAAAAACCATTTCATTTGACACCATTTTGAAAATTCTCCTATAAATCCACTCCAATAAGCAAGTCTTGACGAGGCAAATCCCACAATGACAACACAAACAACAATGATATATGAGAAAAACTAGAACAACAAGAAAAAGAGGAAGATTAGCAGTAATTTTGGAGAAGAGGCTTATGTCCATGAGCCACATGGATCTTTTGATTTCTAATCAGTTGATCTACTTGATGTTAGATGCATTGGATTTGATATTCCATCTTTAAGCTCTTCGTGGAATCCGTTTGTAGTTGAGAGAAGAGAGAAGTAAGACAATAAAACATGTTTAAGTTTTAGAACTACAAATTAATGATGATAGGCATTATTAAAAACTACTTTACATCACACTCTCCATAAATGCAATCAGATAGTTGGTCAAACTCCTTCAATAATAACATTATTTTGGAGCCCAATAAGAAATAAGTCCTCTTTTCAATAAAGACTATGATAAAAAAATAGTAGGCAAAGAGTGAAATACAGAGTTTCATAGTTTCTTAACAAATTAGCATCACCAAAAAAAGTGTCTCATGTCTTTACATTTTTAGTAGAAAGGACAATAGATAAATTGAACCATTATACATATCAACCTACCTCCAATTGACAATGTAATATTTTCTAACATTAATTGTACTCGTACATTAATTCTTGACTTCCAATCCAATAAAATGTTATCATACTAAAACAACAATAAACAACATAAAAAATACTATCAAACCACAATACACAACTGCCATAAAATATACAAATAATATAAATTATTTCTAAGTCAACATTACAACATCATCAACTATTGTAAACAGTCCCAAAATCTAAAATTCAACGTACTAATATCTTTACATTTGAATTGATATATTTCATATGATTTTAATCACCCCTCAAAAGTCTATCTAAATGTAAAAGCCAAATATTGTACAAAGTGCACTTTGGAAAGTGCACGCCATGTGATCCCATTGTTGCGAATGAAAAAGGTACAGTCCTCAATATCAATGCAATATCTCAAGTAAACAATTGGTGGTCCCTTTCCACTTTTAAATTTCAAACTCAATTTTGCCCTTGACAAGTCGATATACACTAGCCGGGCACTTTGTAACTTTAGTTTAAAATGAGGGACAACTATTATTCACTAAAATGTTTTCTAGAAGAAATTATTGTTTAAATATTACAAAGTTATCTCAACATGGATTTCTCCAAAGTCAAATAATCATGTGATTGAGTACTTTTAGATTACAATTTTATCATTGAGTTTGAAGTTATTATTGAATATTGTTTGTTTATTATGGTAAAGAAATAAATTGTTTTATGTATAGATGGTTTAGAATGGTTATATTTAGTTTTGAGAATAATAATAAAATGTTAAATCTGAATTGAAATTATGTATTATAAGTGTATAAATTAATGTTTGTTGTTTTGAAGATGTTTTGATGCAAAAAAAACAAATCAAATTCAGAAGCATTTAAATGATGTATTAGAGATTCAAGAATTTTTTAAAT